>CM060506.1:600000-972143 GCA_030544225.1 Skeletonema marinoi
TTCACACAAAAGTTCGTTACAACAATGAGTCGAACAAAGTGATATTTGATGTATAGATGCACATGATAAAATGTGATGTCAAGCTGATAGACTCCTTCTTGACTTGAAGAAAGAGACGGAACATACCTGGAATGCATGAGAATACCACGCATCTCCCATACCATGATAGAATGATGCAACTATATATTATGAATTTACTTGAGCAAAGAGCATTGTAAATCAACCGAGCGAAAACACATTTTCCAGGACCGAAAATGGGATGTTCCATGTTCAGTTCCGACTTTCACTCAAAATCGACCTACATGTACCACCATGCATCCTACACACTACATCTTAAATGCATGCAAATCGCATTGTTTGCTACTTTCACCATGGAAATGATCTACTCTCCTTCCAGCTTTTGCTTCTTGGTTGGCAATTCTCCTCCCTCATCATTCCTCGCTCCATCATCATCCTCTTCTTCTTCTCTTGAATGTTTTTTATCCACAGCAACAGTGGATGCAGTATCAGTATCAGCTGCTGACACTTGTGCATCAACACTGCTATTATTTTCTACTTTTGCTTCTGTTTTTCCATCCAACTTCTTGCCATGTTCCTGTTCTACCTTCTCATCATCATCCACTGCCACCTCATCATCATCATTATGTTCCTCCTCATCTTTTCCACCACTGACAAACTTGCCCCCCTTGTCCCTCTTATCCACCTCCATCACAACTTTACCATTATTACTACCATTATTACTCCCACCACTATTCTTCATCCTCTCCTTCTCCTCCTTCTTACTCCGCTCCTCCCTCCGATGCCCCTCCAAAAACCGCTCCATACTCGGCACAAACTCCTCAAACTCCAACTCTTTCAGCGCCCCAATGACATCCTTGGCAACAATGGTGGTCCGCCGTCCCTCACGTGCGACGTCATTGGCGCAGGCGGTGAGGTAGAGGATGAAAATTCCGGAGGCGCGGGAGAGGGCGCTGAGGGAGTCTTTGGAGATGTTGGTGGATTTGGGGAGGGTTTGTTTGAGGAGGCGGCGGATGCAGGCTGCGGGGGGTTCAAAGTCGGAGGAGGTGGTGGAAGTTGAGGTGGATTTTGGGGTGGATTTTGTTGCTGCTGGTGCTGTGGTTGAATTTGATGTTGACTGTTCCGTCATTGCTGGTGCTGTTGCTGATTGATCTTCCATGGCAGCAGTCGAAGTCGCCATGGTGATTGTTGGATTCTCTGTGGAACTTTCCTCCATTATTGATTTATTGTGATTTTTAACTGTTTTATTTTCCTGTAACAATTATATATTATTGACAACTAATGAGTGAGAATACAACAATTTTCACAGCAATAATGTTCAATATGATAATAATAATGTTGCATCGATTCATATGGCTCTTTCTGTATATAGTTGGTCCGGCGCAGTAAAGTCCTTTCAGTCAATCAACAAATAATAATCGGTCCATCAAATCAAGTCAATGCAGAGAGAAATGGTTACATCAAGATCTGAACTAACCGACCGAGAAATATTGTAATAACCAACGTAAGGATTGTCACTGCAATCGATTTATGTTCATGCTATGGGCTGAATCGATACATGCATCCATCCAGAGGGAGGTCATTTTTCCGGCACTGCGGATTTCATTGCTGTTTTCTCGACACGATTTTCGTTCATGTAGATTACCGTCGCCATCTGCCCACCACCGGAGAGATGGGCTGCTTGCTGCGCTTCCAAGCCATTATTTACGCAGCTACCAGCACTATTACTCACTATTTCACAGACCACCTTATCACTGCTGCTATCTTTCTCGTATTATGGGTACCGTATTATGGCTGCTTTTTTAGGCTCTTTTTCGGGCGCAGAAAAGGGATTCTTGTCCTCACTTTCAGGCGTATAGTTGCTAAATCGGATATTTACGAAATATAATGAACACCAGAACTTTCTCTGGTATCCAATTACTTGTCTTGGGGGGGGATTTCGGGCAAGAGGGCTCCGCAGCCCCCATTTTGGACCTTTCATCAACACTGATCTATCCTCAAACAGCAGACAGCAGTTACCCAAGCCGAACTCTGTGAACACCAAGAGACATTCTTTGAGCCCCCTGACCGTGTGAAGGATGGATCCTACTACAAGGAAGCTCTACACTGTGGAAGAGAAAGGTATGTAGATACTTCGTACCATTTTTATTTGTACACACATTAGCATAGGTAGTAAGAAGATGTAAGTGCACTGGACTAGATATGAAGATTGCAGACTCGCCCAAGCTGCTTCGGATGCGAGCACAACTATATTCTTCTTGTATTGGGATTTTGCTCTTCCCGGCAGAGGTGTGCAAGATGCCATAAAGGCATCTTGCAATGCTTTGGGATGAAGGAGGTAAAGTTTAGTAAAATGCATGCCAAGAATTCAATTGCCCTCTTCCTCTACCTCGTAGATTCTTTCAATTAACTCTTTTGCATCTGCAACCTATTACTATTGGAGTTTAGGAGGTGGATAATTTTGATAACAATTGAAGGGAGTCGGCTCTTGAGCTAGATCAATCGTAAGCTTGATGGGGGTCGTTTACGGGTCACTTGGCGGGTCTTATTGGCGAAAACTTGTGTTCCGGGTTCGGATCTTCATCTCAGCGACGGTCAGCGATTATAGATATTTTAGTGTCAACGACTTTTAGGGTTTCAAGAAAAAAAGTTACAATAAAGGGGTCAAGCCCTCTGCCCGAGCGCTATGGCTCTGGTGAAGGGGCATGTAAATGGAAAGGTGGCATGTAATTAAAAGGGCATATGTGATAGGTCAATAACCTTAAAAAATGCGTGACGGGGTTAATCTTTTTGTACTATTTCCTACGCACCTAAAAAAAGGGGCCTACGAGAGTCGAGTCATCTCTAACCACCCCTGTCGAAGTATGTAGTAGATTTTTTTTAATTGCAAATTAGGGGTAGCTTTAGTTGCTCCAACGGGTCCCTCCCCGTTTCCGCGGGTCAGAAAGGGCCCGCCTCGCAGAGAAGCAGAAGCCATCTAACGAGTATTGTACATTGCTGTTTACTGCGATGACCTGACTATCGCCTCAAGAGACCCCAAGGCCATCACGGGTGCCCTGCAGAAGAAGTACCTTTTCAAACTGAAGGGAACAGGACCACAAAAATGAGAGGGATTCGGATTGACACTCTCTGAAGACCAACGCCGTCAGTAGCAGTGCCGAGAGCGCTCCGACATGTGGCGTTACCATCTCCAAAATGCAAAGGCACAATAACATCAACGCCGTCATTCCTAGAGAACTGCTAGAGGGAGGGAGGGATATCTGAGGATGAGAGAAGGTATATAGGAGCGTACGGGGGAAAGTTTACAGAACTTCTTGACGATGATCACAAAAAAGTGGGTCTCACCAATTGATGATGATGATGATGCGCTTGTGTTTTGTTCTATGTAGTCGTTCGTCGTCAAAATAATCAGTGGTAGCCACAGCTTTGCATGTGGTGACAAATTGGCACACACCTCCCTCCCAAGCTATCACAACGCAATGGACGCAGAACAGCGCACTAATATTACTGAGATCACAAGCACACCAACAATGTTGGGCAGAATGTCAATGCCACGCCCAACGCCGATGAGGACTCTTGGATCAAACACCACGTATATTATTATTTTTTAATGATTATTATACCAGCTGCCCTAACGGTTCCGATGCTTCTTCACATCTACATGCTAAATGATCTCAAACTTGAAATGCCATCCGTTCAGGCGCAGGACTTCTTCCAGCAACAACACAAGAGAGGACAAACGGAGCTTCAAAGAAACATCAGTGAGCAATGCTGGCGAACATGTCCGCAAAGAATCAATAAAATATATTTTCAGCATAGAAGTGCAGGACTTGGTGATCGGCTAACTGTCATAGACAACCTGGCACAAATTGCTGGCTACCTATGTGCAATCCTTGAGGTGCCACCGCCATCCAAAATGTTACATCGGAAACACAACAATGGCAGCAGCGTCAGCGAGAAGGTGAAGTGGCTAGACTTTCGCAATCTGACATTCTTACAAGATGACTCGCAAGCGGTAAGAGGTCTGGATGCATCCTTCAGTAAGGACTTTGATGCTTCGCCAGTATACAAGGAGGAGAATTTTCCCGGTTGGCTCCATATAGTGAGTGGTAAATCTGATTCAAATGGATTGCTTGAAGACTTTATAAGACTTCAAGAGTTCTCAATGTTGCAGGGCACAGATGCAAGGACTGGTTTTATTTGGGAGATCCATACAACGTTTTACGAGTCAAATCTATTTGACCGGCTATTGCCTCCGCCATCTGCGCAGGTGCAAGAGTTGTCAGGGTATGAGGACAAAATGCTCCCCGAATTACAGACATATTATCACTTCCATCCTGAAGAGCGCCACGCACACAAACGGAGGTGCACTTACACCAACAACAATCCTATGCAGCTGCAACCAACAAGTATGGTGAGTCTTGTATTTTTTAGAGAGAGAGAGAATGATATGTCAATTGTTTTTGTTGTACTAAAACATATACCCATCACTTTAATCTTATGCACACACAGGCTTTGTTACGCGAGACATTAAGAGAGCGGGTGCGTATGAATGGCTTGACCAACTCAATATATGGATTTTTGCACATCAGAAGGGGAGATGACATTGCCAAATGTGACACCAGAATTGAAGTAATCGATTACTTTCTCAAATGCTCCCTGAATGGAACAGAGACTCAAGGGAAAAACATAACTCTTCTCTTGGGCAGTGATGAAATGAACACCACCTGTAGAGAGAAAGTGAAGAAAGTGATGAATCTACAAGACGGTTTCCCCCATGTTTCAATATTGGATGCGGATTCTTTGACATTGGAGGTGATCAAGGAGGCAGCGACAAGTGGTTTGATCGATGCAAGTGCAGGGTTTGAGAACAACAACTATTATAACTATGAGGTGCAAAGGACGTTGAAACGCGATTTCATTGCACATGATAAATTTTCCTCTGTTTTTCTCGACAAGCACAGGAAAAATTGTAACAAATGCACCAGGCTTATGGATCATTTCCCTTCTGTATGGAAAAAGGAAAGAGACTGAAAGAAGGGAAACCAGACATACCTAGTTACTTGAGAATATTTACAGTAAGTTAGACTTTTCCTTCAATCTAGGCAGCTAATCATACAGTCAATGCTACTAAATTGTTGTTGGCTTCCATCCGTGCAATGCCTCAGCAATTTTCGCCAACTATTCCTCCCAGTCTAACTTCTGTCGTAACGTCTTACGTCTGTTCCTATACCTATAGAGTATACAGACAAAGACCACTACACAGTGAATCT
This sequence comes from Skeletonema marinoi, assembly GCA_030544225.1. Lineage (NCBI taxonomy): Eukaryota > Bacillariophyta > Thalassiosirophyceae > Thalassiosirales > Thalassiosiraceae > Skeletonema > Skeletonema marinoi. The sequence continues at coordinate 605,292 of CM060506.1, forward strand.
GAGACGTACCATTCTTTCGTGGGAACATCAATAAGCGCCAGATTCACTTGAAAAACTTGATGGGGGGATTAGGCAAGTCTGAACCAAAATGCTCTCCAAACTATAACAAAGACTCAAATCGACAACTCACTCACCAACAATGACTAATCCAGTTTGTAATGTATGACCGCTGAAAATTGATGTACAATATGAGAAAGGAAAAGACATGAATTGTAGTCGTAAGAGGAGAACTTTAGTCCTCACCTCGACTACAGAAAAGATCTTGATGATACACCTACACCTACATAGATCAATGCATATTCACAGCTACGAACTGTGAGCCATAAGTCCTTCTATATTATCATGGCCTACATTAACTTGCTATCAGCACCTGTCACTCATCGAGTCAAGTTGAGTGCCCTTGAATGGTCAAAACTCTTCAGGGATCTCGTCAAAGTGATACCTCTCCTGCTCCTGCAATATTTCTTACTCAATCCTTTATACGCGGATGATAGGCCCATTTGCCTTCACACCTCCTCTGTCACACATGGCTTGCAGTACATATGACCACGTTCAAGATGGTATCTTGCCATTGACACAAGCACCTTCTCAGCTGAGAAACGAAAACAGTTGTCGTGTAAAAATGCATCTCCAGTATAGGCCGAAAGTAGATTCCATTGATTTAGCTTTTCCATAAATGATTCAGATTCAATAAAATTATCCAAACTGATCATCTCCAATGCAGGAAAAGCCTCAGAAAATCCTTCTTGCAATTGTCTCAAATACTCTTTCTCTCCATTGGTAAGAACTAGAACTTTCTCTATATTGTCCCCCCCAATGGAACACTTCAGATAGTTGATAACAGTTTCAACTTGTGTATCGCATTCCATATAATCTCCTCGCCTCAGATGTATTGTTACAAAGTCATTAGAATGTTCAATATTCAATTCTTGCAACATAAGTTGTCCAATGTTCAACAGCTCCACAGAAGTATCCAAGTATGCCACACCACAGGTATCCTCTGAATATTTGCGATGGCTTAATGTGGCCTTCGAAGTAAACAAATTAGTGTTCCAATAGTTTACATCAAATTGCCAAACAAAAGGAGTACCCTCTGCATAAAGTTTTCTCCCCATTTCATATCCTCGAACATTCGTAGTATTTCCTTTGATTTCTCTCAAACCTTCGAATGAGGCTGCATCAACATCCCAATGTAGAATATTCTTTGCCGTCAACACTGTCCCATTGCTTATCTTTCTCACAGGAGTAAAATATGTATCCCAACGTGCTTCTGGCGGTGCATAACATCCATGCTCTTTTCTATCTAACCATACCTCTGGCGTACATTCAATTGCAACTTTGGCACAAAGCTCATCAGCGTACCACATCAAATTTGTAAGGATGCTTTGACGGTCATTGATCCCGGCACGATATTTACAAGCTGAGTAATGAATCCAATTTGTCCGGCCATTTGGGCAGAAACAATCTTCTTCCACCGACTCTGACTCTAAAAATTGAAGTTCAATTCTTTTCAGGTCGAATACTTGCGCTATGGCAGTATCATTCATTTGCAACTCATCATTCTGTTTTACGTTGTGCGCTGTTTTGTCAACTTGGATTGATGAAGATGGTGTTTCAAATTCTTGCACCATCAGATCAGCATCTTTACGTAGGTTGCCAAAAATGATTATCACTACACAGATGGCTCCTCCTACAAAGTAATGTTGGCGGTTCCAGTACCTCACCCCTGGTAGACGACTGCAACTGGGCTCCCCGATAGTCCTCATAATAATATTCCGATTTTCTACGTTTCTTATCGATCCACCGTTTCTTATCCACACCTACTGTATGGTTGCCCTCAAAGGTGATGGTCAATTTTTTTACCGGGAGTTATGAGGCCACCAACCTTTTCAGGGCAAAATTACAGTACCTGGGAGAGCACGAGACAAAGTAAGCCTAAGTACAAAAAAGTGAGTTTTGGCGGTCAAAAATACTTACCAGTACCTACTGGACATATGTTCCTATGGACATCGGTCGGACGAGCCGGACACGAGAAATGAAAACAAAGAAGAAAGAGAGAAGACTTTTAGGTGGGGCTTTGTCAAAACTTTGATAAAGTACCTAACCACTGGTTTACTCTAGAGGAGTACACTTCAGCTTTTGCAAGCTAACAACCATTTTGGCGCTCTCTCTGAGAGATGATGTGTCTCGGGTCGGGTGTGAACAGCTGCAAGCTGCAATGCTCTACCTTCTCTCGCATCTCTCTAAACTCGAATTGGGCGCAGCATCAGTGCTTGGTGCTTGGTGCTTGGTGTAGAACAACCCAGAGTCTGCTTCATCTTGCATCTCCAAGAGGTGGATTTCCAGGAGTCGATGTGTGATCAATCTCTCTGCTTTTTGTGACGTGGAACTGCCTCAGACTCAGAGACAAGACATACCGCTGCAGGCAAGGCTCTCACAAGTCCGGCCTGAAGCGAGAGGTCTCTTTCCACTTTCATATAATTCGCACATGTAACGCAAGATTGTGCAATGTATCTATTACTGGAAAGGTAGATGCTTATCGTTGAGAGGCACTCGAACATATCCTATCCTACTCGGCAACAACGAGTCGGTTACTACGGGAGTACAATATGGTTTTGTGAACACATGTAGATATGCTCATAGTAGTGATCGACCCATTATTGCATTAGCATTAGTGCCTTTGCGCTCACCAACTCATACTGGAAATCTGTAGTAACATTCCCCCCAACACATTCACAGGCAATGCTAGACACTTCTTTACCATGAACCTGACCTTTTTGTCTCTTTTTGCCCTGAAATGGGCTCTCGATTTGACCGCGACAGCTGATTCATGACACTTGGACAAATTTACCCCTTCCATTAGATAGCCCTGCGCTGCTGAGCCATGAGTCACGGGAGCTCTCGACGCTCTAACTCTGCAATTCCCTTCTTAGACTATATCTTTCTCCGGAGGCTCTTCTGATGCTGTATAACTCGGCTGAGGACTTGATGATTCGGACGATACAATAATTGTCGGAACATACGTAGGTTTCAATGAAGGCGATAATGACGGAGACTCTGACACCTCTGACGTAAGCTGAGAGCATGTGTGTGTGCTATTGAGCTGTAGCTGCACCATAGCGCACCCCATGGCTTCCCCGATGTTCATGAAGCTTTGAGCATGGCCGTAGTAATGATTTCCAGAGCTACCCCCTTTGGACAAAGGGTGGCTGTAGACTGCCGCCACGTTGCCTTTGAACTCGGGATAGCTGGATGAGAATCGGCCATCCACAGCTAACATGGCATCCAGTATCTCCCTTTCGTTGCCTACGTCGTCCTTCTTCGTTTGCCCCAGTGAAGCACAGACGAATTTTGCTCCAGGGGCATTGAAATCCTTTCGTAATTGTTTGATGAGTTGGACAAGATTTGTTTCGTAATGCGAGGACAATGCTTCACTTCGACTATCACGATCCCCCTGCCACCAAAAGAAACCAGCTATCTCGTACTTCTCGGCGCCTGGATAGTACGTATCGAGTTCATTCAATACTTGTTTGGCTCTTGCAATGTCCCCGTCATATTGTACACCTGCATACCAAGAAAAAGTTGCCTTGTTCTCCTCTGGAGCAGTGCCTTTTCGCCAACGCTCAGGTGAGCCTCCATAACCCGGATGCACCCATGTCACATTCTCGGAGTCAGTGAACTCATATCCTTTACTGCCCGGAGGCAATAAATCCCATCCTAGTGCTCGATTGCCAATGCAGCTCTTGAGGAGCAGAATAGGTTCATCACTCGTTGCTTGGCCCATGTAATGGCCTATCCCTATTTCTGGCCCTATGAGGAGTCTGTTGTTGCTTTGTTGAGCAGTATGAATAGTCAACCAATTATTGACCAAACATTGCATCTCTCCAAGCCCACTTCCCATGACTTGCACATTTCGGACGTCATATCGCATTGACCAGTTCCCATCTTCGTCGATAAGGTAAGGATAGAAACCCATTTCCTTCACAGCATGAGACAATGAGCCTTCCTCTTGCCCTGTTTCATCTGGCTCAATACGACCAAAGCCCAACATGTTGGATTGCCCCATCAAGATGTAAACCTTGATTGGCTTCATTGTTGTTGAATTTGATGAGGTCGTTGGACCTGGACCTTGTGTTGGAAACAATGTTACTGTTTCTCCTGCATCGACTGGTGTTGGAAATAATGTCATTGTTTCTCCTATAATATCGACACCAGGAGTAGTTGTTTCATTAGCTGGAGCAGGAATGCAATAGTCAGATGTACCATCATCATCTTCGCCGCCCAGACACCCCGGAACTGCCTCATTATTTCCATTACGTTGATAACATATTAACCCAGAGGAACATTCCTCATTGTTATCGCAATCACCCATGCATTCGCTTAATGGAAAGGAATTCGTGGGTTTGCCATTGTTGCCGATGTATTCAATGCGTAATAAATATTGTGGTGAGATTCCTTTTCCAGAGGATAATGATTTGGCTTCTTGTGATGATCCAAAAAGATAAGAAGCACAGGCTATGCTGCCTAGTATAGCTGCTATTACGGAAAGCTTGATGAACAATCCTCGCTTTGATGGTAACGTCCACGGCATTATTTCTTCCGATGTTTCTTCCTTGGTGAGATCCTCTTTGACATGCACATCTAAAGTATGAGCAGCAATTATTGCTGGTATCTCGACACCCTCTTCCAAGTCTGTGGCGGTAAAGGTATAGTCATCGTCATCGTTGGCTGCCGATTCGTTCAGAGGAGGTGACAGCATTGTCGTCGTCTTCCTCTCTGGTGCTCAATAATATGAAGATGCCATACCTCAACAAAATCAAAAATCAATATCATATTTTCTGTGAGAAGTGAGAAGCAGAATAAAGTGAAATTACTATCTAATTCCTACGTGCCTCAACGGTGCGTTGCGGAAAACGTTACAAAAGCTGCCAAAAGCTCAGACAAGAGCAAAATGAGAGCGCGAGGAGCAGAGCATGCATCACTAATGAAGAGGTGGACGCAGAGGAAGAGTGAAATGAGTCAGCGTTGTAGTTAGGCAAGAAAAGGAAGAAGATGGATGATGATAATAATGACGCAGCCCTCCTTGTGGGCGGCGGTGAAGAGCAGCAAACGTTCGTAGAGACGAAAATTGAACGCATCAAGTCTGAAAATCCGAAAGAGAGGCTATTCAGCATAACGTTTGACAACTTTGAGGAATTACCATCGGATAAGGACCACGAAATAACATCGTCAACATTTTCTTGTCTTGGGTTTCAATGGCGAGTAAATATGTATCCCGGTGGTAACAGCGAATCATCAACAGGAATGGTAACATTAATTCTCGTGAGGTGCTCGGAGGGCAGAGAACTGGCAATAAAATATACAATTGGGTTCAACGGCGATGAAGAAAGAATGATTCGACAAGGCGAACTTGTATTTAAAGACAATGGCTCTGGCTCATGGGGCTCATGGGGCTGGTATAATTTCTTCCCGCGCTCAGAAATCATAGATGATGGTTATCTAGTGAAGGGGGCACTCACAATTCATGTCGGCATACAACTAGAAGAATTCATTCCCAAGAACCCAGCCTCTTCCATCATGCTCAAACTGTTCAACGATGAAAACTCGGCAGATGTAGTTTTTGAGATCTGCGAGCATCAGAAATCGGACAGCGAAAGTGATAGAAAGAGGGCAAAGACATCGGCAGCAAAACTATATTATGCACATCGTCTTATTTTGCAACATTATTCTGCAGAACTCTTCGCTCTTTGCGCTACATCAGATGGAATGACTCCTATCATCATCACCGATGTCAAACCTGAAGTGTTCCGTCATTTACTCTACTATGTGTACGGAGGAGATATCAGCGACGATGATTTTGCAGAGCATGAAAAGGACTTCATCAACGCTGCCGACAAGTATGGGGTCACAAATCTGAAACTCGAAGCTGAGGTATGGTATGTGAATAACACAGAAATTACAATTGACAACGTGATCGACAATCTTCTATATGCAGACGCTATGAACTGCGCTCTTCTCAAGGAGGCAGTGATGGATTTCATTGTGGAGAACAAAGAGGAAGTAACACAACGTGTATCATTCCAAGACGTTCCTGGAGACGTTTGCAAAGATCTCTTGGCGGCAGTGTCAAGGCATTATGAAAAAGACTCTCCCGGTGATGATGGGGAAGATGAGACGGAAGTTGAGAAGACGTTCAGCAAAATGAGAATTCGTGATCTTCGACAAAAGCTTGATGCAAAGGGCCTTGACCTCGACATTGATGGATCAAGAGAATCACTGATTGCTCATTTGAAGGAGCACTCTTGAAGAAATCATAGTAGTATTTCAATCTTGGCTTTGTTTAGCTTCGATCTTCTATCATTTGCCATCACACAATCACACAACGTAGAACGATCACATACTTGAATGCGACAGCAACAGCAACAACACTCCGTCCAAGACAACAACGCTATTCTCCTGAATCCAGGGAGCTGGCGTTCGGCAGTCAATCAGCAAAAAAACATATCTATAATAATCACACTGCAGGCACCGTTCACACAAGCAACGACAACAAGAGGAGTAGCTGCGGTGTCGCTTTTCTTGTAGACGTTCTCATTCTGCAGAAAGAGATTGCGTATGTGTCGTTTTGATGAGCAGCCACGACCAAAAAACCACAACAGAGCAAGACCAAGAGGAGCACGGCTCAACTAATAATGCCTTTGATGAGCTCATAAAACAAAATTGGCAACAACCGTCAAAGCAACCGATCGATATTTCACTACTACACTCACATTCAAGCAATTCCAACATCAACATGTCCGAGCCTAATCAAACCTGGCGCTCCTTCGCTCGTCTATGCACACTCTTCCGACCCGATGAGCAGCTCGCCTTTGTGGTCCCCCGAGGAACACAAAAAGATGATGACGGACATGTCATTTTCACTGAGCCGGAGTTGGTCTGGAAGGAAAGGGTGCAGGCTTGGAGGGAAAAGTTTGCTCTCTGCATCATCATGCTTGTAGCAAATCTGGGGTTTCTGGGATTTGGTGGATTGATTGCCATCCTGGGTTGTACGCCCCCCAAAGAAGAGACCGATTTACAGTGGTATGCATGGGAGGGAGTCACGGCTAGCATGGAGCAAATTAGGAGTCAAGATAACCCCTGCAAGGCTCTGAACATGACCATGGTTGCTATCATGCTCACCATTGTCGCAATTCTTGGAATCCAATGTCTTTGCTCATTGATCTACCTCCTCCGATTTGGAAGGACTATTTGCAAGGCCAAGCGTGGTGGCAAATGTCAAGATGCGAAAGTTATTGTCACGATCCCGTGTTACAATGAAGGCAAAGAAGAGCTTACAAAAACGATCAACTCCGTCCGGGATGAATCTTACCCGAATGAGAAGAAGCTACTGTTGTTTATTGCAGACGGCAATAAAACGGGAGCGAACAGTGATAAAGCACCTAATTATGCAACAACTCCGGTGATCCTTTCGCACCTGCTGGGGTACGATAAATCAGACCTTGACCCCGTTTACAATTGCGACAGCACCGGTTATGAGACTTCCGACAACGGTGAGAAGACCCCCATTGGTAATCGGGCTAAGATTTATCATGGCACCACCGAGGAGGGATTGAACTTTATGGTGATTGAGAAATGTGGACGGGCATTTAATGCGGATGACGTAGGCAACCGAGGCAAGCGTGACTCTCAGATCCTGCTATTACAGCTGTTGAACAGAGTTATGCACAACCACACGCTCGATAAGCACCGAACTGACTACAGGGATTTGAATGAGCTTGAAATAGCTATCGAGGGTGCTCTTAGAGGGATGGATTTCCCTTTGACAAGTAACAACATGAGCGATCAAGTCAAATACCTCATGGCAGTTGATGCAGATACTAGGCTTAGCAAGGACAGTATCACACAAATGGTCTACAGCATGGAGACGAAGCCCAAGACTCTTGCTCTTTGTGGCGAGACGAAGGTTGATAACAAGGATGACAGTTGGGTGACAAAGATGCAGGTGTTTGAGTACTATACAAACCATGGACTAAAGAAAGCCTTCGAGTCTGTATTTGGAACTGTCACTTGTCTCCCTGGGTGCTTCACGTAAGTACTATTCAATGAGTAGGGGTAGGGCATGTTGTTCTTGTGAAGTGGCAGCTGTACTCACAATTGACTTTTTACTCTTGTTAAATCCCCTGCAGGATGTACCGCCTTTTTGATGCACGTGACGCAAACACAAGCCAACCTCCTGTGACTCTTTTTGCTTGTGATTATGTCTACGACCGCTATGCCAGAAATGATGCGGTGATCGAAACTTTGCACGAAAAGAATCTTTACAAACTTGGAGAAGATCGAATGCTGACGACTTTGTTGTTGCAGAAATGGAGCAGAATGAATCTCAAATATGTTCCTGAGGCTCATTGCTACACGATCGTCCCAGACGAATTTATGGTGCTGTTGAGTCAACGCAGGAGATGGATCAATTCTACATTTCACAACATGTTATACCTCCTGAGTGTGAATTTGGGAGGTATTTGCTGCTTCTCCATGAAATTCATCCTCGTACTCGATATGATTGGTACATTGATTCTTCCTTCCTCGTTGTTGTATTTGGGGATGATTCTTTACGACTCGATCATGGATCATAACTCGGTGTCTACGTACACTCTGCTTGTCTTGGGGTTCTCGGTATTCGTTCAGCTCATCGGTCCCCTTCTTCGTTTGAAGATCAAGTACTTGTGGTATGCCTTCGTATTTTGTGAGTATAGTCATAGTTTGTTTGCCTTTGTTGGATATGAAGTAGGTTGACTGTCATGTGCTCACTTCTGTTTTGTATTTCTCATTTTCTATCAAACGTTTCAGATCTTATTGGAGTGCCTGTGTTCTACTTTGTGTTGCCGTTGTATTCCTTCTGGAATTTGGACGATTTCTCTTGGGGTACTACTAGGGTCACTACTGAGAATGCCAGCACCAATGAAGCCATCGCTGCCGACGCATTGGACGAAGAGCAAGGAAGTGGCGGAGCTGCATCGGAAGAAGACAAAGCTGAGAAGTCCGATGAAGCCAGCTTTGCTGACGATGGCAGGGCTACCAACTTTGCCGGAGCATTGGAAAAATACTTTCTAAAGAACTTAAGCTGGAAGAAGAAAGGGCAGGTGGAAGCTTCAGAGCTAGAAAGCTCCGTAGCCGGTGAGCCTTGAGCCTTGAAAGGCCAGGTTGCTGTAGCTTTGGTAGCAAGTAGATCATGATTACGAGAGACTGCAATATCCGCAGAGCGGGCTGCTGGGAGAGATGCGCAATAAATAGGGTGAATATTAATCATATGTTTTAGGCCAAGAAGATATGTCTACCTGTCTCTCTGAAGCATTACTCGTCCTTCCTTTTGTCAGGTTAACGAAGCAGAAGCAACTATCCATCTCGTGTGCCATAGATCCTGTTGTATGTGCTAGTGCTATGCTCGCTGTGTCTGTGTGAGCTTCCATCATATCATACATCATTCACAGACTTGCCCTTGCCTATGTATCTGCTTCAGCAAGATCGATTTATCTTATATCAATTGAAGCTGAAGCAAAATAATCTGCCTTCTGCCATACTGTCCATCATCGCAAGCCCGCTATATACATCATAGATGCCTGACTTGGATGAAGAGAACGACCCTTCATATTGTACCCTTGAAGCTGGATAGAGATAGAGCTGGACCAAGATTGCTACCTTCTGTTCTCATCATATTCGTCTCATCTTCCTATCATCTACACCCACGGCAAAGTCTTCGCACAAACTCAACACTGCCTCCAGCATCAGACATAGAATGCAACGCCTCTTCTGCTTATAAGGAAGCAACACTTCCATGATATCCTCTTGCAAGCTGCAGAGTGAAAAGCGAAAGCTTCCCCTCGCCTCTCTACATTAATACAGCTAACAGAGGGCGCCGCCCTCCCGAAGAACGATGAACAGATGCACTGACCCCCAAAACGGCCTCTTTGGTCTCATTTAGCCCTGAAACCGGCTCTTCATCCATACATACAATGGAATCAGTACGATTTTGACCGCGACAGCTGATCATCGACACGTTTTCCTTTTTTGACACCATTTTCCATGCCATGCCACGATGATAGTGCTCTGGTCGTGACCAAGGAAGACTGGTGCCATCTTGCCCAACACCAAAAGAGGCTGCTCATAATATAACAATATCAACATCATCAACATCATGAAGAACCAACATCTCACGGCAGCAGCCACACTCCTCCTCTTTTCATCCTCTCACGGCTTTTCCTACAGCAAGAGAAAACAACAACAGTGCAAAAGTTCCTCGCTCCTCCACTACACCAACAATGCCGATACAGCAACCACCACCCAACAAAAACCGCAATGGGTACCAATGGAAATAATCGAACTCGCCGCAGAAGACCTCGCCATCCCGCCATCTCAATTCATCCAAACCTACTCGGACATTGAAGCCTACACATCCTGCGATGACGACGAAGATGCACTCCACGAATGTGACTTTTTCGGACAGTACTTGGGACCGACCAAGTGGGTGCACTTAACTCCTCTGGCAATTGATTCTGGAGTCAATCGATTGCATTTTGAGATTTGGCGGGAGGTGTGGCAGAATCCGCATGGGAGTGTGGAGGTTGCGGATGTGGTGTCCAAGGAGACGTTGAGGTGAGTAAAATGCATGTTAGATGTTGTTGTGTACTGTATATGTTGTGTAGTGAATACATATTCTACTGACTTGATCATACTAACATTTCTCTTGTCAATTCCCCTACATATCACATGTCACTTGCCCATTGTTTTCTAGATACTACAATGAATTCATACTAGAAGAACCACGCTCATCATCATCATCATCCACGGAATGCACAACAACAACAAGACCACTAGTGAGAGTCAAGGTAGTCCCCGCTTCCTTTGGTCTCGAAGGATTCGAGGATGCAATTTGGGAAGCGTACGAAGAAGAGATGAATCATTATGATGATGATGATGATGATGATGATTCCGATTCCACTACTACCTCTTCCACCAAGAAGAACAAGTGTAGAGAGGTGACGTTTATAGTCGCAGCACCAGATTTATCAGATCCTATTCTCATGGAGGAGGGCACCAGTGACAGTGTATCGCCTCAAGAAGAGTTTGAGCCGGATAGGTTCCGATTGTTTGCCTCGTCACTTTCGGAAAAGTTGAGAGAGTTTGAAGAGATTGAGAAAGTGCCGTTGAGGGATAAAGTTCAGTTGACGTCGTTCCATCCGCTTTGGAAGAATAGTGAGGAGTGTGGTATAGTGTCGATTGATGGAAGTAGTAGTGAGGGATGTAGGTATTTTCCGTATCCGTCTGTGGCTGTGTCTACGAATGTTGTGATCTGAAAACAAGAAGAGAGAGAGAGAGGAAGAGTGGGAGAATCGCCTCTTTGTGTGTGTGGGAATAGTGTGTAGTACAAAAGATAAGATTATGTCAGGGTTGTGAATTATGTAAAAGTTATTACTATGTACAATATTCTATCAAGTGGAGAGAGTCCTAAAATTCGTCTGGTCTAATTCCTTCATTGTATGTCTAATCCGAATGCAGACAAGTCGCTTTCTGCGGTAACACGTATTTCCAATCTATATGCGTTGTCACATTCACAACATGCTGAATCCTAATAAAAGCACAAAATAAATCCGAAATGCGATGTTCATTGAAAAAGAAACTATCACAGGTAGTGGACATTAAACCTGCATTCGAGTTCTTTTAGCTATAGACATTACCCTAATTTGTTTTCTGCTACAAACCTACTACACTGAAAACATCTTATAGACACATTCTTCTTCTCTCCTAAGGATCTTTCAAATAAATTGTTTGCTCAATTCCATCTTTTAGATTGTTGGAATATTCAAGGTTCATTTCGTCCAGCCTCGTTTCAACAATCCCCTTCGCCTGCAGCTGCTCCATGTGATATCTATACGCATCAAGTTTGTTGAACACTACATTGTCCGCTGAGACGTAGCTTCCAGCCTTTAATAATCCACCTGCTTCGAGATCGTTTAAATCGGATAGGTATAGGTTCTTTGCATGGTCAAACAGGAGGAAATCAAGAGCCATTACCCCATTTTGTTTCATAGTGGCCGATAGGCTCTCTTTTCCGTCGGACTTCATCAAGATTGGTGTTATGTACTGCTCCATTTTGGCCATACGGAAGACACTCTGAGCTACATTGATTAGCTTGGATGACACCTCCGTGGTGTAAACGTGAAATTCAAAGGTTTCTTCGGTCTGATCTTCCATGATGGAGTTCTGTAACTCATTTGCAATTTCGCGGAGTGTGGATGCCAGCACGAGAGAGGAGTAGCCACAGTAGGTACCGCAGTCTAGGCAAATGAATTTCTGTATCAAGAAGAAGAAATGCAGTGTGACGTGTTAGCGTTTACATACTTGCAAGTAACATCATCATCATGAAAACAAGACACAAGATATATATATACACACCTTATTCTTGCGGTCGTCTCTCTTAAGCCAACATTCCACACCACTCCTTAAAAACCGTGAAATAGCCTTCCCCTTCTCACTCCCAATATGATACATCCACTGCTTCCCATAACAATAATCATCCACACTCTTGAGAATGATTTTAGTCGAGTCAATATCACTCAACGCCAGACTATTCAACGAAGATCGACTGCTTTTCGAAGGTCGCTTGGCATCCAAATCTTTTTGAATTTGAAGTAAGAGATCGTATTCGGCGTGGACTTGAAAGGTGAATGCTCCGTTGCGTGGATCACGTGTGATTTTGTCAGTGTTGGGCTGTTGTTTGTTGGAAGAGGATGCTTCCATGGCCTTGTATCCGCCGATGCTGTTTCGGTTGTTGGCGGAAGAAGAAGTGGCACTTGCGGCGGCTAAGTCGTTGAATGAGTTTTGTTTGGCCAATTCTTTAAAGGCAGATTCGAAAGTTGATGGTGTTGCTGGTACAGCGGAGTTACTGACATTGTCTGCTGGAGCCTTTATGTTACGTGTGGCATGTGATATGATGAGATGATGATGTGAGAAAAAGTGACGAAACAGCCACAGAGAGCACAAGATACAAAAAAGCGACAACTTACCGATTTATCATCACTGCCATTTCCCTGCATGGACGGCGTACTCTCCACCGATGTGCTAGTGGCACCAGTGGCGCTGCCTGCGACACCGTCATAGTCAAACGAGTACAAATTGGAGTAAGAAAATTCGTCTCTGGAGAGGATGACTGCATCCGGCTTGGGCATCACAATCACGATGTCGGCGGGAGAGGAATTGTCGAGTATCATTACCATGGTTGCTTATTGCTATATAGAAATGTGTTCCTTGCCAATCGTAGTTGATTCGCCGCTTCAAGTCGGAGGTGTCTTTGTGTGATTGTAGATAGATGAGTGCATTGGAAAATTGGTGTCAACTTTTGACCAAATCTGCCGGTGGCCGGCGCCCGCGGATGGATCATTTTCTTCAAGTTCCAGAAGGAGAGGAAGCGCGGACAGACCAAAAAACAGACAACTTGGATACCGCTCTCGCATGAATATCTTCACTTACAATACAACCGGTATCCCTACCGCCCCAAAAATAGGGTTAAAAAGAACACGCGTCCAGTGTATCAGAACACCCCCGCCCCGTCCAATTGGCACGCGTGTCGATGCTTTTGCCATCATGTTATGTGATTTGCGTCAGTTATGAGGCTCATAAAACAGAATTTGAACAACTGAAAAGTCATCAACATTAACATTATTTCCACCATGAAGTTCATCACACTCGTCGCACTCCTCGGCCTCACCGTCTCCAACCATGCCCTCGCTGCCATCCCTGCTGCACCTGCGTTTGATGAACAGCTTGACCAACTTTCTTCCCAGAGTAATCACCTCCGTGGATTCGACGATTTTGTAGCGACGTCCAACACCGCGACGGGCGACGACGTGACCTTGCCATTGAATCCCACAGGCTGTCCCCCAGCAAGCCAGATGCAATTGCTTGGAAACCAATGCTTGGGAAAGACGGCACCTCAAAGGCAGACCATCTGCTGCAAATCCTTGGGAAGGAGTGGGAAGACTCAGGTGTGGGTGCAATGCTGGGAGACCTGCTCCACCCACCCTCACGATGGATCCGACTTCGACTCTGAAGAATATGACTCTGAAGAATATGACTCTGAAGATTACGACTCTGAAGACTTCGACTCTGAAGATTACGACTACGATGAGGTCGCGGATGCCATTAATTGAGGAATCCTAAAGCGAAGGAGGAGAGTTGAGGAGAGATGGCGGCGGCAGCAGAGTCTAGCTGGTGTAGTGGTAGATATAGTTCGTATCAGTAGCTTTAAGCACTATAACTATAACACATAATCACACTGAACAGTCACCGTACTACCCGATTATCTATTCTATTCTCTTCAACTTAGATCACTTACTCTTGTAATTGTTCAGACTGGCCGTTTCTCTCCAAAATGGCCTTGAAAGCAGACATAAGATTGAGTCCTACTCACTCTTACCGCCCATTTCATTTGTTCTGAACGTTCCTCTACTCTATGTTCTGCTCCACTAATACAAGACTCCGTTGTATTGAGTCTTCATCTCCATATTTCTCGAGTTGAGTGCAGTTTTGCTTTTCACTGTCTCTGTGCTCTTGTTATACTATTATTGATGTTGTTCATGTTTCAGTTTCAACTTAACTTAGTAGTACTACTTGATAACGACTCTTCTCTTTCTTTGCATTGTCATTTCTTTTATATATACTCGTTTCGCAAAGATAAGGCTAGACTCTAGATCTCATGATGTAAGCTTACTCTCCTGCCTCCTCAATATTCTGTCAACACTCACGTCAAATCACATGCATGACATGCACGCATATCCATCCATCAAGAAACCACATCACATGCATGTACATACTTCATCATCATCATCTTTTTTACTCACTCCCCATCCCCATGCCAGCATTATCCACATCCTTCTTCTTCTTCTTTCGCTTCCTTCTCTTGTTCCCCCTCTCAAACGCTGCAAAGCTCATTTCTGCCAGTCGATCCTCTTCTTCCTGTGATTTCATTTGTTTCCGCTCCTCCGAGGTCAAATCCGCATCCATGGCCTTGATGGCAATACCAGCAATATGAGGCTGTAAGACCATGTCGACATTGTCATATCCAACTTCTTCAAAGAGAGGTGGCGTTGCCTCTACCTCGCTATCTTCAGAGTCATCAGTAACCTCTGCAGCTATTGATGCATCCTCTCCTATATTGGCAACAATCTCCTCATACCCATCCCCAATCCCCCCACTCACCAGCGCACTCATCCCCATGACATAATCTAAATAACTCTCCCCACCCACCTCGGCACTCTCCACAAACAAGAATCGTCCCCCAGGCTTGAGCACCCTTCCCGCCTCCTTTATCGACTGCTTAAAATCCAATCCATTCTCATACATGCGCTGCGCTGCCTGAAATGACACCACGATATCCACCGATGCATCCGGCGTGTCTTTGAGATTGTCCGCGGGCTGGTTCGAGAACTCGATTGCCGCGGTGTTTCGTCGTTCGGCCATGGTGTTCAACTGTCGTTCGCAGCTGACGGTGAGTGCTCCGTCATCGGCCGATTTTGGCTCGGCCGAGGAAGTGATGATCTTTCGAATAGTGCGCGGCACGAAGTTGACGATGCGGCCGTCCTCGCTGCCCAGTTGGAGGGCGATGTCGGCGGAGCGGGGAGTTTGGTTGGTGCAGAGGGCGGCGGAGACCCATTCGGTTCGAAGATAAGTTACTGGATCCAGTGCGTGGAGGGCCGATGAGGATGAAAATGATGGTGGCTTGTTTATGATTGAAGGACTCTTGGCCGAGGCAGCGACAGAAGGCGATACAAACGCTTCCGTTGATGACAATATGGCAAGGAGGGCAACTGCTGTATATCTCATCATTGCCATTTCCGTTCCACTAAGAAGATATTAGTACCTAACAGATGCTCGGCTTGGATCTTCGATCGGCGGCGCAGTTGTGAGTTGGAGCTTTGTTGGCGGTGGTCGTTCCCGCCAAATCGTTCAGCTAGCTCGCTCAGAGGAAAGAGCCGTTAAAAGGACGGTACTGCATGTAGGAATCAGTACACAAAATCGTAACACCGCCAACAAACTCCACCTTTTTCTGACGCAACTCTTTGCGCTCACCACAACATGCATCTTGTTGTGAAGTGATGCTCTCGAGGCCATCATTGCTGGCCGTGCTGCTGCTGCTATTGTTCAGGAGGATGAAACTTGCTGCCGCTACAATGATTTTCTTCTTCCTCTCCACAACGGCGATTCTTCTCTCATCGTGTGTCCATTCTCTCCTCCTTCCAAGAAGTACTAATAACATCCTCCGGCATCATCACCAGTCATCACTCTCCAGAACAAAGTCATCATGCATTGCTGTAGCATCATCCAATCAACAATCCGACTTGCAGACACCATCACCATCATCCTATCACCGCCTAATTGATTATGCATCGCACTGGACACAACTTCTCCAACTTGAACACAAGGAACAAGCCGATGAAATAAAACACAAGCGATCCACCTGGTCAGTCTCGCGATTGGAATCAGCAGGGATTTCGCTATTCAACGTATGTGCAGAACCAGATGGTGAAATGTACGGTGAAAAGATTATACGGTTGTTCTATCACGATGATAGAGGTGACGATTCATCAGTAGATCAAAGTACTAATAATAATAAAAGAAACGGCATCAAGAGAAAAACAAATTGGAGAGAAAAGTTTAATCGAGGGGATGTATTGATAATTACACCACAAGAGTCATTCCGTGGGAAAGATCCATATCCGAAAGAAGGATTGGTGACGGATGTGGGTACCAACTACATCTCTGTGGGTGTAGGTGCATCGTATCCTGTGGGACTGTTTGAGATGCGCAAACATAGTGGACGTTATATGGTTCGAGTGGATCGTTCGGCTCCAAATGCTCCACTGAAAGCTCAAAGATTGGCATTGGATAAGTTGAGATTGGGAAAGAGTGTTGTTGGGACTGCAGCTGTCACTTTGGTAGAATCGTATCACAAGGGAATGTTGGCTGGTGATGATAAGAAGCGCGCTGCTAGAAAAGCTGCCGATGTGACATGGTTTTCGGACGTACCACAGCATTTTGATGGTCATGCAGATGATTTACAAGAACACATTATGAGTGCAATAAACAAGGCAGGGGAGTCTACAACTTTTGAACCGAATGAGTCGCAAATAAAAGCAGTCTTGTTTGCACTGAGCAGAAGTGTTGGACTGATACGAGGTCCTCCTGGGACGGGAAAGACGAGGGTTGCAAGTTTGTTGATCTCAACTGCATTAAAGATGAAAGTGAATAGAAAAAGTAGGCCTCGTAGCACGGAAGATGATGATACTGAACAACAACCTGAACATCCGAGGGTATTGGCCGTGACACACTCAAATGGAGCTGCCGATGTCTTGTTACAAGCACTCCTTGACATGGGCGTACCAGCAGTCCGGCACGGAAGACCCGCATCAGTATCTCCCTCAGTCCAACATCGTACCATTGTTGCATTATCTGATAGAATGCCAGAAGTAATCCGGCTGAGACAGATTGCAAATGATCCATCAGGGGATCTTCAAGATAGACAATCTGCTGGCTATGATATCAAGCAATATACAAATGACGTCCAAACAATGATTATGAGGACTGCTCCAGTTGTTGTCACGTCTTGTATTAGTGCTCAGCAGATGTTATCGGATGATAGTGCTGCATTTCCGATTGTAGTATTAGACGAGGCTGCTCAAACAACTGAACCTGCGCTAATGTGTGCACTTACGGCCGCGGGGGCTGATCAGCTGATAATGGTCGGTGATACAAAACAATTACCTCCCACTGTGACAAGTCAGAACGTTGAACTCAGAAAGTCTATTGGCATTAGCCCTATGGAAAGGCTGATGAAGAATGGAGCTGAAGAATTTGTTCTGAAAGAGCAATATAGAATGCCAGCTGCGTTGTTAAAGCATCCAAACGAGCACTTCTACGACTCCATGGTGAAGTGTGCAACAGAGTCAAACAATGAAAAACCCAATCCAAAGGGATTTCCTTGGCCCAATCAAAGTGAACCACTGGCATTCCTGCAAGTGGGAAATGATAGTGAAGTTACTCACAACTTTGGTGGACGTTCCAATCCAAAAGAAGCAGATGTGATCATTCATATTGTTCTGAAACTCATATCGGCTGGAGATGTTAGAGCGGAGAATATAGCAATCATCACACCGTATAGCAAACAAGTCCAATTACTTCGTGCAGAATTGAATAGTGCGAGCATCATACATCACGGACTGGGTTTATCAGACATCCAGGTTGGAAGTGTAGACTCCTTTCAGGGCCAAGAAAAAGAGCTGGTTCTGTTTTCTGCAGTTCGTTCCAATCTACTCAACGAACTCGGTTTCTTGCGTGATGCAAGACGACTAAATGTGGCTATTACACGAGCAAAACGTGGGCTGATTGTTGTAGGAGACTCGGCGGTGCTCAGGTCTTGTCGGCACTGGGCGGCATTGCTGAATAGCTGTAATGAACGAGGATGCAGGCTGACAGAACGAGAGTATTACTGTGAAGTGGAGACTAGATCAGAAACACGCCTTACCGCAGAAAGCGACTTGTCTGAATTCGAGTTAGACATGGAAGACGAATATTTTGGACTCTTCTCCGATTGAGAAACTAGTAATTCACATATTCGTGCGGCTGCCGTAATCTCATCTCATTCTATCATGTGCCCTGCTCAACTCTCATCTAGCCTGCGGACTCGTATTTCCGTTCCCTAGCTCATCATCATCATTGGCTGCTTCTGTACCCATTTCTTTCGCTACTGTCGCCTCTATAGAGAGAAGTCTTTTGTTCATTTATCTTCAAAGCGAGCTACAATACCCAGCCTCCTTCACAGCAACCAGCTTTTCCTCAGCCCCTTTTCTCTCTCTTTTCTGACGGACGAAGGGGACCGAAAAAGATATTCTTCAGTGATTGGGGAAAGGCTCCTTTACAAAATTATATGTCATGACGTTTTATGTCAATAGAGGAGCTAAGACTATTGGTATTACAGAAAGGAGCCCTCTTCTTAAAATCACATCATACACACAAGGGAGCTTCGCGTTTTGAAGCCTTCTCAACGCCGGAAGCCTGCTAGTAAAGAGCTCTGCAGCGCAGATCAACTCATGGCAGACACATAATGAGCAACGAAGCCAGTTACACATGGCAGCAAAAATGGATCGCTATAGCCCCCAAACCATTCTCACTCCTCTCAATCTTGGGTTCCAGCTACATTTTGAAACACATCCTCACCTCAAAAGAACGACGGTCACAAGTCTATCACCACATTCTACTCGGATTATGCGCCTATGATATCATCGCTTCCTTCACCATGTTCTGGGGAACATGGGCCATTCCTTCCGGAACTCCGAACGTATATCTAGCGTCGGGTACGATAGGCACCTGTAACGCCCAAGCGTTTTTGCAACAGCTGGGAGTAGCGGTTCCAATCTACACAGCAGAACTTGCAGCGTATTATTTTCTAGTAGTTGCATTTGGATGGAAGGAACGACAACTAAAACGAATCGAGATACTGTTACACCTAATACCATCTGCGCTGGGTTGGACGTCTTCTATAGTTGGTATTGCCACAAATTCTTTTTCAGATAGCGTATTCTGGTGTTGGTATAGCCCCGATAAATACGGGTTAAGGTTTGGATTTTTCTATGGTATTGTGTGGGCATGCATATTGCTTGTTTGCCTTCTAATGGCGTTGATGTATATGAAAGTGTTGATGCAAGAACGAAAAGTAAAGAAGTATCAACATCCCAATGTCGTGGGGGCTACACAAACTGACACGGATAGGCAAACAAAGCAACAGCGCCGTGAGAAGAAGGCATCAGCTTCAAAACAGATCGCAGCTCAAGCTATACTCTATTCCGGCTCGTTCATTCTGACGTGGTTGTTTGCATCATGGGCGCGTATATATGAAATGGTCAATGGAAAAGATGCTCCCTTTGCAATTCAAGCGTTGTTGACCATATTTTCTCCTTTGCAAGGTTTCTTCAATATGTTTATTTACTTCCGCCCGAGATATGCACGCTACCGTCTTGACCATCCAGACTTTAGCATCACTCGCTTCATTTGTGAGTGTGGAGGATTGAGAAGCAGGCTACGAACGAACGGGGGCAGTGCACGCGCTAACTCAACATATAGGGTTGGTTTCGATCCAGCTGTTGCGAATGACTTACATGACAGCTCCAATGCTGCAGACAATTCTTCAAAATCGGCTACAATTAAGAAGTTAGCTACGAATGGCGACAACCGACACTGTCGGAATTCAACAATGAAAGTTGTCGCCGGCGAAGATGGTGGGATTGAAGAGGAGAACGATCCTTGTCAGAGGCAGTCAACTGTGAGATTTGCGGATGTAAATATTGGGATTGAGGAAGAAAAGGTGGAGGAGATAGCCGACATGATACCATAGCACTGTAATGATACGGAACGTTAAAAAGGAATTGTAGGGTAAAATGAAAAGATCTGCATGAAGGTGATGAAATTGTTGTGTAAAATTGAGCATGGGGTCATTATGATCTCTTGTGATGTAAAGTAGTGTTTAATAGTTGTTAATTTGTCCACTTGCTCACGTTATCACCACGGACATGATTATCACTTTGCTCATTTATTACATATACTTCCTAACATTTATTTACTTGACACAAATGCAACAATATTCTTCATTAGAAGCAGTGGTAAACCCCGAAGCTGCCTGCTGTTGCTTCATAATCATCTTCACGATCATGATAGTGACGTGACCTCGTTGCGTTGTCCAGGTATGCGAAAGCAGCGTCAGGCACGACTCCTACCGACCAAGTTGTACTATCATCTGGAGTGGTCACGTATGTAACCATCCCTTCTTTTGTCGATTTGTCAATCTCATAAGCATGGTTCTCGAATTCTTCTGCTCCCAGCCCCCATGGATTCTTCCATTGAAATAGATAGCGAGCCCTCTCATTAGCTTCCTTTTTTGTTGCGTATGTTGTATCAAATTCTTTTGTAGGTGGGCCTTCGTAGCTGTGCCAGCCATCATTTCCGTATCCATCACTGCACCACACTGTAAAACCTTTCAATTTGTTGCCATCAGGGTCTTTATTTTTGTCAGATGGGGTGATACTCTTTTCTGCGAAATGTGTCTTTGGATCCCACTTCTTTCGGTGTTTCTCATCTTCCTCCTCTTGCAACCTGCGCCTCTCAGCTGCCGCCTTCTGACGCTCGTTCTCTTCGGCTGCCTTCCTCTTTGCATCTGCTTTCTTCTCTGAAGCAGTCATTGTTTTTTGTTTGAAGCATTTATTGCAGATATCGTAATCACATCCTTCACATGTATATTCAATATTGAAGCGGCTGCCGCATTCAGTGCATTCAGTGTTGTAGCTTCTTGGTGTCCCATGAAAGAGAAGATCCTTTGTAAAGGCAAGCTTGCATCCATGGACTTTTTTGGGAACGGAAAGTGAGTGAAACTCTCCTTGCTTGCTAATCTCCTCTGCCCGATCTTTCTCTCTCTGCTCTTGTCGTTTCTTTTCTTGCTCCCTCCACTTCTGTTCCTTCTGTCTGTAGATTTCTTCCTGACGTTTTCTTTCCAACTGCTCTGCTTTCTGTTTCTCTTCTGCAAATGTTTTGCGAAGACTGACGACTTTGTCCCATGCATCCGTCTTAATGATGCAGGGTGACCCCACAACAAGCATCCCAAGGAGAGAATCTTTATTAATATGTGTCAACTCTTTCACATCAATACCTCTTGCCACAGCTTCTTCCCTGAGTTCCGCCACTTTCATTGACTTAACAATTGTTCCACCCTTGACTTGTTTCCCCGTTTTCTGTTTCTTAGTTGGAGGTTCACTCTGTGCAGGAGTAGATTTTGATGCTGCCTCTTGTTTCTTTGCCAGACTAGCCAACTCTACACGATGAGATTCTAGTGCTTTCTTCACAGTCTTCGCCTCCTTTTCGTACTCTTCCTTCTTCAAAAGAGCAGCTCGAGATTCTTTCTCAGCACAATCCTTTTTTTGAGTGGCAGACTGAACATCACTCTTTAACTGATCATATTGTTCCTGCAAAGCGCGGATTTGCCCTTTCAACTTGCTTTTCTCCGTACCGAGCTCTTTCAGCTCTTTTTCGTACTTCTCCTTTGTAGCATCCTCGTTCTTTTGGACGGCAGACTTGACATCACTCTTCAGCTCATTGCGCTGTTCTTGCAACGCTCTGATCTGTCCCTTAAGTTTGCTCCTCTCTACATGGAGTTCTTCTATTTCCGCTTCATGCTTCTCTTTCTCAGCCTCGTCTCTTTTTTGTTTTGCAGTGTTCAAATCACTTTGCAGCATCTCGTGTTCCTCGCGTATCGCACGAATCTGCCCTTTTAATCGGACCTTCTCTTCCTTTGCCTCCTCTGTTTCCTTCGTCATGCGTTCGTTCTCTTGGCGGATATGCTCCGCCTCTTGTTTTACCAAGCCAACTTCTCTGTTGAAGCGATCTTTCTCTCGACGTAAGTTCTCTAGCTCTTTCCGCAGATCACCACAGTCTTTGCTGCATGATGCATCTTGAGTAGAAGATTTGTAATGAGACATGGGATATTTTGGCGGAAGTGCTTGCTTCCTACCATGATCCTTGTTGGGAGGACTCTGCTTTGTCGCAGATGAAATTGCAGCATCTAAATCAAAATTGGCCAACTCAGCATCGTCACCCGTGTCAAATTCATTGGCACTCTTTGATGCAACCTTCTGTTGAGCAATTGGCGTGCTCATTACTTGCGCTCCAGATGCTGATGCAGTAACCTCCACGGTGGCAACAGTAATACAGAGGAACTTGGCAATCGACGCCTTTGCAGCACCTATTCAAACATACCAAATCCACCTTCCTCGGTGCTTTCTCTCGTTGTTCCCATGCATGTTGAGATAATTTATTTTTTAGCTTAGCAAATTCGGCCATGGTCAAAAGTGATAGTGATCTTCTTCTCTGCGTTGTATATTGCGTGCTCAATGACTCCACCACCGCCAATACCACTAGCGAAGTGTGATTGCTCCACTACCGTTCCATTCACACAGTGGATATCGAACCACCAACCAGTTTCTCGATTTTGGAATCTCATTACTTTTCCCAATCCATTTACGTCAACAGGTTCGCTATCCAAATTCCAATTTGATCGTTTCGAAGGTTTACCAGTGAACATTCTATCAACATGCGACAAGAAGGAAATCTTCTTGTTCGCCCTGTTCGATACGTCATAGAGCGCAGGGAGAATAAGGACAAAACCTTCTCCATCTGCGTCTTTGACTTTATCGAAGAGTGCTTTCACATTGGGACAACTCATCAATGCTTCGAGAATTTTCTCTTCACTTCCATCTTTCTTACAATAATGCTTGCTCCCTCGTCTCACGCCGGGTCTCTCCACCTCAAACAGAATTGGGGCAATTCTTTCTATTTCAGCAGGCGTTGGCGGGGAAGCTTGGTAGACCAAAAGATGACTTCTTCTGATGAGTTCTGCTGGAAAATCAACGCTACTTCCACTGCAGAGTAACACTGGAATTGTTTTATCATCAACCCCCAGTGGCAAATCAACTATCACACTCGGACCTCGAACATCGTTGGCCAAAATGTGTGTGTCATCACCGTCGATGATCCCAACATGTTGTTGACAGTTCGGCGGCGGTGTTAGAGCATTTCGCAAAATCAAGAAGGAGAGGGAGGAGGAGGGTGAAGAATTTGCATAAACACATAGTATAATGTTCTTTCAAGTAGACGTGCTACGTTGATAATGAACAGAGACTTGACGGCGTATTTTCATCCTTACCAGAAAGATGCGTATGTGTCTATCTATTCAGATATTGACGGTTTGAAGCAGGACTTGGAAACCACGATATTGAACACATTGGAGGAGCAATGCGGAAATGGAGCAGTGTACAGAGTCTTTGTCTTAATGCCTTGTGCATCAACTTTCGGACCTTTGACTCTGCAAAACCATTTTCCAGCGTGCTTGCCTGCAGATTTGACTGGTTTGATTGTGCCTTCGTGGCGACATGGTGTCACAAACTTGTACTCATTCATGGTGCAGGTATTCTTATAAAAAAAGGAAAGAATATTGAAGTGAGAGACACATGATATGAAGTTCTAAAGACAATTCAGCTACGCCAAGCATCAGCCGACGGTGCCATCATTACGACGATTCCGCACAGACCTTCAGACTGTATCCAACAGATGAGCTAGCTTGGGCGTTGTGGTTGTACCATGAATTATGCAGCTTCGTTCTGGTTGCCGTTTTTTTCATGATGTCGCATGTCGCTCCCATCTCCCATAAAATTGAACTTAGTTCCTCTCGTCTCTCCCTACCCTCTTCTGTTATCTATTGAGCCCCTAACTAAAATAACACCTTTCATGAAGGTGACGCTCGACTGACACCAAACCCGAACTCGCTGCCACTTGCACCATGTACGAGCATGGCTGACCTTTCAGGACAGGCAAATCGACCTTAATTGCTGAGAAATCGCTATTTCAATTTCATCTCGAACCCTTGCCATATGCATGCAGCTTATGGCTTATATACAATACACAACTCTTCGCAAAGCAAATTTGCAATTATATCATGTCTTCCAATCCTTCTAAAATTATGATCGACGAGTACGATGCGGAGCTTGGCTATCACCGCTCAGTCCTCCCCCTCGATATCCGCCTTGGCATTACAACAACAACAACAACAACAACAACATCGCCGTCATCATCTTCTTCGCTAGAGCAACCTTTGCTATTGAGATGGGGATTGCTTGCAACAGGAAAAGTAGCACATGACTTTGCCCAAGCACTCAAATTTCTACCCCATCATACCATCACTGCCGTGGGAAGTCGAACTATCGAACGAGCCGAATGGTTTGCTCGACGCCATGATATTCCTACTGCACATGGTACATATCAAGAGTTGGGTAGTGATCCTAATGTCGATATTGTGTACATTGCATCGCTGCATCCCAATCATAAGGATCATGCGGTGATGGCATTGAATGGTGGAAAGCACGTGTTGGTAGAAAAGCCAATGACAATGAGGGCAGAGGATGCTCAATTGCTGTATGATTTGGGGAAGGAGAAGAGTTTATTTGTTGGGGAGGGGATGTGGACGAGGTTTTTTCCGGCTGTGGAATGGACACGCTCCCGTATAGGAGGATGCAATGATGATGATGTTAATAACGAAGGGGAGGTTGTCGCGGAACCCAAAATTGGCAACGTAAGAGTCATTCAAGCTGACTTTTCGATCGATGGAGAGGATGTAGGACCATATCCTACAGATTCGTTGTACGCAAAGGAACTTGGTGGTGGGAGTGCGTGGACGATGCTGCCATATGTCGTGGGTGCTTTCTCATTACCATTTGGTAATAGAGAGCCAGATCGGATTGTTGCCAATGGGATTATCCCTGATGATGATAATGATGTTGGAGATGTAGCTATTGGTATGACAATGACATTTACAATCGATGATAATGAGTCACATCAGCAGCAACAGAGTGCATCAAGAGCAAATAATATTGATAGTCGACCTCCTCCTAGGAACAAGGCAATCGCGTCAGGCGTAGTTGGTTATCTCGCTGAAAGCTCCGAGGTGACAATGTATGCAGGTAAAAGGGGAAGAATAATAGTGAATGCCCCTGCTCATTGCCCAACTTCTGCGACTTTGATTCGGAAAGCAATTGGAAGCAGAGGAAATGGTGCAACAAGTAGCGATAGCGGTGGCGATTCTTCTTCTAATCCCACTAACATGCATGTTGAGTTTCCTCTACCATTACCCTCGAAAGCCATTCTAGACTCCGGGGGGGTTCAACTTCCAAACTCTATGGGATTTGTATATGAGGCAGAGGCGGTTCGGCGCTTGATATCTGCTAAGTATTATACATTTCCGCAGTGGAGCCCAGCAGAAAGTGTTGCTTGTATACGAACCATTGAGCAGATGTTGAATCAAATCAATCAATGATCAATATTTCAGTATCATAAAAGTCAATTGTCACCAGAGCTGCACAGGTACTGTTGGAACGAGAAAAAGAATCAAATGCAAGAGAGTTAGCAGTAGGATGGGACCATCCACCTAAACTACTTGTGGACTTTCGATGATTCCCCATCAGAATATGAGAAGACGACTATTTCGCCTTCATGTTTTCTTGTCCACCAGAGCTAAACTTGAATGTAAGCAGTAGATAAAACAAGCGAGGCACAGAGAGAGAAGGTTGATCTTCCATTATGCCTGATTTGCCCATGCCCAACATACACCTGCTTTATCCTACTATCACATGAGAGGATGGGGCGGCTGAGCATGGTTTCCAGATGATGCCACTCTTTCATTTCGAAGATCTACTTGGACTACCTGCTGACTGCTGAGCAGAGACGAGCTTAGAGCAGCGGATGACACAACAACTGCCGGTGATGATCTACGCTTCATCGCTGCCGTTGCTGTTATCATTATGTCTCGAACACACTAACAACCATGGCGACGACCAACGAAGAAGGGATCGATGCGGTAAAGTGAAGGTGGAATAGGGAAAGTCAAATCATACCGTAGCGTCAATACTCTAGTTCTTCCCACGCTGTGTTCTCGTAGAGCTAAAGCGTAACCTACACGAGCAGTTGATATTTGGGAAAGAGATATTGATACACTTAGAATTGGCAGTGTGGCAGAAACGACAATCATTTTGCAGACGGAAACGAGATGCTTAGTGGTGCATTAGTTGACACTATAATAACACTTTTCAGAAGAGTGATGTGCTTTTCAAAAGAGTGATGTGTCTCTGTTCATTCGGCAAAAGTCCATCAGTTCATCTACCACAAAATACATATACGACACAACACACTCGGAAGAAGCAAAAACAACTGGTATTGTGTATCGGCATCGGGCGGAGGTGTAGAAGCAAAAGCATGTCAGTTTCAAGGCATGCTTGAACGATGAGGCTGGCAGAAGGCTTTCAAAGTCAAAAGCGGAAATTACGAAGTTCTTCTTTCACATCCGCCTTCGTCTTGTGACGCTCCTGTTTCTTCTTCATACACGCTGGGCCTTGTGGAATTGTCAGTTTCTTCCTGTTGGCGTTTGAAGAAGAGAATGCACTCAGTCCCTTCTTGTTTCGATGGGTGCTGGTGCGGGCAGTCTGCTTCACTGTTGACGTGGACTTCTGTGTCTTTTTCTGCTCCACGAGGAGGCGAAGCATATCTTCACATCTATTGACCGTGCTGTTAGTTTCCTTCCCGATCGCGAAATGATTTTCTGTGATTGCATGAGTCTTCTTCATAGTTTCATACGTTTCCTTCGAGAAAACCTCGCACCAAGCTTCCATATCAAAATCCTCCCATCCATTTGCCTTCTTGGCCTGGGATATCTCAATAGGAGGAGCAGAAACATTGTCGCAGTCTGACATCACGGACAAATCACCGAAGGACGTTGTGAAATCGGCAGTCAAACTAGCAGTTGACACTGTTGCGGCATCTTCATTTGCAGCAAACGAAACACGTTTCAGCGCAGTCGATTTGGTCAACATATCATCTGCTTTCGGCTTGAGGCCCCTTTTCGACAATTCAATCTCGATGTCTGCCAGGCTCTTGCGACGCTTTTGCAAATCCTCTTCGATAGCTGACAGATTGGCACTGGTACGCCTGGGATCCTTCTTCTCGTCTTCTAAGGATTGAATTGACTCAATGATGTCCTCCTCGTAAGCATTCAATTTAAGGGTGGTTGCTTCCTCAACAGGCCCTGGTGACGGCAGGAGGGAATAGAAAGTGTCATCGCTGGGACTCAACAACTGTTGGACGTTGCCTTTTTCCATGGTGAAATAAGAGTACGTCGCAAGTTCAACGTACTCTTGTGTCTCTTCTCTCTCGAAAAAGACTCTGTTTGCTGGGGGGAAGATACTTCTTGGCGGGGAGAAGCTGCTTGATTGAGTTGAGGCATGCAGAACACGTCCACAGAAGTACGTCGCAACTTCAACGTACTTGTGTCTCTTCTCTCTCGAAAAAGACTCTGTTTGCTGGGAAGATACTTGGCGGGGAGAAGCTGCTTGATTGAGTTGAGGCATGCAGAACACGTCCACAGAAGTACGTCGCAAGTTCAACGTACTTGTGTCTCTTCTCTCTCGAAAAAGACTCTGTTTGCTGGGAAGATACTTGGCGGGGAGAAGCTGCTTGATTGAGTTGAGGCATGCAGAACACGTCCACAGAAGTACGTCGCAAGTTCAACGTACTTGTGTCTCTTCTCTCTCGAAAAAGACTCTGTTCGTTCGCAAGTCCTATAGAAACGCCGGGAAGATAAAGATAGAGTAGTAAGCCCGGAAGTACCTTTTGTGGCTTATGAGAAGATTCCATTCAAGACCACGCAACAAAGCTTCAATGAACGATCGTGGACAATCAGACAATGATCTTTTACGACGCAGCATCATTAACGTTGCAACTGATTTGAATGCTATCGAAGTACAACTTCGGGAGTCTGGTGAAAGTGAACAAGTGTGTGATTTGTTGAAGACTTTACGCTTAAAACTGAAGAAGGAGGCTTCATTTGTGGAAAAGTATCGGCCTAGAGAGCCCACATTAACACTCGACGAGTGGAAGCAAGAAATAGCAACTTCAACAAACGAATCTATGGCAAAAATATGTCCTGCTTTAAGAGGTGTCTGTGGTCGAAGAGCTGTTGACAATGTTGAATCCGCGGCCCTCGAGCCTTCTGTTGTTGCAAGTATTGACGGAAATGTTGCATCCCCAGTTAGTCTCGAGCTGCAGCAAGAATCTTCAGGCTCGATTTTTGCAAGAATTGACGGAGACGACTCAGAAGAAGACTCGGGTGGGGGATCAAGCTCTTTGTTGGTAAGCCCTACATCCGAAATGGACGCTAATGATGTGCTCGATGATTTTGATCTAAAAGCAAGTGTATGAGAGTGATGTATGAAAATCTTGTCGAGAGAGTCGAGGGTGCTTATTTCACTGCCAATGGGTCGTCAGAAGTAGAATTGCAGGCAGACCTCAATTGCCACTTGATGATTGGAAAGTATGATATCTGGAGTCCGATGATCATTGCAAAATGCGATTTCTCTGAAAACAAAAGCTCTGTGCATATGCTAGAGAGACAGGCGAGAGCATTTTTTACACTCCTTCAAGACCGAATGGCTGCTAGTGCGCATGCTAAATATGCCCGAAGGCAAATACTCGAGAAGAAGATGAACGCTGAAATGAAGGCCATGGAAGATGTCGATATTAATGTTGATGTTCGTCTGACGACAGCATCTTGCGCATTGGCCGTCTTGGAATGCGTTGAAGTTGAATTGGATGAAATGACTGATGACGACGATGAGCAAGCGAAAGAACCCTACAATGTGGCCGCAGAATTGGCTGCAGAAGATGCCTGCGTTACTTCCAATTGGATCGATTTGGTCAAGTTTCAACGACCAATGATCGCTAAAATGCGGAGGATTATATTCCAAAAGATAGTGTGTGCTGTCCTTCAACTGATTCCTTTTGAAGAGATTGCTGAAGCTATACCAGAGAGAAGCGGCGCCTTTCTAGATGGCAGGATTCCTGGTTGGAAAGGCTCGTCACAAACTTTAGCAGATGTATGGGACTCGACAATCTGTCCATTGTTGCAAGTTGGAGCTCCTGATGCCGATGCTAAGGAAGCGTACCGCCTCGCGGTGTTCATATCACAGCGGCTGTCGTTTGCTAAATATGCCAAATATTTTCAGATGGCAGAGGCTATCTTACTAAGCCAGCTGCTAGAAGATTGTGATGCTGCCCAATGCCTTCGAAGCTTCAAATTGAATGGGTTGAAGTCATACTTCCTCGCTGAGGATTCCCAAGCACAAGTTAAGGGCAAAGTAAGAATTGGGCAAGAGAGAAGATTGATTGCGACAAGGTGCTTTTTCCTGCCTGTGACATTCAAGTCCGCCATGCAAAGAATTCGAGATGATGATGATGATGTTCTTTCTATCAGTGTATACGGTGTGAATAGTATGGCCCCATCATGTTTTGTTCAGAAGAAGTACAAGCTGCTTTGGGATGGAGAGAAGCTCATTGATCCTCAGCCCGACCGCGAAGAATCCATCAAGAGTTTAATCGAGACTATCTTCGGAGTAGGTGAAGCTGCATTGGAGATTTTTCAGGAAGACCATCTCATTCTTGATCTAACGAGTGACGTAAAAAACAACACAGACAACTCTCTGCGACGTTTGAGAGAGTACTTCAACCTATGCATTCCCTCTGACGCTACAGAGGCAATAGCGCTGTAGGACGCTCAAGTGTATTTTTCACTGTAGCATAAATCTGTAATGTAATGCGGTATGTATGTAGTAGGTTTGACACTTAAGTTAAGAAAGAGTCTTCTGCTTCCAGAATTATCTATTCATGAATCAACCAAGAGGCTCATACAATACATATGTACTTGACGCTGACATTTTCCGAACGAACTGACGTGTCTGTGTTGGATGAATCTCAGTGTATCTCAGTCACAAATCACCTCTCCTCATCGTGTATGTGCACCAAAGGATGCTTCGCCTTTGCCGATGTGGGCGACTGCGTTAGCGGTGGCATTACCATCAAATCCCTTTCGTGCTTCAATGAGGATAAAAAGCTCATCGAGTGCTCCTTCCAAACACACAACCTCTTGCATCGGCAAAGGCGTAGTATGTATGGTATCAACGCAAATAAGAAGAGGTGATGATATGAGCTCATCAGGTGCTAATTCCCTACACACAACCTCCTCTTACAGCCTCCTTCCCTACATTAAACCTCTTACATCGCATCAACGCAAACGACAAGAGGTGATATAATTCATCGGGTGCTCCTACCCTACACACAACCTCTCACATCGGCAAAGGCGAAGCTTGGTATGTTAGGATCCTGCGTGGTTAGGAACGCACTTGGTGCTGCTAACAATGAAAGAACACTATGGAGAGATACCCACGGCGTCGAAGATCTGTTGTGACAACGAAGGTACTATTCTGACTTTTTCACGCAAGTATGAACGAGTTTCTGCAATGGTCGATGCTACGAGTCCTACGTCAAATTCAAGGGAAGTCCAAACTCCACCAGCGCATCCAACATGTCAAAGCGCATCAAGACGATACCTTTGACTTCCAAATGTTAGACCTTGAGGAGAAAACCAGTGACATTGAAGCAAAGCGACCTGCAAAAAAATGCATGGCGCAGGAGGATGGAGCGGAAGTCAATTATCTACAGTCTTCCTATGGAATCTGCGGCAGTCTAGATCTAGATAGAAGGGGGAAAGCAGACGACGGATATTGCCAAGGCGCTAAGATTCCACATCGGTAAAGCCAACGCTCGAATATTTTTCTCTGTCACATGGTATGATCCTGGAAACTTCTACTGCGTCGGCGAGATTGCATCAGCTTTTGGTATGAAAAACAGTGTTCAGGCTTTTGTGGCACATGCGCAATGGTGAGTAGATGGGACAAGAACGAGTCCAGTAAATGTCCCCAGCATACCTAATCTCGTGGAGTGGATGGAAGAAGCCCACGACATCCATCCTGACCTGTTGTGTTGGCCTCCTCTGTACATTCAAACGCAGGGTCATGGGTCGTTTGTAGACTTGACTCATCCATCAGGGTTGAACATGACTCAACGAATGAGATAGGTTGGTAGTAACTTGGATAGAACAGGATGGAGGCACGCCACGGAAGTAACTGTCCTTGGATCTTATATCAATGCAAGAGGACTCCTTCTGCACTAAGTACCACACCGGCGTCACGATTGATACCTGGATGTGGGATGGGTTGCCGCGAGGTCGGCAGCAGCAACAAGTTCAAGTTCCCCGACAATCAAGATGACACACCACGACGTCTAACCACGCTGCAACAGCCAGCACTGCACTAACGAACCAATTTCATAAATGTATGCACAAGTCACCAAAGCCGTTAGTAGAGGGTTAGACGAGTCTAATGGTCCCCTATCTTGTTGCAGATCCTCGTATTAGGTAGATACACCATTGCAAAGATGAGCACATGTGCCGAACATGCCACCGACACATGTTTGACGACATCTGCACGTAAAGCTTCGTAGGCGGCCTTGTAGACGGCAGATTTTCGTCATTCAGAGTGCATAATAGCTTTCAGTAGGATGTTGACGAAGAGTATGCTGGGTATTAATGCCAATAAACATGTTCTTTGTAGCGTAGTAGCAGTAGTCCTGGGAGGGGCCGACGGTAGCTTTTTCATGGTCGAAGGGAGGGTTCGCATCCATCCCGGTATATAGGCGACCAATTCCTACGTAGGAGGTTTTTTGCCCACTCACTCCGCCCGATCGACACACCCCGGCTGTGTGAATGCAATAGAGGTGTTTATGACATACCAACCCAATCAAACATTGCAGTACTCATCAAATATCATTAAAGACTACTGTGGAAGGTATTCACAACGTTTTAGCACTGTCACCTTGCTTATGGGCTCCTCAATATTACGACCGATTTTGTTCATACCCGAAGCGGCTGCCTCATCACCTCCACAAATACTTCCACGACATCGAAAGCACGTCCTGTCAAACAACAAAACCTACGCAACCTCGGCCAATCTCACTCACCCTGGCCTACACAACGCATCCGCATCCGCATCCGCATCCGGATCCAGATCCAGATCCAGATCCAGATCCAGATCCAGTCCATACAGCACAAGATAAGCTCAATGTACGCAACACGACAGATGATTTACAGGACTGTCACATCGCCGATCTCCTGCGACAACTACATACCAACCTCGATCTCACCTTTTCAAGAGAAGAGAAACTGTCTCCAATAGTATAGACGGAATCCAGCTTAATAAAACAGATAAATTTTTACCTTCCTCTTGCGAGTACTGTCATGTCACGTCATCTCACGTCATGTCACGCCCAATCTTACCTCCTCTCATTCGCAGCGATGGGATGTTTCGCCTTCTTCGATCTATGAGGTAGCATGGCAGCGGTCGAAGGCACTCGAGGACTCATATCTATGCTTACGCTGGAATTGGATGGTTTGTGAGCTTGATTATCTACATAATACCGACTTTACATGTTTGAAACGCCCCGAACTCATTTTAGAAGCTCAAATGATAGAACTAACATCAGCAGAGCTTTGCATATCAAGATAGAAGGACTCTCACGTCATCTCACGTCATTTCACGCCCAATATTACCTCCTCTCATTCGCAGCGATGGGATGTTTCGCCTTCTTCGATCTATGAGGTAGCATGGCAGCGGTCGAAGGCACTCGAGGAGTCATATCTATGCTTACGCTGGAATTGGATGGTTTGTGAGCTTGTTTATCTACGCAATACCGACTTTACATGTTTGAAACGCCCCGAACTCATTTAGAAGCTCAAATGATAGAACTAACATCAGCAGAGCGTTGCATATCAAGATAGAAGGACTCTCACGTCATCTCACGTCATCTCACGTCATTTCACGCCCAATATTACCTCCTCTCATTCGCAGCGATGGGATGTTTCGCCTTCTTCAAACTATGAGGTAGCATGGCAGCGGTCGAAGGCACTCGAGGACTCATATCTATGCTTACGCTGGAATTGGATGGTTTGTGAGCTTGTTTATCTACGCAATACCGACTTTACATGTTTGAAACGCCCCGAACTCATTTTAGAAGCTCAAATGATAGAACTAACATCAGCAGAGCTTTGCATATCAAGATAGAAGGGCTCTCACGTCATCTCACGTCATCTAACGTCATCTCACGTCATCTCACGTCATTTCACGCCCAATATTACCTCCTCTCATTCGCAGCGATGGGATGTTTCGCCTTCTTCGATCTATGAGGTAGCATGGCAGCTGTCGAAGGCACTCGAGGACTCATATCTATGCTTACGCTGGAATTGGATGGTTTGTGAGCTTGATTATCTACGCAATACCGACTTTACATGTTTGAAACGCCCCGAACTCATTTTAGAAGCTCAAATGATAGAACTAACATCAGCAGAGCGTTGCATATCAAGATAGAAGGACTCTCACGTCATCTCACGTCATTTCACGCCCAATATTACCTCCTCTCATTCGCAGCGATGGGATGTTTCGCCTTCTTCGATCTATGAGGTAGCATGGCAGCGGTCGAAGGCACTCGAGGACTCATATCTATGCTTACGCTGGAATTGGATGGTTTGTGAGCTTGATTATCTACGCAATACCGACTTTACATGTTTGAAACGCCCCGAACTCATTTTAGAAGCTCAAATGATAGAACTAACATCAGCAGAGCTTTGCATATCAAGATAGAAGGACTCTCACGTCATCTCACGTCATCTCACGTCATGTCACGCCCAATATTACCTCCTCTCATTCGCAGCGATGGGATGTTTCGCCTTCTTCGATCTATGAGGTAGCATGGCAGCGGTCGAAGGCACTCGAGGACTCATATCTATGCTCACGCTGGAATTGGATGGTTTGTGAGCTTGATTATCTACGCAATACCGACTTTACATGTTTGAAACGCCCCGAACTCATTTTAGAAGCTCAAATGATAGAACTAAATCAGCAGAGCGTTGCATATCAAGATAGAAGGGCTCTCACGTCATCTCAAGTCATCTAACGTCATCTCACGTCATCTCACGTCATTTCACGCCCAATATTACCTCCTCTCATTCGCAGCGATGGGATGTTTCGCCTTCTTCGATCTATGAGGTAGCATGGCAGCGGTCGAAGGCACTCGAGGACTCATATCTATGCTTACGCTGGAATTGGATGGTTTGTGAGCTTGATTATCTACGCAATACCGACTTTACATGTTTGAAACGCCCCGAACTCATTTTAGAAGCTCAAATGATAGAACTAACATCAGCAGAGCGTTGCATATCAAGATAGAAGGACTCTCATGTCATCTCACGTCATTTCACGCCCAATATTACCTCCTCTCATTCGCAGCGATGGGATGTTTCGCCTTCTTCGATCTATGAGGTAGCACGGCAGCGGTCGAAGGCACTCGAGGACTCATATCTATGCTTACGCTGGAATTGGATGGTTTGTGAGCTTGATTATCTACGCAATACCGACTTTACATGTTTGAAACGCCCCGAACTCATTTTAGAAGCTCAAATGATAGAACTATCATCAGCAGAGCTTTGCATATCAAGATAGAAGGACTCTCACGTCATCTCACGTCATGTCACGCCCAATATTACCTTCTCTCATTCGCAGCGATGGGATGTTTCGCCTTCTTCGATCTATGAGGTAGCATGGCAGCGGTCGAAGGCACTCGAGGACTCATATCTATGTTTACGCTGGAATTGGATGGTTTGTGAGCTTGATTATCTACGCAATACCGACTTTACATGTTTGAAACGCCCCGAACTCATTTTAGAAGCTCAAATGATAGAACTAACATCAGCAGAGCGTTGCATATCAAGATAGAAGGACTCTCACGTCATCTCACGTCATCTCACGTCATGTCACGCTCAATATTACCTCCTCTCATTCGCAGCGATGGGATGTTTCGCCTTCTTCGATCTATGAGGTAGCATGGCAGCGGTCAAAGGCACTCGAGGACTCATATCTATGCTTACGCTGGAATTGGATGGTTTGTGAGCTTGATTATCTACGCAATACCGACTTTACATGTTTGAAACGCCCCGAACTCATTTTAGAAGCTCAAATGATAGAACTAACATCAGCAGAGCTTTGCATATCAAGATAGAAGGACTCTCACGTCATCTCACGTCATGTCACGTCATTTCACGCCCAATATTACCTCCTCTCATTCGCAGCGATGGGATGTTTCGCCTTCTTCGATCTATGAGGTAGCATGGCAGCGGTCGAAGGCACTCGAGGACTCATATCTATGCTTACGCTGGAATTGGATGGTTTGTGAGCTTGATTATCTACGCAATACCGACTTTACATGTTTGAAACGCCCCTAACTCATTTTAGAAGCTCAAATGATAGAACTAACATCAGCAGAGCTTTGCATATCAAGATAGAAGGACTCTCACGTCATCTCACGTCATGTCACGCCCAATATTACCTCCTCTCATTCGCAGCGATGGGATGTTTCGCCTTCTTCGATCTATGAGGTAGCATGGCAGCGGTCGAAGGCACTCGAGGACTCATATCTATGCTTACGCTGGAATTGGATGGTTTGTGAGCTTGATTATCTACGCAATACCGACTTTACATGTTTTGGATCTGGTTCTGGATGCGGATGCGGATGCGTTGTGTAGGCCAGGGTGAGTGAGATTGGCCGAGGTTGCGTAGGTTTTGTTGTTTGACAGGACGTGCTTTCGATGTCGTGGAAGTATTTGTGGAGGTAGATGAGGCAGCCGAGGGCCTTCGGGTATGAACAAAATCGGTCGTAATATTGAGGAGCCCATAAGCAAGGTGACAGTGCTAAAACGTTGTGAATACCTTCCACAGTAGTCTTTAATGATATTTGATGAGTACTGCAATGTTTGATTGGGTTGGTATGTCATAAACACCTCTATTGCATTCACACAGCCGGGGTGTGTCGATCGGGCGGAGTGAGTGGGCAAAAAACCTCCTACGTAGGAATTGGTCGCCTATATACCGGGATGGATGCGAACCCTCCCTTCGACCATGAAAAAGCTACCGTCGGCCCCTCCCAGGACTACTGCTACTACGCTACAAAGAACATGTTTATTGGCATTAATACCCAGCATACTCTTCGTCAACATCCTACTGAAAGCTATTATGCACTCTGAATGACGAAAATCTGCCGTCTACAAGGCCGCCTACGAAGCTTTACGTGCAGATGTCGTCAAACATGTGTCGGTGGCATGTTCGGCACATGTGCTCATCTTTGCAATGGTGTATCTACCTAATACGAGGATCTGCAACAAGATAGGGGACCATTAGACTCGTCTAACCCTCTACTAACGGCTTTGGTGACTTGTGCATACATTTATGAAATTGGTTCGTTAGTGCAGTGCTGGCTGTTGCAGCGTGGTTAGACGTCGTGGTGTGTCATCTTGATTGTCGGGGAACTTGAACTTGTTGCTGCTGCCGACCTCGCGGCAACCCATCCCACATCCAGGTATCAATCGTGACGCCGGTGTGGTACTTAGTGCAGAAGGAGTCCTCTTGCATTGATATAAGATCCAAGGACAGTTACTTCCGTGGCGTGCCTCCATCCTGTTCTATCCAAGTTACTACCAACCTATCTCATTCGTTGAGTCATGTTCAACCCTGATGGATGAGTCAAGTCTACAAACGACCCATGACCCTGCGTTTGAATGTACAGAGGAGGCCAACACAACAGGTCAGGATGGATGTCGTGGGCTTCTTCCATCCACTCCACGAGATTAGGTATGCTGGGGACATTTACTGGACTCGTTCTTGTCCCATCTACTCACCATTGCGCATGTGCCACAAAAGCCTGAACACTGTTTTTCATACCAAAAGCTGATGCAATCTCGCCGACGCAGTAGAAGTTTCCAGGATCATACCATGTGACAGAGAAAAATATTCGAGCGTTGGCTTTACCGATGTGGAATCTTAGCGCCTTGGCAATATCCGTCGTCTGCTTTCCCCCTTCTATCTAGATCTAGACTGCCGCAGATTCCATAGGAAGACTGTAGATAATTGACTTCCGCTCCATCCTCCTGCGCCATGCATTTTTTTGCAGGTCGCTTTGCTTCAATGTCACTGGTTTTCTCCTCAAGGTCTAACATTTGGAAGTCAAAGGTATCGTCTTGATGCGCTTTGACATGTTGGATGCGCTGGTGGAGTTTGGACTTCCCTTGAATTTGACGTAGGACTCGTAGCATCGACCATTGCAGAAACTCGTTCATACTTGCGTGAAAAAGTCAGAATAGTACCTTCGTTGTCACAACAGATCTTCGACGCCGTGGGTATCTCTCCATAGTGTTCTTTCATTGTTAGCAGCACCAAGTGCGTTCCTAACCACGGACAGGATCCTAACATACCAAGCTTCGCCTTTGCCGATGTGAGAGGTTGTGTGTAGGGTAGGAGCACCCGATGAATTATATCACCTCTTGTCGTTTGCGTTGATGCGATGTAAGAGGTTTAATGTAGGGAAGGAGGATGTAAGAGGAGGTTGTGTGCAGGGAATGAGCACCTGATGAGCTCATATCATCACCTCTTCTTATTTGCGTTGATACCATACATACTACGCCTTTGCCGATGCAAGAGGTTGTGTGTTTGGAAGGAGCACTCGATGGGCTTTTTTATCCTCATTGAAGCACGAAAGGGATTTGATGGTAATGCCACCGCTAACGCAGTCGCCCACATCGGCAAAGGCGAAGCATCCTTTGGTGCACATACACGATGAGGAGAGGTGATTTGTGACTGAGATACACTGAGATTCATCCAACACAGACACGTCAGTTCGTTCGGAAAATGTCAGCGTCAAGTACATATGTATTGTATGAGCCTCTTGGTTGATTCATGAATAGATAATTCTGGAAGCAGAAGACTCTTTCTTAACTTAAGTGTCAAACCTACTACATACATACCGCATTACATTACAGATTTATGCTACAGTGAAAAATACACTTGAGCGTCCTACAGCGCTATTGCCTCTGTAGCGTCAGAGGGAATGCATAGGTTGAAGTACTCTCTCAAACGTCGCAGAGAGTTGTCTGTGTTGTTTTTTACGTCACTCGTTAGATCAAGAATGAGATGGTCTTTCTGAAAAATCTCCAATGCAGCTTCACCTACTCCGAAGATAGTCTCGATTAAACTCTTGATGGATTCTTCGCGGTCGGGCTGAGGATCAATGAGCTTCTCTCCATCCCAAAGCAGCTTGTACTTCTTCTGAACAAAACATGATGGGGCCATACTATTCACACCGTATACACTGATAGAAAGAACATCATCATCATCATCTCGAATTCTTTGCATGGCGGACTTGAATGTCACAGGCAGGAAAAAGCACCTTGTCGCAATCAATCTTCTCTCTTGCCCAATTCTTACTTTGCCCTTAACTTGTGCTTGGGAATCCTCAGCGAGGAAGTATGACTTCAACCCATTCAATTTGAAGCTTCGAAGGCATTGGGCAGCATCACAATCTTCTAGCAGCTGGCTTAGTAAGATAGCCTCTGCCATCTGAAAATATTTGGCATATTTAGCAAACGACAGCCGCTGTGATATGAACACCGCGAGGCGGTACGCTTCCTTAGCATCGGCATCAGGAGCTCCAACTTGCAACAATGGACAGATTGTCGAGTCCCATACATCTGCTAAAGTTTGTGACGAGCCTTTCCAACCAGGAATCCTGCCATCTAGAAAGGCGCCGCTTCTCTCTGGTATAGCTTCAGCAATCTCTTCAAAAGGAATCAGTTGAAGGACAGCACACACTATCTTTTGGAATATAATCCTCCGCATTTTAGCGATCATTGGTCGTTGAAACTTGACCAAATCGATCCAATTGGAAGTAACGCAGGCATCTTCTGCAGCCAATTCTGCGGCCACATTGTAGGGTTCTTTCGCTTGCTCATCGTCGTCATCAGTCATTTCATCCAATTCAACTTCAACGCATTCCAAGACGGCCAATGCGCAAGATGCTGTCGTCAGACGAACATCAACATTAATATTGACATCTTCCATGGCCTTCATTTCAGCGTTCATCTTCTTCTCGAGTATTTGCCTTCGGGCATATTTAGCATGCGCACTAGCAGCCATTCGGTCTTGAAGGAGTGTAAAAAATGCTCTCGCCTGTCTCTCTAGCATATGCACAGAGCTTTTGTTTTCAGAGAAATCGCATTTTGCAATGATCATCGGACTCCAGATATCATACTTTCCAATCATCAAGTGGCAATTGAGGTCTGCCTGCAATTCTACTTCTGACGACCCATTGGCAGTGAAATAAGCACCCTCGACTCTCTCGACAAGATTTTCATACATCACTCTCATACTTGCTTTTAGATCAAAATCATCGAGCACATCATTAGCGTCCATTTCGGATGTAGGGCTTACCAACAAAGAGCTTGATCCCCCACCCGAGTCTTCTTCTGAGTCGTCTCCGTCAATTCTTGCAAAAATCGAGCCTGAAGATTCTTGCTGCAGCTCGAGACTAACTGGGGATGCAACATTTCCGTCAATACTTGCAACAACAGAAGGCTCGAGGGCCGCGGATTCAACATTGTCAACAGCTCTTCGACCACAGACACCTCTTAAAGCAGGACATATTTTTGCCATAGATTCGTTTGTTGAAGTTGCTATTTCTTGCTTCCACTCGTCGAGTGTTAATGTGGGCTCTCTAGGCCGATACTTTTCCACAAATGAAGCCTCCTTCTTCAGTTTTAAGCGTAAAGTCTTCAACAAATCACACACTTGTTCACTTTCACCAGACTCCCGAAGTTGTACTTCGATAGCATTCAAATCAGTTGCAACGTTAATGATGCTGCGTCGTAAAAGATCATTGTCTGATTGTCCACGATCGTTCATTGAAGCTTTGTTGCGTGGTCTTGAATGGAATCTTCTCATAAGCCACAAAAGGTACTTCCGGGCTTACTACTCTATCTTTATCTTCCCGGCGTTTCTATAGGACTTGCGAACGAACAGAGTCTTTTTCGAGAGAGAAGAGACACAAGTACGTTGAACTTGCGACGTACTTCTGTGGACGTGTTCTGCATGCCTCAACTCAATCAAGCAGCTTCTCCCCGCCAAGTATCTTCCCAGCAAACAGAGTCTTTTTCGAGAGAGAAGAGACACAAGTACGTTGAAGTTGCGACGTACTTCTGTGGACGTGTTCTGCATGCCTCAACTCAATCAAGCAGCTTCTCCCCGCCAAGAAGGGGGAGCAAACAGAGTCTTTTTCGAGAGAGAAGAGACACAAGAGTACGTTGAACTTGCGACGTACTCTTATTTCACCATGGAAAAAGGCAACGTCCAACAGTTGTTGAGTCCCAGCGATGACACTTTCTATTCCCTCCTGCCGTCACCAGGGCCTGTTGAGGAAGCAACCACCCTTAAATTGAATGCTTACGAGGAGGACATCATTGAGTCAATTCAATCCTTAGAAGACGAGAAGAAGGATCCCAGGCGTACCAGTGCCAATCTGTCAGCTATCGAAGAGGATTTGCAAAAGCGTCGCAAGAGCCTGGCAGACATCGAGATTGAATTGTCGAAAAGGGGCCTCAAGCCGAAAGCAGATGATATGTTGACCAAATCGACTGCGCTGAAACGTGTTTCGTTTGCTGCAAATGAAGATGCCGCAACAGTGTCAACTGCTAGTTTGACTGCCGATTTCACAACGTCCTTCGGTGATTTGTCCGTGATGTCAGACTGCGACAATGTTTCTGCTCCTCCTATTGAGATATCCCAGGCCAAGAAGGCAAATGGATGGGAGGATTTTGATATGGAAGCTTGGTGCGAGGTTTTCTCGAAGGAAACGTATGAAACTATGAAGAAGACTCATGCAATCACAGAAAATCATTTCGCGATCGGGAAGGAAACTAACAGCACGGTCAATAGATGTGAAGATATGCTTCGCCTCCTCGTGGAGCAGAAAAAGACACAGAAGTCCACGTCAACAGTGAAGCAGACTGCCCGCA
Organism: Skeletonema marinoi; assembly: GCA_030544225.1. Classification (NCBI taxonomy): domain Eukaryota; phylum Bacillariophyta; class Thalassiosirophyceae; order Thalassiosirales; family Thalassiosiraceae; genus Skeletonema; species Skeletonema marinoi. Next base: position 646,759 of record CM060506.1, read on the forward strand.
CCAGCACCCATCGAAACAAGAAGGGACTGAGTGCATTCTCTTCTTCAAACGCCAACAGGAAGAAACTGACAATTCCACAAGGCCCAGCGTGTATGAAGAAGAAACAGGAGCGTCACAAGACGAAGGCGGATGTGAAAGAAGAACTTCGTAATTTCCGCTTTTGACTTTGAAAGCCTTCTGCCAGCCTCATCGTTCAAGCATGCCTTGAAACTGACATGCTTTTGCTTCTACACCTCCGCCCGATGCCGATACACAATACCAGTTGTTTTTGCTTCTTCCGAGTGTGTTGTGTCGTATATGTATTTTGTGGTAGATGAACTGATGGACTTTTGCCGAATGAACAGAGACACATCACTCTTTTGAAAAGCACATCACTCTTCTGAAAAGTGTTATTATAGTGTCAACTAATGCACCACTAAGCATCTCGTTTCCGTCTGCAAAATGATTGTCGTTTCTGCCACACTGCCAATTCTAAGTGTATCAATATCTCTTTCCCAAATATCAACTGCTCGTGTAGGTTATGCTTTAGCTCTACGAGAACACAGCGTGGGAAGAACTAGAGTATTGACGCTACGGTATGATTTGACTTTCCCTATTCCACCTTCACTTTACCGCATCGATCCCTTCTTCGTTGGTCGTCGCCATGGTTGGTAGCATTGCGTCTATAGAATGAGTGGTGTTCGAGGCGTCATGGTTCAAGGAGCTGCTGAACATGTTATAAGTAGAGTTGAGAGAAGAAGCACAAAAAAATGGTTCAAAGGTACTATCTAATTCCTACGTGATTCAACGTTTTTATGTACTAAAACGGCCAAAATTGTCCGTTCAAATGTCCGTTCAAAAAGCTGGGGATCGGTCGGCGCGTTTGCGGAGTGCATGCCCTTGTTGCAAGTAAGTGTTACTTATATTTCTAAAGAAGAGGTGCCATAGTGACGAGGAGTCAGCGTTATAGTTAGTGCAAAAAGAGAGAGAAAATGGACGATAATGATAATGACGACGCAGCCGTTGAGGACGACAGAACTTTCGTGGAAACAAACATTGAACGCATCAAGTCTGAAAATCCGAAAGAGAGGCTATTTAGCATAACATTTGACAACTTTGAGGAATTGCCATCTGCCAAGGGCCAGAGGGTAATATCTTCTACGTTCTCTTGCCTTGGAAATCAATGGCAAGCAATTATCTATCCCGGCGGTGATATAGAAACGTCGTTAACAGGAATGGTAGGAGTTTTTCTCGAGAGGTGCTCGGAGGGCAGAGGACTGGCAATAAAATATACATTGAAGTTCAACGGCAATGAAGAAGAACGAACGATTCGACTAGGCAAAAGTATATTTGATGGCTCATTTGATGGCTCTGTTTCATGGGGCTGGTATAATTTCCTCCCGCGCTCAGAAATCATAGATGATGGTTATCTAGTGAATGGGGCACTCACATTTCATGTCGGCATACAACTAGAAGAATTCATTCCCAAGAACCCAGCCTCCTCCATCATGCTCAAGCTGTTCAACGATGAAAACTCGGCAGACATCGTTTTTGAGATCTGCGAGCATCAGAAATCAGACAGCGAAAGTGATAGAAAGAGGGCAAAGACATCGGCAGCAAAACTATATTATGCACATCGACTTATTTTGCAACACTATTCTGCAGAGCTTTCCGCTCTCTGCGCTACATCAGATGGAATGACTCCTATCATCATCACCGATGTCAAACCTGAAGTGTTCCGTCATTTACTCTACTATGTGTACGGAGGAGAGATAAGTGACGATGATTTTGCAGAGCATGAGAAGGACTTCATCAACGCCGCCGACAAGTATGGGGTAACAAATCTGAAACTCGAAGCTGAGGTATGGTATGTGAATAACACAGAAATTACAATTGACAACGTGATCGACAATCTTCTATATGCAGACGCTATGAACTGCGCTCTTCTCAAGGAGTCAGTGATGGATTTCATCGTGGAGAACAAAGAGGAAGTAATGCAAAGGGTATCATTCCAAGACGTGCCTGGAGACGTTTGCAAAGATCTCTTGGCGGCAATGTCGAGGCATTATGAAAAAGATTCTCCCGGCGATAATGGGGAAGATGTGACGGATGTTGAGAAGACGTACAGCAAAATGAGAATTCGTGATCTTAGACAAAGGCTTGATGCAAAGGGCCTTGACCTCGACATTGATGGATCAAGAGAAGCACTGATTGCTAATTTGAAGGAGCACTCTTGAAGAAATCATATCCAAGTTCAACTTCGACTGGAAGTCAATCCCTACTTTCATGAGCAGAAGTATCACAAAGTGATGACGGTTTTGATGTATTGTATCCTGGTAGCATTGACGCCGCGAATGTGGAAGATATGACGCATTTTCATGCTTCGTCTGCTACCCCATTCATTGTCATATCTGTGGCACAACAAAGTCACCGTGTCTGCCACTGATTATGATGATGGTGATGACTCGAATGATGATAATCGCTCAAAGAATTCGCTCTGCTGTCAACTTGCTGATGTGTACCTTATCTAATCTCAAAAGCATAAGAAGCTTCCACTTCCAGCTCCAGAGTTCTGTGGGCGCCATTTCGGTGGAGGTGTCGAACCATCAGTATAGCCAATACCAATATAACAGAAATTTGTACACAACTGGGTGCTGGTGACTGGTGGGCCTTCCAACCAAGGGTCGAAGTATGCATCCTTCTGGTGTATTGTTTTATCCATCCCACTTGCACTCCAGCGAAAGTTAGTTACGTTCTCGAGAAGTAAAGGATGCAGATAAGTATATATGTATACCCATCAGATCAACGGAAGAGAGTACCATAGAAGCAGAGACGGACAACTTAACTCACGATAGCCCTCTTCCTCGAAAGAAAGCTTCATGTCTCATGTCTTGGACAGTTTCCCGCTAAAGCACGTTTCTCAAAATGAAAAAATCCACCACACTTTTCACTTTCCCACCGCCCACCGCCCAACTTCCAACTCCACGCTCTCACTCTCACACTCTCTGTACAAAAGATATTATATATGAACCATGGCAACGCACTTTGATAACAACGTGCAAATGTCAGGAGCAGCACTAGGAGCCTACACGAACAATCTTCGTGCGGCCATGCCTCCACCACTCCGTTCAATTTTCTTCCCCGAGTCCCTCTCCAGCTTTTTACGAAATACCATCCTCGCAATTGCATTGCTAGACGTCCTACTATTCCTGAGCACGTTCTTCACATGGAGTTCACGATACCTCGGCACAACGACAATGATGGTATCGATATTCTCCCTACTTCACATATCGTACATTGCAATTTTACTAGGCAATCACCTCGTTCAGGGCATCCCACCGCACCAAATAGAACCAAATGGCGTGATAGATCAACTACAACAATTATCGGCACGGGCCACTTCTGTATTTGCACATGGAACTGCATTCGGTTCGACTGCGTTGATGGCGCTACTTATGCATGTCGTCTGGGCGTACTATGCCAGAGTGAATGATTGTGTCATAAATCTCGATGCACGTTTGGAACATGCCTACAACATAACACGAGGGCATCATGGACACACACCCTCCTATTCGGCAATCGACAATGTCAATCATTTGATCTGTGGTGCGTATGGTCCAGTGGGATTTGTCTCGTTTCTATCTGGGATATTATACTGGTTGAATCTATCATTGGCTATTGCACTTTACGTGAAGCGGACAGAGTTATCGGGGGGTGGAGGAAGTCTTATGCAAGCGGAGTATGAAGAGATTCATTCGGATTTGAATTTGAGGGAGGAGGAGGTTAATGGGATGAGAGTGATGCAGGTGTAGAGAAAGGATATTTATCAACGCTCTCGTGGTATTTTATGATGACGAAACAACAACAGTTTCTCTCAATTTTGACAATTACTTTAATTATTAGAGAACAGAAACAACAACAGTAAACACTCTAAGCACCGTCAGGGCTAGAGATGACAAGAGTTGACTCATAAAACACTGGAACTGGAGGCTTTGACCAAAGTGGTGCAGGGGGTTGTTGTGGTTGTTCTTTCGGTTCCTCTCCTTTCTTCTCCGCGTGTGCTTCTTTGAATGCATTGCCATTTTTCCAATTCTCAAATGCCTGCCTATCCTTCCAAACTGTCGTGCTGACGTAGGTTGGTTCTTCCTCTCCCATTGGTGAAACACCATGTCCCTTTGCTTTAATATCCCTCCTCAACATGGAGAATGAAACGAATCCCTCACATTCCTTTAGTTTGCTTGTGCGATTTGCCCATCTGTTTTCAAAAGCGACAGCATTTGATGAAGGTACAAAGAACTGATTCATTGCGATAAAGGCCTCAGCAGGGAGGAGGTTGATCCCATCGGCCTCAACACTGCGCCATCCATTGACAGTTTCGGGTACCTGATCAGGAATAGTACTCTGTTGGAGTAATCCGTCGTAAAAGGCTGGCTTGGGTGCCCCGGTGAGGACCATGGCACTTTTCACCATGGTGGTAACGAATGCAAAGAGTGAAGTTCCACCATGAGCCTCCTTGAATGCTTCTCCACCTCGCCATGCATTAAAGTCCTTTTTTTCGTTCCAGATTGTGAAACTGACGTAGTTGCCGAATGGGTTAGTAGATGCAAGTGGATCGATGCCTATATATTTGTGGAGAAAAAGATTAGTACAGAGAAAAAAAGATTCAAATCCATACTTATTATCACTGAGAGAGATAACTCACCACTATTCGCCTCATCATCCAATGCAACTCTTCTCATGAGCTGAAAATACTTGAAGCCATCTAGTTCAGCTAGCCTGGAGGAGCGATCGGCTGCAAGTGAAAAAATACACATGGCGTGAAAAAAAAGAAGGAACATGAGAGATGATTCCACACACAAGAGAATAAGCACGATGCTGCACATAACATATATATAGCGACTTACCCCATCGCTTCTCAAATTTGGCAGCACGACCTTGACGCACAGTAAAGCGATTAGTTGCCACATATCTATCTCTTTGGAGAAGATCATTCTTGACGGCTGTTTCTTCCTCGGCCACGGCTGAAAAGAGTGGTCCACCACTGGCAGCGGCGGTAGCTCTGCTGCTGCTGCGGCTAGAGGTGATGCCTGTCTGAAAGGCATGTGTGGTGAGGAGGGTCGCGATTAGGAGGAGGATTGATTGCTTCATCGTTGTTGTATTTTGTTATGCACTAGTAGTACTTCACAGCTGCTGCTATCTACTACAACAACTATATAATCCCATGATGCCAGCTCATTTTCATTTTCGGCTGCTTTTTCTGAAAAGAAGATCTGCTCCTACATACGTATCACTTACCCTTAGATACAAATAACTATACCATAAAGTGCGCTACGACTTTCTCGCAACCCAGACTTCATGCCGACTTCACCGTTCGCCAAAATTTGCCCTTCACCCCCCATGCATGATGGACTCGCTATAGAAGTAATGTTGTGATGTAATAAGATCCACGAAACCCTAACTGCTACTTCACTCCGTATAATATCTCTCACTGCAACAATATCTGTCATCAAAAATGGCGACCAGCATCAGGCGAAGAACGGGACGCAAAACAGCCCTACATCTCGCAATGTACGTCCTCTGCCTCCTCAGCGCATACGGCTTGGGCTTCTACTCTCGCAACTTTCTAGTAGAATTCGCCAAGGCACTAGATCCCACTGTAGAATTCAAATTACTACAAACAAAGAAGAAAAGCTCCTCTTCTTTGCCAGAGCGATGGGAGAGTTATTCCTTCGATCAGATCTACGACCATTACGAATGCAAGGCACAAGCAGAAGATAAATCAAAGCCGATTCCAAGTTTGGCGCAGTGGCTCTTTTTGAGAAAACAATACAAAGAGTTTGTAGATGATACCATTTCATTTGATGATCCAATACCACCAACAATGGGATACTCCTATGATGAATCGCACAACACACCTCCATTCTATGCAAAGCTTGATCCAGAACGGGGTAGAGGTCTCTACGCATCCAGAAATATCCAACGGCTCGAGGTAGTCCACCACTGGAATGGTCACGATGTCACCTTTCCAGATGCATATGCCTTCCGTCAATTCGTATTTAGTCTACCAAAACGAATGGCGTGCGATGTCGTCGATTGGGCATGGTCACGAAAAATCAGTGGTAGTGAAAATGGTCCAGAAGTGATTTGTCTGAGTATCAATATTGCTAGTTTGATGAATTCAGGTGATAAGCCTGGTGAAGTCAATGTTAGTATAAATTCGAGTACGAGTGATTCGTTCTTTGCTACGAGGGATATTAGGAAGGATGAGGAGATTTTGACTCATTTTGTTCGGACATAGTGGTGGAGTATCATAGTCTGGTGGTTGGGAGAGAATTGAACACTTTTTCTGTAGCGTAGTCTAAGAATTTATAGAGAATATAAAGGAATTCATGTATTAGAGATGTAAATGCAATGCAATTCAAGCTCTCTTGGATAAACTTTCTGTTGTCCTCACTCATCCTTCTGCCATAGTACCATATACAGCAGAACTGAAATCAAGAACAAGAAGTCTTTTTCCGTCATTTTCTTGGCAAGAGGCGAAGCGCTAGCAGCACAAAGCTCTTCTTCTACAAGCTATTGATCAAGAGGAATTACATCCTGATCTAGTCGTCCATCACCAGAAGAAAGAACGAGTAATCCATAACTTCAGACTCGCATCGCTTGAATGTACTTTTCCTTCTTACCGACTCTCACTGATTGAGAGAGTTGTCTATATCAGCAATGCCGGCCCTGCTCTACCTCAATAGATGATCTCTTCCCTCTTTTTTGATCACTCAATAATATGTATCTTTAATTCTTCGCCAAGCTAATAAGTATGGAGGATTCAATGGTGGACTCTCGATTTCCCGGAGCAGAAAAGTTGATTCTGCCAATTTATCAGTGTGCGTGTGGCTCTTAATGGATCTTTAATTCTTCGCCAAGCTATAAGTATGGAGGATTCAATGGCGAACTCTCGATTTCCCGGAGCAGAAAAGTTGATTCTGCCAATTTATTTGTGTGCGTGTGGCTCTTCTTGCCATTCTTGCGTGGTGCACTCATGTTCGGGATGATGATATATAGATGGATTGTGTCGAGTGAACAAGGCTCGGATTCTCGGTATTTGTTGCGGTGCTCCAGACATTTGGACTGTGATGAATTGACGTAAATTAAGAGCAAGGATTCTAACGAGTCATTAAAGTACAAGTACGCAATAAACAACAACCAACCTACCTCTTGAGCTACCAAAGTCTTTGCATTTGTATCTTAACCACGGTCGATGCACGACAGATTGTGCAATGAGCTTGGATGTCCAAAGATAGATTGAGCTCCACAAGGCTGAGAAGAACAGAAAAGATGACTGCAGATTAAATGCAGAGCAAATGCAGCACCAGCACTTACCAGCACTCTTTGAGTCATCTTGATTTGAGAAGAGTCTATGAGAATAAGACCACATCGCAGCAATTACCCGAACCTACCAGCCTACCTACAACTTCTCCTCAATCAATATCTGCAATTCTTCGCCAAGCATGATGTACATTGCTTACTTAAGAGTGCAGAAGACCAAGTCTGTCCTCTTCTTTCGTGCGTCCATCGGCTGTCATGGATCACGGAAGACTTCCGAAGCACATCTGGACCACGACGTGTTCCTCTTTTCACTGAACAATTCACTAGGTAATGGTAGTCATTCAGCTCAACAGTCTGTTGCTGTTATTTTTTGCATCGTACCCTGCCTCACCAACTCACGCTGTCTTCGTGTTGTCCATCGTTACCGCGACCACCTATCTCCGACCACGCCTGTTCCACTTCCACTCCCAAAAGGTAAAAGGCTCAATATCTGTTTCCATATAAGGTTAACCCTTTATTCAGATACCGATGAATGCAATGGAACAACCAGACAGAGGAAAAACTGCGTTTGGGGAATAACTGCGTTTGGGGCGCAAACAGAGCGCAAATCGACATCCATCTAATAAATTGGAGAGGGATGCCCCTCTAAACAACTCAATTTGCGCCCCAAACGCTTTAAAACGAGCGTTTCGAGGGCGTTCAAACGCAGTTATTCCTCTGTCTGGACAAGTTGGGGGGATTCAAAAAGCTCTATTTGCGTCTAAAACAGAAGTAAATAGATCGAACGATACTCTAAGGGTCTTTCTTGATTCAAGCCAGGCTGCGTGGAAGCAACAACCAACACGTTTCACCGAGAACAATGTTCAGCGAAGTTTCATCCTAATGACAACCATACTTACCCTCCATAAGCCCTCCCTAATATAAGTAGCCAGCAACATGAGCAGCACCAAAATCTCCTTCAGATGGACGGATGAAGTCCTCCTTTATATCCTCGTCCACGCCAAAGGAGACTTCGATGCGGCACTGGAGACAATCTTACGTCATGAGGCGACAGGCCGGCCTCCGGAAGATCTCATGCATTTGTTGAGTGGAGGGGGGCGGCACTATCTCGAAGGTTCTCCTTCCTCTCATCGTCGGAGACGCTCATACTCAGAGTCAGAGACAGATAACAATAACAACCAAAACCAAAGCCTACGCAATGACCCGGATTTGTTCGGGCAGGCGGCAGGAATGGGTGGTGGTGGCGAACAACCCGTCGCCTTGCATCGGAATTGGAGTGAAGGGGCGGCGGGCCCTTCCTACGGCTCTGTTCCACCGTCGTCTTCTACTTTATTATTGGAAGGAGAAGGAACGGAAACAGAAGCCGACGCCCTGCGTTTGAGTCGCCCCTTTGCATTTGACTTTGAGCGACAGCAGATAAGAAATCTTTCAGAGAATACATATGATATGTGCTCCGGAGATCCACCAATATGGGTCCTCCCTGCATCCTCTGTTTCATCAACTGCTGCTGTGGCGAATAGCTCAGCTCAAACAGGACAGGATGACCCATTGAACCGAACACTTTCAGAAAGAAGACAAACGCATATTGGTGATGTTGATGAGGCTAAGGTGCCAAAGTCAAAGCATCAGCACATGCTATACATGCAGTCTGGAATAGAAGCCTCCCTGAAAGAAACAAGGAAAACTGCCGAAACCAATACTGATGCAGATGATGAGGACTTATCATATGCTGTCAAAGTCAGCAAAGAAACGTTCGATGAAGAATACCGCAAACAAGAATTACGAAATGAACTGGAGAACAGAATGATCAAGATATCATTAGCTGAATCATTATCAGACCCTGTAATGAAATCTGAAGAAGAACTCATTGACGAGGCATTAAGGAAATCATTGACTGATCCTGTGGAGAAATCAGAAGAGTTGCTTTTTGAGTTGGCACGGGAGAATTCTCTCAAAGACATGGAGAGAATTGAGACCATCACAAAATCCGAGGAAGAGCTATTGGAAGCAGCAAAGCAGAAATCGCTGCTTACAATGTCCAAGGAAGAAGAGCTCATTGAAGCTGTGAAGCGTCAGTCATTAAAATCTCTCTCTGAAAGTGTGGGAAAGAAGTCGGCTTATGCTAGTATGCCTAGTAATAAACGACAGTCAACTTCTACAACATATCCGCTGGGCTTTGCCGAGGATGACAGTGACATTTCAGAGTACAGCAGCAGCGTAGAATATCTTCCACCTTCAAGATTTGATTCTCTATTGGGAGATTCGGATTTAGGCTTGTTAGATCGCAAGATGCCTGCTGCTCTAGTCTTACCGGCAGCGGAGAATTGTGAGGAAGACCAGGCGCATGATGACAATAGGTTTAGAGCCATGTCAGAGTGCAGCAGCAGCGTACAACATCCTCCACCTTCAAGATTTGATTCTCCATTGGAAGATTCGGACTTAGACTGGTTAGATCGCAAGATGCCTGCTCTAGTCGTACCTGCAGCTGCAGCGCACCCTTGTGGCAACAATGTGGTCAACAGGTCAAGAATGAACCATCCAAATGTAGGTTCTACTAGCACTGATGTGCTTTCCTCGGCCTCGGCAGACCAGATCAAGGACAAGGAGGAGGATAGTAGATGAGGAGCAAATGAAAATGTATCTAAAAATGTAAAGGAGTCCAAACACTGAGAGTGTGTGGGACAGGGGCAGAGGCCTCTCCATTGTGAGGGTGCTTGTCTCTCCCTTATCAATGTCAAAATGGAATATAGAGGTTGAGATAGAATTGTAAACTTTTCTGTAGCGTAAAGAAGAATGTGTCTAATATGAGTAGTTTAATTAATTCGATGTGTGTAGATGTGATTCTTGCTCTCTTGCTCTTGTCTTCTGTTTTGTCCTCACCAATCTGTCTCACACGAAATGTACATGGTTTTGAACAATGACATCTCGTAACTGTTGCTATAACATTAAACTTTAGCACAACTTGGCAAAACAGAAAAGAATGGGTAATCTCACAAGCCAAGATATTGAGGACTGAGTGAAGTCATTGCTTTCTAGCCCTCCCTTGAGTTGAGTCGATCGTCAATATTGCTTGCGCCTCCAAACTGCAACCATGCAAGTCAAGATATCGAGGATTGGATGAATTTAGGAGGAATATATAGGTAATGCGTGGAATGAACTAATATCGTACTCTAACGTTAAGACTCGTATTAAAAGCACTGTTCACTCCCTCTTCTTATCGACTCTCACATGAGGGTTGTCTCCAAGTAAACATTCCACATTCATATCTCTCTTCTTTACAGAATCACATCACACAAATGGACAAAAGAGAAAGTTCCTCACTCTCTCAATACATCCTACTTCTCTCACACACTCTTTCTCAATAACACTCTATCACACTTTTTCTTTAACCATCCATCCTAACACATTCTCAATCAAATGTCCCAGCCGTCTTTACCGGAGTAGAAAACATTGGAGTCTGATTCATCTTACGAACCACAGCCGCTGTACTAGTATTCGCCGCTGTAGTTGACGTAGCTGCCGTCGTCGCACTGGAGTTTAACTTTCCTCCTCTTCGTTCATCTTCGTTGGAGAATGGCTCACCCAAACATCGGCACGTATGTTTCGATACACTGCTCCATAGACTGTTCACTTTGGACTTCCAATTGGCGGCACTTTTACGACTGTTTCTAGCAGACGATGACGACCCATGATGATGATGATTTGGAAGGAACAAAGGATTCAATTGTCTCTGAGGTGACACACCCTGAGGTGACAATGGTGCATCCACATTGGCATCATAATCAAAATAATTGTATTCTTCCATTGCAGTAGTAGTTGCATTCTGATTATTGAATAGTGCAGCAGCAGCACCTCCATTCTCATCATTACCATCGCCATAATCCATCTCACACCCTTCTGGAGTCACAGGCATGGGATGTTCCCCCGAACAACATCCAATCTCTTGAGCATGTACCGTACCAAACATGGAAGACCGTCCAGATAAGGAGGAGACGGCAGTCATGTCAAGACTAGGATTGGTATTGGAGCTGAGTGTGGATCGATCTCTTGATACTGCAGAGGGAGGAGGAGGGTAGGGTTTCTTTTTTGGTTTTGTTTTGAAATAGATTTCCGCGTACATGTTGTGTCCTCCTTGGGAAGAGGAGGCTGTGGACATGTTGGATGATGAATTGTTGATGTTGTTGTTTTCGGTTGTGGTGGTGGTAGTATGATTGTTGGTGGTGGCCAAGCTGGCATTGAACGTAGTCGAGGTATCAAGTCGTTTTCTTCCCTTTCTCGAATGCTTGGTATTGTTCTTGTTATTGGAACCTGACCCAAGGAAGAATTCTGGTGTGAGTGTCTTTCGTTGTGTGCTGGGTGGATCGGCAAGGGGTGACGAGTTTCCACTATCGTTAATGGGGTTGTTGTTGTTGTCAACTTTTTTGACTTGAAAGAGTGCTTGTTCAGGAGGTGATTGTGATGACTGTTGCTGTGGTGAACTCTCTTGTTGCTGTTGTGGTGCAGTGGTGATGGCAGCCTCGTTGGGAGAACTTGATAGCCTAGTGATGATACGATTGAAATGTTGAGAAATAGTATAGATATAGGTAAGAAAAGAGTCCGAAAGCAATAACGAAATCAACACATGTCATCCGCACAATCGATCTAACAAGGCAAGTCAATGTAAACTCACCCAACATGTTTCTCCACATCATCATCATCATCATGATCAGTTCCAAATGGAGTCCACTTCTCACCAGCCTCGCCCTCCACATTCAAAAACGACTCCAACAACCCAAACGAAGTCTGCGCCGTAATCTCTTGAATGACCAATCCATTTCCATCGGTTGATTCTTCCTCGGAAAAAGATAATCGATGACCGGATATGATGCTATTGAAATAGCTTGCAGTGCTGTGATTGGATGATGATGGAAAGTGAGGAGTAACAACGGCATTAGTATCGTCTTGCATTGTGTAGTTGGACGACTGGTGCGTGGTGTCCATTATGAGTGGACTGTTCTCGACAGCTAAAGTTGAAGACTCCTTGACAATTTCTTCGGTGGTATCAGCCGCAGCAACAGCTGCAGTGGTTACGCCGTTCACTGTAATGGCCACCATGGGCAGTGGTGCTGCTACCGTGGTGGGTGACGCGGATGCTGCCTTAGAGGAGGCGGATTTTCGATTGTTGCTGCTGCTGGATTGTTTGCTGCCTTTGCCGAGGCGACGTTTCCATATTGAGGTTTTTTGTTTGGTCGTTGCAGGGCTCGGAGTGGCCTGCTCAGATTTTTGAGCCATTGTTGATTAAGTATGACTGTTGATATATATTAATTGCTTTGTATGGGGCGCCTCTCGTCAAATGGATGCATGCACGAGATATGTAAATATCGGCCGTTTCGTTTGATCAATTCTCCTGCAGTACCACTGTTGTGCAGCTGTTAAGATTGCTTCCCTTTCCTCTCCAACGTCGCAACGAGCTATCTCAACTTAGTGCAGCTTAGTACATGGACAGCAGAAACCTCAGTGTCGGTTCATTCAAATGCATGCAGCTCATTCCTCGGCAGCACTCGTTAGCTGAGATGGAATGGTACAGTTTCGTTCGATCTTATTACCATTTTCTTTCCACGCCATTTAAAAATGTAGGAATTGGTAGGAATCTACAAGAGTTCCAACACGACGCCGGAAATTGGCCGAAAAGCTGGCTTCGTTTCTCAATCGCTTGGTTATCGCTGAGGATAGATTTTAGTGCCGTTCAAGCTGAGTCCTTTTGGTGCCTCGTCACAGCACAAAGGAAACACATGACATGCTCAATGATAATAACAAAGCAGGCGACGTTCGACTTCCTCATCATCCTCAAGTACATCATCCATGGCAGGCCGGCAGCAGCACCAGGCACTTGCCATCAACACAACTAAATTCCAATCAAGAAAAATCTCCTCCCTCCTCATTTTCGAGACGGCAAATTTCTGCCGAAGATCATACGAAAGCGAAACATAGACTGAAGGTCTACAACAAAAGCCTCTCTATTCTGATCCGCAGGATCTTGGTGCATCATCCCTTCACTTTCACAAGCTTTTTCAATGCCCATGTGAACTCGAACGAGACATTCTGCAGAGATTGAAGTCTGACGAGAATGAATGCTGCTTCATAATATGAACATCCACGTAATATATATGAATTTGAAGGCTGCATACGTTGACTGTGATGTTGCCTTTACAAAGGCGACAGTGGCTTCAGCTCCAGTGACGGTGACGGACTGCGGCAACAACATTATCGGAGTACCGAGTCACCTGCTTTTTCTGGTGATGCCAAAGATAATGAATGGTACGATCGTTGCAGAAAAAGTGCTTCGGCATTGCGCTGCTCGTGATCTTATCTGCATTACTCCTCGCCTCTTGCCAAGAAAAAGAATTTATTTCAGCTGTACATTTGTGACAGATGGGTGAGGACAACAGCTCAAGACAAGAGCAAGAGAGCAAGAATCACATCTACACATCGAATTAATTAAACTACTCATATTAGACACATTCTTATTTACGATTCAGCTACACAGAAAAGTTTACAATTCTATCTCAACCTCTATATTCCATTTTGACATTGATAAGAGGGAGAGACTTGCACCCTCACAATGGAGAGGCATCTGCCCCTCCCCCACTCACTCTCAATGTTTGGACTCCTTTACATTTTTAGATACGTTTTCATTTGCTCCTCATCTACTATCATCCTCCTTGTCCTTGATCTGGTCTGCCGAGGCCAAGGAAAGCACATCCGTGCTAGTAGAAGCTACATTTGGATGGTTCATTCTTGAGCTGTTGACCACATTGTTTTGTTGCCACAATTTTGCGCTACAGGTAAGACTAGAGCAGCAGGCATCTTGCGATCTAACCAGTCTAAGTCCGAATCTTCCAATGGAGAAGAATCAAATCTTGAAGGTGGAGGATGTTGTACGCTGCTGCTGCACTCTGACATGGCTCTGAACCTATTGCTATTGTCATCCTGAGCCTGGTCTTCCTCGCAATTCTCCGCTGCCGGTAAGACTAGAGCAGCAGGCATCTTGCGATCTAACAAGTCTACATCCAAATCTCCCAATAGAGAATCAAATCTTGAAGGTGGAAGAAGTTCCACGCTGCTGCTGCACTCTGAAATGTCACTGTCATCCTCGGCGAAACCCAGCGGATATGTTGTAGAAGTCGACTGTCGTTGATCAACACTAGGCATACTAGCATGAGCCGACTCCTTTCCCACACTTTCAGAGAGAGATTTTAATGACTGACGCTTCACAGCTTCAATGAGCTCTTCTTCCTTGGACATTGTCAGCAGCGAGTTTTGCTTTGCTGCTTCCACTAGCTCTTCCTCAGATTTAATGATAGTCTCAATCCTCTCCATGTCTTTGAGAGAATTCTCCCGTGCCAACTCAAGAAGCAGCTCTTCTGATTTCTCCACGGTATCGGCCAATGTCAATGATTTCCTTAATGCCTCGTCAATGAGTTCTTCTTCAGATTTCATTACAGGGTCTGATAATGATTCATCTAATGATATCTTGATCATTCTGTTCTCTAGTTCATTTCGTAACTCTTGTTTGCGGTATTCTTCATCGAACGTTTCTTTGCTGACTTTGACAGCATATGATAAGGCCTCATCATCTGCATCGGTATTGGTTTCGGAAGTGTTCCTTGTTTCTTTCAGGGACGCTTCTATTCCAGACTGCATGTATAGCATGTGCTGATGCTTTGACTTAGGTAGCTCAGCCTCATCAACGTCACCAATATGCCTTTGCCTTCTTTCTGAAAGTGTTCGGTTCAATGAGCCATCCTGTCCTGTTTGAGCTGAGCTATTCGCCACAGCAGCAGTTGATGAAACAGAGGATGCAGACATGACCCCCGTTTGTGGATCTTCGGAGCACATATCATCATGTGTATTTTCTGAAAGATTTCTTATCTGCTGTCGCTCAAAGTCAAATGCAAAGGGGCGACTCAAACTCAGGGCGTCTGCTTCTGTTTCTGTTTCCGTTCCTTCTCCTTCCAATAATAAAGTAGATGACGACGGTGGAACAGAGCCGAAGGAAGGGCCCACCGCCCCTTCACTCCAATTCCTATTCAAGGCGACGGGTTCGCCACCACCGCCACCCATTCCCGCCGCCTGCCCGAATAAATCCGGGCCATTACGTAGGCTCTGGTTTTGGTTGTTATCTGTCTTTGACTCTGAGTATGAGCGTCTCCGACGATGAGAGGAAGGAGAACCTTCGAGATAGTGCTGCCGTCCTCCACTCAACAAACGCATGAGCTCTTCCGGAGGTTGACCCGCCGCCTCATGACGTAAGATTGTCTCGAGTGCCACATCGAAGTCTCCTTTGGCGTGGACGAGGACATAAAGGAGGACTTCATCCGTCCATCTGATGGAGAATTTGGTGCTGCTCATGTTGCTGGCTACTACTGCAATAATTAAGGAGGGTATGCTTGTCATTACTTCGCTGAACATTGTTGGAACGTTGTTGTCTCTGCTGTGTTTGTGCAACTTCTTCGCCTCGATGACCGGATTTAGCTGTAATCGAGAATAAGATCCGCGTGAAGTACCTGTTTAGATCTATTTACTTCTTTATTAGACGCAATTAGACATTTTGAAGCCGAAACCCGCTTCCATTCGGTACCTAAATCAGCTGTTCTGCTTCGGAAATTGAAGGGTTAACCTTGTGTGATATCATCTTTTGGAACGTCATCTACTTACTTACCTACTTACTTACTACTCTATTTGAGTGAGTCATTTCCGTCGGTGATGTCGCTAGAGTCAAGGGTATGGTACTTGTCATTGTCGCGACGATGGATTTATGTAGGGAGCCGCCGCATGAACTCACGAAACGCGACTGATTTCGGACCATGAGGCGAGGAGCTGCCAAATTTTAGGTTCGCATCGTTGACGGGCTAATGAATCTTCGATGGGAAAGCGAAGTGGACACCTGCAAGGGTTTGTTGGATTGCATATAAGTATAGCTTGGCGAAACATTGAAGATATTATGAGTGAGGAAATCTGCTGTAGGCAATAGCAGGGTCGAAGAATCGCTGTGATATTGTGATATGTGGTTGTTGTCTATAGCTTGACAACTTCCCGTTTCCACCGTCACATCGGCTGGATCTCAAACTTGTGAGACAGTGGTAAGGCACCCCTTTTGCACTAGTTAGCGATCAAGCACAGGATATTTTCTTATTCTTTATCTATGTATTTATCTTGCTTCTCCTTCTCAACTCGAGCTCAAGCTCAAGGTGTGTGCTGCATTTGCATCTGCATTAGATCCACAGTCATCTTCTGTTCTTCTCAGCCTACTTTGCTTTGCGGAGCTCAATCTTTTTCAATCACCCAATCTCATTTGCACAATCTACTGCCGAGTCATCGTAACAAAGACTCTGGTGGTAGCACCAGATTAGGGGTTGGTTGTTGTTTCTTCAAGAATGTGATCTAATGACTCGTTAACTTGGAGACAACCCTCATGTGAGAGTCGATAAGAAGAGGGAATGAACAGTGCTTTTAATACGAGTCTTAATCTTAACGTTAGAGTACAATATTATTAGTTCATCCCACGCATTACCCATTCCTCCTAAATTCACCCAATCCTCGATATCTTGACTTGTAGTTGTCGACCATCGGTTGCACTTTGGGGGCGCAATACTGACGATCGACTCAACTCAAGAGGCTAGAAAGCATTGACTTCACTCAGTCCTCAATATCTAGGCTTGTGAGATTACCCATTCTTTTCTGTTTGCCTTGCGCTAAAGTTTAGTATTCTAGCAACAGTAACGCGATGCCACCGTTCAAAACCATACACATACGTGGAGTTGGAGTGTGAACATACTGATAGCACCCTCAATAGAGAGGCATCTCCCATCTCCCCCAGTCTTTGAACTCCTTTACAGGTTGAGATACATTTTCATTTGCTCCTCATCTACTATCATCCTCCTTGTCATCATATTCACTATACATTGCGCTACAGAAAGAAAAGTTTACAATTCTATCTCAACCTCTATATTCCATTTTGACATTGATAAGGGAGAGACTAGCACCCTCACCCTCACAAAATACATTGGAGAGACATCTGCCCCTGCCCACTCACTCTCAGTGTTTGGACTCCTTTACATTTTGAGATGTATTTTCATTTGCGCTTCATCTACTATCATCCTCCTTGTCCTTGATCTGGTCTGCCGAGGCCGAGGAAAGCACATCAGTGCTAGTAGAACCTACATTTGGAAGATTCATTCTTGGGCTGTTGACCACATTGTTGCCACAATTTTGCGCTACAGTTAAGACTAGAGCAGCAGGCATCTTGCGATCTAACAAGCCTAAATCCGAATCTTCCAATAGAGAAGAATCAAATCTTGAAGGTGGAGGATGTTGTACGCTGCTGCTGCTGCTCTCTGACATGGCTCTCAACCTATTGTCATCATGAGCCTGGTCTTCCTCGCATTTCTCCGCTGCCGGTACGACTAAAGCAGGCATCTTGCGATGTAACAAGTCTAAATCCGAATGTTCCAATAGAGAATCAAATCTTGAAGGAGGAAGATGTTCTATGCTGCTGCTGCACTCTGAAATGTCGCTGTTATCCTCGGCGAAACACAGCGGATATGTTGTAGAAGTTGACTGTCGTTGTGGCATGCTAGCATGACCCGACTCCTTTCCCACACTTTCAGAGAGAGATTTTAATGACTGACGCTTCACAGCTTCAATGAGCTCTTCTTCCTTGGACATTGTAAGCAGCGATTTCTGCTTTGCTGCTTCCACTAGCTCTTCCTCGGATTTAATGATAGTCTCAATCCTCTCCATGTCTTTGAGAGAATTTTCCCTTGCCTCCTCAAGAAGCTGCTCTTCTGATACCTGTACGGTATCAGTCAATGATTTCCTTAATGCCTCGTCAATGAGTTCTTCTTCAGATTTCATTACAGGGTCTGATAATGATTCATCTAATGATATCTTGATCATTCTGTTCTCTAGTTCATTTCGTAACTCTTGTTTGCGGTATTCTTCATCGAACGTGTCTTTGCTGACTTTGACAGCATATGATAAGTCCTCATCATCTGCATTAGTATTGGTTGCGGTAATTTTTCTTGTTTCTTTCAGGGACGCTTCTATTACAGACTGCATGTATAGCATGTGCTGATGCTTTGACTTAGGTAGCTCAGCCTCATCAACGACACCAATATGCCTTTGCCTTCTTTCTGAAAGTGTTCGGTTCAATGAGCCATCCTGTCCTGTTTGAGCTGAGCTATTCGCCACAGCAGCAGTTGATGAAACAGAGGATGCAGACATGACCCCCGTTTGTGGATCTTCGGAGCACATATCATCATGTGTATTTTCTGAAAGATTTCTTATCTGCTGTCGCTCAAAGTCAAATGCAAAGGGGCGACTCAAACTCAGGGCGTCGGCTTCTGTTTCCGTTCCTTCTCCTTCCAATAATAAAGTAGATGACGACGGTGGAACAGAGCCGAAGGAAGGGCCCACCGCCCCTTCACTCCAATTCCTATTCAAGGCGACGGGTTCGCCACCACCGCCACCCATTCCCGCCGCCTGCCCGAATAAATCCGGGCCATTACGTAGGCTCTGGTTTTGGTTGTTATCTGTCTTTGACTCTGAGTATGAGCGTCTCCGACGATGAGAGGAAGGAGAACCTTCGAGATAGTGCTGCCGTCCTCCACTCAACAAACGCATGAGCTCTTCCGGAGGTTGACCCGCCGCCTCATGACGTAAGATTGTCTCGAGTGCCACATCGAAGTCTCCTTTGGCGTGGACGAGGACATAAAGGAGGACTTCATCCGTCCATCTGATGGAGAATTTGGTGCTGCTCATGTTGCTGGCTACTACTGCAATAATTAAGGAGGGTATGCTTGTCATTACTTCGCTGAACATTGTTGGAACGTTGTTGTCTCTGCTGTGTTTGTGCAACTTCTTCGCCTCGATGACCGGATTTAGCTGTAATCGAGAATAAGATCCGCGTGAAGTACCTGTTTAGATCTATTTACTTCTTTATTAGACGCAATTAGACATTTTGAAGCCGAAACCCGTTCCATTCGGTACCTAAATCAGCTGTTCTGCTTCGGAAATTGAAGGGTTAACCTTCTCTGACTAGCTTCCACTCTATCTACTTTATCTATTTGAGCGAGTTATTTCCGTCTGTGATGTCGCTAGAGTCAAGGGTAAGTACCTACAATACTTGTCGATTGTCGAGACGATGGATTTAAGTAGGGAGCCGCCGCGATGAACTCACGAAACGCGACTGATTTCAGACCATGAGGAGCTGCCAAATTTTAGGTTTAGGTTCACATCGTTGATCGTTGACGGGCTAATGAATCTTCGATGGGAAAGCAAATTGGACACCTGCAAGTTTGTTGGATCTACATACGTCATATATAACTTGGCGAAACATTGAAGATGTTGAGTGAGGAAATCTTGTAGGCATTATAGCTATAGCAGTAGCAGGAGCAGGGTCGAAGAATCGCTGTGATATTGGGATATGTGGTTGTTGTCTATCATTACAACTTCCTGTTTCCACTTTCACATCTCAAACTTGTGAGACAGTGGTAAGGCACCCCTTTTGCACTAGTTAGCGATCAAGCACAGGATATTTTCTTATTCTTTATCTGTCTTTATCTTGCTTCTCCTTCTCAGCTCCAACTCGAGCTCAAGCTCAAGCTCAAGGTGTGCTGCATTTGCATCTGCATTTGATCCACAGCCAAAGTCATCTTCTGTTCTTCTCAGCCTACTTTTATTTTGCTTTGTGGAGCTCAATCCTTCAATCATCCAATCTCATTTGCACAATCTAATCTACTTTGAGACAATTTTGGATTTGTGTCAATGTGTCTTGACACATCAGATGTCGCCCTATTTTTTAAGTGACACAAGACACAAGTGACACTTCCACCCTCTCAAAAATCGGCGATGAATAAGTACCACCGACCTACCAGGCGGCTCCATTCTCCATCGACATGACAGAAGACGCCTACGCTATGATACTCTCTAGGCACCATACCATAGCCACTAATACCATCTTCATGACAATGTCTCTATTACAGACGCTCTGTATCATTTCAACCACAGCCGTCTTACTTTTACAGGGAGTGTCCGGTAGCGATGTGTCTACACATCATGTAGATGTAGATTGGTCTAAATTTGCTGCCAACGAGAGAAATGAAGAACGAATCACATATGAAGCCATTGCTAGCCCTACAGCAAAACCTACGATTTCAAATATACCAACAATTGATTCTACAATCGTAACTGCGTCTCCTACTACTGCAGTGCCATCAATATCGCCTCAGCCAACATCGACCTATCCAAGGCTCAAGTATATAGGTGATGAGTGGAAACCTAGGAGCGTCTTTCCATTGAGCGAATGCGAGGGTGACTGTGACAGCGATCACGATTGTAAAGATGATCTCATTTGCTTCGAGCGTCATGGAACAACTGAACCTGTACCAGGATGCCTTGGAGGAGAAGATGAAAGCAAAGGTACCGACTATTGCAGCCGAAAAGATGCTGAAATCGTGACTGCGTCTCCTACTACTGCAGTGCCATCAATATCGCCTCAGCCAACATCGACCTATCCAAGGCTCAAGTATGTAGGTGATGAGTGGAAACCTAGGAGCGTCTTTCCACTGAGCGAATGCGAGGGTGACTGTGACAGCGATCACGATTGTAAAGATGGCCTCATTTGCTTCCATCGTCATGGAACTACTGAGCCTGTACCAGGATGCCTTGGAGGAGAAGATGAAAGCAAAGGTACCGACTATTGCAGCCGAAAAGATGCTGAAATCGTGACTGCGTCTCCTACTACTGCAGTGCCATCAATATCGCCTCAGCCAACATCGACCTATCCAAGGCTCAAGTATGTAGGTGATGAGTGGAAACCTAGGAGCGTCTTTCCACTGAGCGAATGCGAGGGTGACTGTGACAGCGATCACGATTGTAAAGATGGCCTCATTTGCTTCCATCGTCATGGAACTACTGAGCCTGTACCAGGATGCCTTGGAGGAGAAGATGAAAGCAAAGGTACCGACTATTGCAGCCGAAAAGATGCTGAAATCGTGACTGCGTCTCCTACTACTGCAGTGCCATCAATATCGCCTCAGCCAACATCGACCTATCCAAGGCTCAAGTATATAGGTGATGAGTGGAAACCTAGGAGCGTCTTTCCACTGAGCGAATGCGAGGGTGACTGTGACAGCGATCACGATTGTAAAGATGGCCTCATTTGCTTCCATCGTCATGGAACTACTGAGCCTGTACCAGGATGCCTTGGAGGAGAAGATGAAAGCAAAGGTACCGACTATTGCAGCCGAAAAGATGCTGAAATCGTAACTGCGTCTCCTACTACTGCAGTGCCATCAATATCGCCTGCACCAACAATCCATGGCGATGAGTACAGAGTCTACACTAAACAGGGCAACTTAGTCGGGTACAACCAAGGAGGATGGGATGATGATGTCGTGTGGAAAGACGTCATTGCAGATGTACGCGGAGACTGTGCCGCCCTGTTCCATGATGATGTGGAGTATGTTGCAAAGGCTATCCGTTTATCCTTCCATGATTGTATGGGACAAAGTGAAGGGTATGGGTGTGATGGATGTGTCAATTTGAACCATCGTGATAACATCGGATTGAAAGGTATTATGATAAAGCTCCGCCCTATCGTGGAGAAATATGAAGAGCATCTCAGTCGTGCCGATACATGGATTCTCTGTGCCTTGACCGCCTTGGAAATATCTACTTCAAGTCAGTTTCCCATGACTTATATTGGTCGACAATCGTGTAAGGATTCGGATGATATCGGTAATGGAGGGGAGAAATATGATATCTATGGAGATGAGGAAGGCACTTCTAAAATTTTGCATCACTTCAACAAGTACTTTGGGTTTGATGAAAGGTGTACCGTGGCGGTGATGGGTCTTCATGGGATCGCAACGATGAAGCCTAAAAACTCCGGACATGGGAATGGACCTCATTCTGCAACATGGGTCAAAAGTGCTTCTCACAAGATGACGAATGAGTATTTCAAAGGATTTGAAGATGATTGGACATATGAAGAACGTGAGAATAAGTATTACCGAAAGTTTGGTGAACAATCCCAGTGGTATAACGGTGGGGCTTACGATAAGAAACGTTTAGTGCTCCTCAACGCTGACATAGCTATGAAGTGGGACTTCGAAGAATATGTCGATGAAACGGGCCACGTTTACTGCAAAGTCAGTGACGAAGCTAAGCACCATGATGGTAAGAATCCAAGGAAAGTCCCCGATTGTCCTCGTGCCTACCAGACCTACAATATTGTGGAGGAATACGCCGAAGATTATGACTCGTTCTTGGACGATTTGGAAAACTGCATGATGCAAATGTACACCACCGGGTATCGCGAAGGATTTGATAGTAGCTACCTCAATTACTACGGAGATGACCCAGCTACGTACTAAATGTGAAAGATTCTACCTCATTGAGTGTGATCATGATGGAACTTTTATAATTGATAAGATGTGTAGCATATATGTTTACCTTCCTTGTGCTTCACATGTCATGCATATGCATCCTCTCTTTGTACACTCCAATTCCTATTCAAGGCGACGGGTTCGCCACCACTCAGTCCCGCCGCCTGCCCGAACAAGTCCGGGTCATTCCGTAGGCTCTGGTTTTGGCTGTTATCTGTCTCTGAGTATGAGTATGAGCGTCTCCGACGATGAGAGGAAGAAGAACCTTCGAGATAGTGCCGCCTTCCTCCACTCAACAAACGCATGAGCTCCAATCTACTGTCGAGTCATCGAGACGAAGACTCTGGTATTGGTAGCACCAGATTTGGAGGTTGGTTGTTGTTTTCTTCTTGAGATCTAATGGCACGTTATGAATGCTTGCTCTTAACTTATGTCAATTCAATATCCACTCCATTTGCCATCACAGAGCTTGTACTATTACTACTGCTGCTATTACTGTCCAAATGTCCATAGACTTGACGGCCTTGACGACGTCGAATGTTGATGTTGCTCTCTTGGTCATCGTCGTCTGGAGCACCACAAATACCAAATATTCGAGCCTTGTTCACTCGAAATAATCCATAACATCTATCATCCCGAACATGTGCACCACGCAAGAATGGCAAGAAGAGCCACACTGATAAAGGTGCTGCGATACCAGCAATCATGAGAAGATACCAAAATGTCGATGGATCTGTGGGTACCCAAGTAGGACACTCCAAACATGTTTGTGGACACTGTTGTTGATTGTCCAGAAATAGATTGCACTCTTCCTGTACTGATACGCATTGAACAGCATTATTGGCATTGTCATTATTGACCACAACATCACAGAAATGACCATATTGATCGCGACAGTCAGGACAGTTTGTGTTGTATTTGTCATTCATTGTCCCCATTACCGCATCTGTTATCGGACCCAATATAGCCCTGGCCGAAGTGATGGCAAAGAAGAGTCCTTCCATCCCAGTAGGTGCCAAGCTTGCCGTCCAACTTATGATTCTGGGGCTCCATAGCACTTCTCCTATTGTCATTACAATCTGCCATATACATGCCCCTCCAACATTTGGAGAAAGTGCTACGAATATCGGACTTATTGCCATTAGCCACAATCCAGGCATGACAATTTGAAAGTCCTCACGTCCCGTGGTCAAAGCCCCCACAAAAGGCGGCAATATCAAACATCCAAACAGATTAATACTCTGAATGGTATATATAGGAATTTTCTCTCCAAAGCGCCTCTCAAGAAATGGGGGCAGGACGATTTCGGAAGCAGTCCAATCCAATACAATGGTAAATGATAAAAATCCGAATATCAGCACTCTCCACGTATTTCGTAGTTTGAGGATAGCAATCACTTGATTGATTACTTTGATAAGACCGCTGCAACGTGAGGTAGACGAATTTTCTTCATTCGGGCTGGTTGCTTGTGTGTCATGATTGTATCTCGTTCTGTACATTTGATACTTGGGGAGGCTCCTCCTCCTTGTCATTGTTGAGGTGGAAAAGTTATCATCGTTGGAAACTTCCAGCTGGTGTTGTTCGTCTTCAATAGCTTGTACAGAATCATAATGAGTTGGAAACCATCTTTGCAATAAGTGTGGTCTAATCATTGGCGAAGCGGGCAAGGCATCCACAGGAAGAATCATCGATGTTGTTATTGTTGCGTCATGATTGTCATTATCAGTCTCGTTTTCCAACGATGTTTGGTGACGAGTAGTAGTAGATTGCTTCCGTTTTTCATCATCATCCAAATCATTCGGATCAATCACTGTCCAATCCTCCAAGAAGCAATATGCAATACCAAATGTCACCACGACAATCACCCAAGTAACCACAATAAACTGTCTAATGGGTGTAAACACTCCACTCAAATAACCACCACCATTTTCACCATTATCAATCTGTACATCCTTCAAACTACTTCTCATCTTATCCACACAAACATCCGCCAACGCACCAGCCAAATTCGACACAGCATAACTCATCGCAAACGCCAGCGGTCGCGTCAACGGAGTAGTCAACTTCTTCAATGCCACCCGATACAATCCCACACTCAACAATGCATCTCCACATGGCGAAAACAGAAACAGGGCCAAATATAAGGATGTAGTCGATCGTCCGAATGCCAATAATGTCCGTCCAATTATGGCAACGCTCATTGCAATGATTGATATTCGTCGGACACCAATCATATCTACCATGATTGACCCTATCGTTCCGAATACAATGTCGATGAATCCCTTGGTACCTAAAAGCGCACCCGCCTTGACATCAGATATGCCGAATTCATTAGTGACATAATTGTAGAGGACGAATCGTAGTCCGAAGTGGCGGAAGGAGGTGAGAAATTCGAGAGCGAGGACGATTAGTACTTGGTTGGGTAGGAGGAGGAAGCGGAGGAGTGATTCATGGCCGGTTGGATGTGGTTGTGGGTGTTTTTCATTTTCTTGGTTTTGGCTGGTCGTGTCGTTACTACTGATAAAGGCCCACCGCCATCACTGGCGTGACCATCATCGCTGTTGGAACGATGAAACATTCTGCTACCGGTCATTGAGCATTGAGGAAAGCCGGCCTATGGTACAGCGGCGGAAGCATATCATACACATGAGCTTTTTCCTTCAGCGGGCCGGAACGATGGCGGACTTTTTGAGACGGGCATCTTGATCCTTTTGGGCACGCACGCACCATCTTTTGGTGTAGGCGGTACCCAAAAACGTCCACAAATACCGGTGCGTCTCATTCTCATATTTGTTCCAGCTCTCCTCATTGTTGACACTTCTCTTTCTTTGATTTGAGCAGCGGAAGAACCTATTAGCAAGTGGATGAGGTAAGTTAGAGGAGGTAGATGGATTTCTTCTCTGAACTACCCAGAACATATGCAAGCAGCACCCTAGCACAGAAGATTCAGGTTCAGGGCTCTGGAGATTCTATGCCCGTAGAACTCAAAAGATTACTGGTAACCAAATGTCAGGTTTGAACCGGCTATGCTGGAAGCTGGCGTGGTTATTTGTAGCTCTTGTCAATAGTGATGGCATGATGGCTGTTAATCTTCATATATTCAGCGTGGTGGATATGATTTTGTTCGTCTTCTAATAACTCCTATGGAGGGAGTGTTGAGCTTTGAAGAGCTATCACAAAAATCATACAACATCTATCTAGATAGAGATAGAGGCGCACTTAAAACTAGAGCAAAATAAACGGTTCCCTTATATATTTACTTGTGTAGTAGCCGGATAGAGATTCTGTTTAGCATATTTCAGCATTTGGTTCCTAATCCCTGCAAAGCAAGACATGTCATTTCAGAATGTTCACAGAGAGCTCACTGCCCCGCGCTAAGCTTCTCTTGAACAGGAGCGTAGCCAACCTCTACGGATGCTTCCTTCGCTGTCTGCTTTTCTCCAGCACAGCAGTCATCATTACGGAGGTAGGAGCCCGTCACATCAAGTGTGCCAACGACCTCCGTGACTTCATAGCATTCATTAGGCGTGAGACACTTGGCATGACATTCGACATCTTCCTTGGAGTAGGCTGCGTAGATGCAATACGTTCCATTCGGTACGACGAACGAATTAATCCAGACACACTTGCAGCCGAGTTCATCATTCAACTTACGAGAGCCACCGCCTGCTTCGTTGAGTTGAGCTGGTGTCATGGAGCCAGCTCCAGGGATGGTCCTCTTGACAAGGAACTTCTTCATGGGCGTGATGGTAGTCATGATATTTGCGTTTTGTTTATATGCAAGCACTGAGTGGCAGCAGGCTTCCCAAGCTATTGGGCAAGAAGAGGGCGGGGTTCTCTTCATTTTCTGCATGCAGGATTGAACTACAGACACGATTAATACTCGTACTCTGCATCTACTCGTAGCCACAAGTAACGCAGAGCCTCAGATATGTTGGTGGCCAGCTGGGTTTATACTGCAACGAGACGGCTGGAGATGATGCTCTGCAAGAATGATATGATGATAAGAAGTAGTATCGCAAGATGAACACACCGAAGGCCAGTAGCAGGGAGAGTTTATGTTGTACCAATACGGAGTGACATATGTGAGCACGCCCCCTCTCTCGTGCCCAAGAAACTCCCCAAACACGTATTTGGGTAACAAACATGGTAATATTATCCATTACTGATTGACAAATACCTGATTTGGAAATCTTTGGAAATTTGTAAGGAGAGGGTAAGCCCTCTGCACTCGAAAAAGCTATTTTTGCAGCTCCCATCATCTTTGAAGGCATTCAACTATTTAAAAGAAGAATACTAGAAAGCAAGCAGCTTCATGTCGAGCTGCCGAGCGTAGCGAAGGCTACATAGGTTGTGTTTAGCAGGATATAAACTTTCCCAAAAAGGTTTGATTACTATTTACTAATCATCTAGACGACAGATGATTTCGAATTACTCATCGTGAAAAATGAACGTCACATCCCCAGCGAGACCATGTGCAGACTCAGCGTAGTCTGTCTTCTTAAAACTGATCTTGACGCTCAAATGTTCAAAGTGTCGGCTCATGGTGTGGCCACTCTTAAGTGGGGGTCCTAGTGGCTGTCCAAGAGGCTTGTTAAACAAATCCATATGCGACCAGTCCCAACGCCAAGGCTCGCAGCTTGCATCCGGAGAAATGCTGAAGTTAGCGTAAGACCACTTCTCCACAATCATTAGGAACTCAGCTAAAGCAATCTCAAAATCCCTTTCAAGTAACGCAGTCGGTTCCACTCTATCGGTCTGAACAAAACCTTCACAAAACTGGGGAATACAATCTTTCTGTCCGACATAACTACAAAACGGAAGTGCAGGACTGTTGAATCCGCATCCGCAATTTCGGCGACTACCCGTCCACATGACTACCTTCTTTTTCCACGATGCCTCCCTAGCAAGCTGCATACTGACAAGAATTCCTTCCAAGTCATTTTGATTGCCCGGAGAATGGTGGGTGTTCTCGAAATAGCTTCCATCTGCGTAGGCCATACGGAAGCGATTGCCTCCATCAATATACTGACGTAGGTAATTACCAATGTCCAAGACGTCATCTGGTGCTGCCTCCGCCAAACTCCTTATCATTATAGACTTATCAGTAGTCTCGAGATTGCAAGCCTGATTATCACACTCACGCGAAATGGTATTATCAGTGAAGACTCCGTCGCTACTTGCCTGCTGACTCATCTCTAGGCCATGAGCGAGCCACCACGCTCGCATATCGGGGTTTGAATGGTTGTATAACTTTCTTCCGCCGGTTCCTACAGTCCCAACGCTGAGGTAACTTTGATCGATACCAATTCCGCTAGTACCCCAGAAGGACTCTGCGTTCCAGTAATACATGGTCTTGTGGTGGGGATCTTTGCTCTTGATTTTCTCCCATGTCTCGATGACATGCTCTGGGGTGTTAAGCCCGTACCAAGAGAGGAAGTTGTTCTTCGCAATCGATTCAATTTCTTCGTCCTTCCACGGACCTGCGTTGTAGTTCCAATCCTTCTTATTGTTATCAGGGATAACAGCGGAATTCTTGCGAGCGCGCATCCATGTTGGGACAGTATCCCAATTGAAATCTGGAAAGTGATCGGTGTGCTCTTGCTCGGGATACTCATCTGTGGTATAAGTAGTCCGGACATGGACCCAATACTCCTTGTAATTAGCCAAACTCTTGATGACCAAGTCGATTGAATCATTTTTGTATGAAAATTCATACCACAACCCCTCGGGAAAGTTGACTAGACGAATATTCATCAGATCGTAACTAGCATTGATGAGAGAGCACTCGTACAAAGTGATGGTCCCCGGACCAGCAGTATAGGCTGTTCCATCAATCACAATTGAAGTGATATCTGCAGGGGGACATGTACCAGAACTTGTAATGGCGTCGAACCCAGTCTCGGTCAAGACAATGGTCGTCGTAGAATCGGACGGAGGTGGAGGATCTACAGTGGTTGTTGTTGTAGTAGTTGTCGTTGTAGCAGGGGTAGTAGTCGTCGTTGTAGCAGGGGTAGTAGTCTGAGCGGTCGTAGTAGTTTGCGCCGTGGTCGTTGTTGTAGCAGGGGTAGTAGTCTGAGCGGTCGTAGTTTGCGCTGTGGTCGTCGTTGCCTGAGTAGTTGTCGTCACTACTGGAGATTGAATTGGTGAACGTGTCGGGCTGGGTGTGGGACTAGCTGTGGTTGGCTGATTGAAGTAAGAGGATGGTCAACATGGATATAGACATGTGAGGAAAAGCTTGAAGATATCATGTACATAATAGAAAAGTGAGATAAAAGAGAGTCCACTTACATTGGCAGTCGGGTTTGACGTGGCTGGACTAGGAGGTGGTCCTCCTCCGCCTCCAGTCAATTCGAGATATACTCCATCACTCTTGCTCACAACACTTCCACTCAAACCTGATGCTAATCCATTGATAACAATATTAGCAGGATTAAACGATCCAGCAATAGTTGAACATTGATTAATCAATGGGATGGAGTTGGCTCCACCAGTATACCCTGACGCATCAATATTAATCTTGGCAGTAGTTGAACCAATCAACAATTCCCCCCCTCCCAAGTTAATAACGCCCGCACCACTTGGTCCCAATTCATAGGTAATCAATCCGTGCACTTGAGAATTCGTAGGTGTGACAGTCGACGCAGTAATACTAGCACTATCACCAACAATGGTCAACTTGGCATTACTGGCCATGGTTAAATATAACCCAACCGATAGCTGAGCAGTATCAGCAATCGAGTACGTGGCAGCCAGGTAAAAATTCTTACCAACGGTAAGAATCGAAGAGCCTGATTGCGTCAATACTGCACTCGTCTTCACAAAGAAAGCATCGCCGATATCAAGATTGGCAGACACATCCAAAGTTGCACCTGAACGCATCTCGAGGTATACACTCTCATTCATGTACGTAGCATCGCAACTGACTGTACCAACATCATTCACTGCCATAATTACCTTGTTGAAACGATGAATACCGGGGAGATATTTATAATAGTAATTCTCCTTGTTCAACCATTCGGTATCACCGTCGGCTGCATTTTGCCACAAGAGGGTGATGCCGGAAGTTGTTTCGTGCGCTGTGTCATAGGTTGAGCACTCTGCCAGTTCTCGGCGGATGATGCTGCCTTCTTCTTGATGGTGCGGAGTTGCAGATGTGCTGAGAATGGCAGCGGCCAATGCGCCCAGTCTTAGATGCATGGTAAGGTGGATAGGTATGTTCAACAAAGCTCTCGGCTTTTTATGAGGTGTTTCCTTGAACTTCCTGCAGTGAAACAACTGCAAAAGCGAGCCACCACGCCACAGGATGACTAAAGGAACACAAATTCCCTTGTGGCCGGACAGTTTAATTCACTTTTTGTTCACTAGTGAGGAGATTAACGGTGGAATCAGTACAAATACATATGACTATGACTTGAAGTCCTTGCTGCAGTACCGGTCGTGAACATTCAGGCACTCTAAATATGTCAGGTTTAGACGTACCGCCGGGGGATTATCCTTCTTTTAGGTATAAGATCTTCCTTCACTTGAGGGGCCTTTAGGTGGGAGATCACAGATCACCTCCTGTCCAAGCTCTTTGGGGTTTGAGCAGCCTTAAGTAGGAATAGTACGTCACCATGTCACACCACAACTTCCTGTCAAGGACAGCTGCCATTTCGTACTGATTCCCACGTTGAAATGAAAGTAGATCAAAAGATCCAGGGGTCCGTAATGTCACACCACCACCTCACACCCCAGGGACGGAGAAGAGAAAGCCAGATCCAGATAGATTCAATGGATTTGCAATCTGTCCTCGAGGACAGCTGCTATTTCGTACTAATTCCCACGTTAAAATGAAATTAGATCGAGACGCAAGACAAAAGATATCAAGGAAGATTCCGGATGCTCCAAATAGTGAGGAGTCCCCTATATTAGATTTCTCCTAAACAAGAAAGCAGTTGGCGAGCTGCCGTTAAGTTTACGAGAAACACCACTCACTACATTTTTCACTACTAACTCACTACAACTCACTACAAACTCACTACAAACTCACTACACGCACTACAAACTCACTACAAATCCACTACAAATCCACTACAATCCACTACAAATCCACTACAGTCCACTACATCACTACAAACTTATTATAGCCTCTACTCATTACAAACTCGAGCATGGCGTGCTTCGAGTGCGTTGAGTGTCACGGAATGGCCACAGCTCAGCCTATGCTCAAGAATGTTCGAGTCTCTTGTAAGGAGGCAATGCAGTGGATCATTTTCTTCATAATGCCATACACGTTAGGCGGCTACGATCATAGTGATGTACATGATTTACGTGAGTCTCGCTGTGTCTGGAGTCATTCGTCCTGTTGTCTACCTCGCCAACTGTTGATTGTACGTACCTTATTGTGTAGTGGCAACAGAAGCAGGGATCGGATAATCCTCCACGCGTGGAGGCTCCACACCCCTCGCAGATGATAATGGAACCATGTCTTTCCTCAACTTTCACCACAATGTTCACTATATTATCAGACTGGCAGCTTCGTCGTCAAATCCACCGCTACATGTCATCTGCATATAACTCATAGGAAGATTCTTTCATCTTCTTTTCTTGTTGCTCCTGCCTCCTGCTTCGACATCTCACAGTCTCGTTAAGGCACCAGCTGAAAAATAAGCCACCAGATGCCAAAGTCACGGATTTGGTGACTCCTCGTCGACAAAGAAGAAAGCTATTTGCGTCTTGGCATCCTTTATTGCGTAACTTGTAACTTGGCCTTCCAAAGATCATGTTCAAGAGGCATATCACTACTCAGATTTGCAGTGTTTCATTGACCAAATTGATTACCGCAGGCAATAAGATGATAGATAATGATCACATTCTAACGAGGAATGGTATCGTACTGTTGAATTAGTTGTTTGTTGCATATCATCTATTGGCAATGTCAGAGTGAATTAGATCATCGGTCCAGTAGGCCTTGGTAGTTGTTGATTCTGACGAAATGCTGAGGATAGATCGACTGATACCGACTTCGCAAGGAATATGAGGACAAGCTATTTTATTTTCATTGTATGTTGTAGCGGCAGCAGGCGAAGCGGTAAGTGAGTTTATGGCTGCAAGAGAAGCGTTTCTTTCCTCAACTAAGTCAGCCGGCGAAACAAATGCAGCAGCAGCTTCACGCCACCATCACTGCTAACTAGTATCATCCGAATTGGATTGATCTGTGGATTTAGATTCTCTTGAACTCACACCAATCAGCGTTTCTACGATCTCGTGGTAGAAGGTGATGCGATGGTAGCGTAGTGGCGGCCGAGAACTGCCTGGACCGGACTGCGGACTGCGGATGTCTTGATCGTCTTGTATGAAATTCATGATGTGGCTATGTGATCAATATATACAGTCACTACAACCCACTACAGATCCACTACAATCCACTACAAATCCACTACAAACTCACTACACTCACTACAAACTCACTACAAATCCACTACAAACTCACTACAACTCACTACAAACTCACTACACTCGAAAATGTAGTGAGTGGTGTTTCTCGTAAACTCAACGGCAGATCGCCAACGTCTTTCTTGTTTTTGAGAAATGTAATATATGGGACTCCTCTTACAAGGGAATATCCGGAATCTTCCAAGATGTCGCTCATAAATGATTCAACAACCACCAGCTAAGAGCACCCACCCGCGGCTCCTTTCGGCAATTAAGCAGCAAAATGGCGATCACTGTAGACGGATGGAAGGGCCTCTCGATGGGCGTATTCACGGCGGTGTCCATCCTCGGCGCATGGCTAGCGGTGGTGATGAAAGAGCGAGCTAAGCAGGTGTATGTCACATCAGGTGTTCTCTTCTCCGCTGGTGTCCTCCTTGCTGGCGGCTTTGTCCACCTTCTCTTTGACAGGTGAGGATGTGCTAAATATATTCATATGCTATGTTCCTTATTTGGGAGAGAGCTATGATCTAAACTGATTCCGATTCCTCTCGCCTCTCTTTATCTTTCTTCTTTGACTGCCCCAGCAACGAGCAATTTGAGGAGTTATCTATTCAGAATTTCCAATGGGCGTTTGCCATCACGGGCATAACTGTTGTTCTGTTAGAATGCCTCGAACTTGCGTTGGAGCGAGTCATTGACAACAAAATGAAGCATTCAAAGCCAAAAAGAAAGACCGAAGCTTCAGGAGAAGAGCAAAATAGTAATGAAGACGGCGAGGACGATGAGGAGCGTGAAGAGCAAGAGCAAGACGACTATGTTGATAATGAGGAGCATGACCACGTGAACATTATTGATGCTACTAAACCCCTTGCTTCCATCTTACTGACCATCGCATTGTCAATCCACTCGATCTTGGAGGGAATTGGAGTTGGAGCAACCGATGATGTTTCCGCCCTTCAATCTGAATTTGTAGCGGTGGTCTTCCACAAAGGCTTCACGGCATTTGCACTAGGAAATCAACTTGTCAGCAGTGGCTACTGGACTGATAAGAGCAAACGCAAGTATTTCTACATCTCTATCGGCACATTCATCGGCGTGTCTTTGCTTGGAATTGGAATAGGTTGGGCGATTTCGTATGCCAATAGTGGCTTGACGGCAGCAATTTTTGTTGGAATTACCTCTGGATCTTTCATTTTTGTGTCTGCTCTTGAAATAATTCCTGGAGAGGCGCGTGTTATCAAAGGAGAGCGCCTCTCCATTCTCCCAGTTGTCTTTTGCTTCATTGCAGGATATGTACTCATGGCGATGCTTGCTCTGTGGGCGTAATGAGATAGATCGTAGTCTGTGTTTGAGTAGATGTGGTGAAGCCAAAGGGTGGAAGAAATTGATTAGAGTCATATAAAGATTAGATTGAAAGACTGACTTACACAATTACTACTACGGCCATTCTTTCTTGCACAACGTCCTAAACTTGCTACATACACATCGAACTACTTAAACATGGATCAGACAACTTCTTCTCCAAACGTACAAACTCACAATCTTTTCATCTCTCAATCTATCCAATCCAATAGGCATTAAAGAATCAAACTCTCCTCACTGTTACGCCACATTCCCTCCTCAGCGAATAAGCTTCACCTTGCTCCTCTTAACCTTCTGATTCAAGTAGAACGAGAGACCAGCAAACATTACGGTAGTAGCAGCAAACACACCAGCCAATACCGAAGGAGTAACATTAACACTTTGCCTCAATGAACTCAATGAAGGCAAAGCACTACCCCCCTGCTTTTTGAGTGTACGAATGTAGTCACAAGCGCGTGTATCAGGATAAACACCATTGACATGAAGTGATTCCTCGCATTTTGCAGATTGTACATAGAGTTGCCCGCATGCTTCAGTGACCTCATCCGGCTCCTGCTCTTGTTCTTGGTATACCTCTTGCTGCTGCTGCTGGTACATTTGTCCATTTTTGTAATAGTACATATCACCATCGGCATTATTTTCGTTGTTGATATTATTTGCATCGTTATTCTCACTGGGTACCTTGCAAGACATGCACTTGGTTGTCTCGATTATCGAATCAGACGAATAAGGAAGGTGTTGCCCATAATGCATCTTTTCGTACGCCCCTTGGGGAGCTTTAATGGAGCAGGTCTCGTCAGTGAAGAGTCCAAGAATGATTTTACCATGGTTGCAGTGTGGTCCCACGAAGAATGCCATTTCTTGTTCTTCTGCTTGCTGTTGTTGTGCCTGTGCATTGTAGTTGTTATTGTAGTTATACATATTGTTGTTGTTCTGGTTGTTTATGTTTTGATCGTAACGATAGTATTCCATGGCTTGTTCGCTGACATCGAGTTGGGTGCAGTAGACAGCGGATTGAAGATTAATTAGCCCGAACTCATTCTCTCCTCCGTTACCTTCTCCGTCTTGTTGCTCACAGTACGACAATCCAGCTTGAGCGTAGCAATTCGAGTAGCACATCTGTAAGATGAAACATCACGACAATGTAAAGTGTAGTGTTAGAAACTTTACTATAATCGTGATATCAACATTCACCCACCACGTCAACATATATATACACACAAAACTCACCTCATCATCATTTGCATTCTCACAATAACAAGCCTCCTTCACACTCTCACAAGCCGACGCCTCCATCGTAATCTTATTCTGAATATACATGGCCAAAAATTCACTCAAATCTGTAACATAATCATTACATCCACTATTGGACGATCCACACGTGTTAGAAGGGCAGAGTTGAAAGTGAGCGAGGCGCTGTTTGTACACAAATCCGTTGAATTGACCATCGTTGTTATCATTTTCCTGATCATTATCGTTGTTGCCATAGTAATCGCCAGTAGCGCACGAGTGGAATTTGATAGAGTAGCCTGCCAACCAAGTGCCCCCCTCGAAGTTGTTATTATCTTCGTTGCCGAGAGATCGGGCGTGTTTGAGGAGGGAACGGCCAAGACGTGAGGTGGCTGGGATGGCGGCATCGTCCAACGCGGCTGTGGCGGTAATGAGGAGGGTGAGATGATGTAGCTTCATGATTGGATAGTGTGTCTTTGGGTGAGCTCAATGAGAGGAGAACGAGTCTAAATGGTGCTGCAATTCATGGCAAATGAGAATAAATCGTTGCAGCCATTATGAGAAGTGGTGCCCAACTTGTTAACAACTTCTTTTCGGCTGCTTCATGGTGGATTGCCGGCCGAATTTGGTGACTTTGTGGCCAAAATCGCATTCAGTGGCGAATATTCAACACCGGGTGTAAATTTGAGCTTGAATCTTTTTAGGGGGTACACAGTTTTGGTTGGTTCGATTGATTATATCAAGTAAATGAAAGGGAGAGCTACGATTTTCGATATTCATGTATTGAGGGGGCAAATCGGATACCTTCTTGTTTCGCCCGCGCCAACAAGCCAGGAAGGAACGATGGCAGAAAGAATTGATACTTAGCGAGGAGGGAAGCGGCGGAAGGATGATTTTAGAATTGATCGATATGGTGGAGCTGGTGATACTGAAATTGAGGCGGTGGCGTGAATACGGACTGTGACACATGCGTCTCTCGACAGAATGTTTTCGAAGATGGACAGAAAATCGATGAAGCATGATGGAATAGAAGGCATGAAGCATAGCATAGCTCAAGATGACTGTGTGAAAGCCATTCAAGATTCTGGACTGCTGTTTCTATCTGAAACGAAAGTAGAGGTCGCCAAATATTCAACCCATTAGTTTGTCCTATCATGCTACATCCATAAAGTTTGGACACAGCATGCAACAATATGATAATACTGCTGATATTATTAATGTTATATTGATCTTATTATTTGTTGTCAAATCCCTCCTTATCATCACTCAACCTCAAGGCAAGAAAAGACTGCACGATCCTCCGAAGCAAAAGTACAGTTACAGTTCTGCTCCTATCGCCGAATGTGGGTTGTGCCCATCGAAGGGAGTACCATCATGGTGCTCAAGCAATCTTCTGTCGACGCTTCTCCAATGTAGTATCTGAGTCTGATTATTCAGCTCTTTGAGATCTACACACCTACGACTCTCATAATTGTTACATCAGCATCAAGTAGTAGTCCCATACTATCAACTCATTGCAAACCTTCCAACGCAGTATTCAACAAATTAGGATGATTCTTAACTGTTTGTGATTACATCAAAGTGGTTGCCATCTCCACACATCTATCCCCACTTACAGTGATTCTATCATGTGACTCTTCCGTCGTATATGATGGATGAGATTCATCGTCTTCCCTGATCAACAAATCACTTGTCCAACATATCAGAAGTTGTTGTATATTATCAGTGAATGCTCTTTGGTGATTTCTGAGAGAGTTGATTGTCATGTTGTACACCTCCCAAGGCTACCCTCCAAATAGTGTTGTTAGTTTGTGTCTCTCGAGTGATGGCCTAACCTTCCGCCGCCGACACAACTGCAATTTACCAACGGTTATCTCTCGAACCTCCAAGCAGCTCTCTAGACTATGTTGTTAGTTTGTGTCTTGTGTCTCTCGAGAGGCAGTGATGAACCTTCCGCTGCCGAAACAAACGCAATTTACCAACCGTTATCTCTCGAACCTCCAAGCAGCTCTCTAGACTATCATTTACCCCACTTTGTTGCTGTCCTCTGCAAACTGGATTGTGCATGCGTGCAGAAAGAAATGAAAATCCCGCGTCTTGTTTGAAAATAGCAAATAGACGTGCGGTAGATTTGGGCTGCCGACAATTAATTACGCTCCCCTCTCACCAAATAGTTACGTAGTATCG
The DNA here is from genome assembly GCA_030544225.1 of Skeletonema marinoi. Taxonomy (NCBI): domain Eukaryota; phylum Bacillariophyta; class Thalassiosirophyceae; order Thalassiosirales; family Thalassiosiraceae; genus Skeletonema; species Skeletonema marinoi. The sequence goes on from CM060506.1 coordinate 683,688, forward strand.
TCAATACTACAATTGGATTATAGTGTTAGCAGCAGCAGCAGGTTCACAGAGTCAATATTTATGTAGCGGTTGGGTGGTATGGTGTTATTTTGCACCATCAAGACAAGATACGTCAAGGACCCTGAAAGACAAATTGATGCACAAGAAAATCTATCTTCGCTCATCGTTGACATATCGCCTCGGTTCGGATCGGTTTGGGGTGTTAAATACATCGGCGGTGTAGGAGTTGTAGGAGCTTGTTAGAATCGCCTTACCCCCCTCTAAGAATCGGTCCGACGGCGTCTAAGAGCCTGCGCGAATGGGGAGGGACCCAGAAGCGCCGAAAAATCAAGAACTTTAAACTAGCGAACGTCGAGGTGAACTGCGAAATTGCGGGACGGCCCATAATAACCCCCGGATTTTGTTACGAATGTTACGTCATTGTTACTTAGATTTACACAATGTTACGAATTGTTTCAATCGATTCGATCGCCACTTTCATTCGACCGACTTTCGTTCGACTTCGATGTCATTCGACAATGCGGCAAACGAATGCCACTCGATACTATTACATCTGAGCAATGCTAGAGTAAAGGTCTTGAATAGTAGTAGTGAGAACGAATCCACCGCCGACCCCATTCGCCTGCCTCCGCTGGCAATGGGGTCGGCCGGCCTTAGAGAATCAGATGCCTTCACAATGAGCTTGCTGCTCGTCTTTCAGCTTGGCGCGCATGCGCCGCTATGTTCGTCTCTTTCTATCTAGCACATTTAGGGCTCTCTCGTAGGTATTGTAGGAGGCATTCGGCCATCATCTTCTTTTTGATGAGAAGAGGTCCACAGCCCACAGCCCACAGCCCACGCACGCGCTTTCATTTTGGCGTGACCGTTTTTCCGAAAACAGCATCGCATTGCATGATGTCGCCGACGTCGCATTGTTTTTTACTGTTTGCCGCATAAGACCCTGCTATCAAGCAATTAGAAGAGAATCTCTTGGATAATATACTAGGTAAGATTCATATTCATATGCCGGTGTCGAGAGAGAGTTGAGTGGAGCAGTTTGCTCTGCGCTCCCAGCGAATTTGAATTTGGGATGTCTCGTGTCTCGGCTCTCGGCAATTCGGCACTGCTGAAAATTAATATTCTGCTCGTTAATGAAGAAGAAGCAGGGGGGGCGAAGACACGTGATGATTTAATAGTCATATGTGGGAGGATCGCTGAGGGGGGAGCGTGGAGGTTGATTAACTGCGAGAGGCTGCTGCTGCTCACCTATATATCCGTAGTCTCCCTCTGAAAAGGGACCAAAAAAGGGACCAAAATTTGAGATTTTTGAGGCCAAAATTAAGTATGATGTTGGACAATTTTGGTGGAAGGTGCGCGCATTAGACTTCAGCTATAACCATCAAGTAAAAGTATTGGCCATTATTTTGGCCATATTGTTTAGGTTAGTGAGGTCTAATGGCATGGATGCATACTGGCTATTTTGTGCTCATTGTGCTGCTCTCTGCCAAAAATATTTTGGTCCCTCAAAAAGGGACTCGTAGAGATGGACGATTCCTACGTAGCAAAGAGGGGCTGCCCCCTTTCCTCTCCTTCATCCTTTGTTGGCCAAAATCACAACATAGCTGCGCCACTCACTGCAATACAGTAATAGCCCTCAACATGAACAAAGTGATTTGGTCCCTCCAAAGGGACCAAATCAAGACTACGGATATTGGAACACAAAATATATTATTCAATGGGGATACTTCGATATTGGTACTCTACTTTTCGTCGAAGTCGAAGAAGGAGATAACGATCAGCGGTTGCACTGTCGGCGGTATCGTGTTCTGGTTCATATTAATCTATGCAGAGCCTCGTCTATAATGGGGGGTGTTTGTTTTGCAGAGGGGAGCCATCATCATTATGATGTGGGAGAGGGGGGGAGGGGCAGCACATACATCTTCACACAACATTGGGGGGAGGGATATTAATCAACGCGACACATTTTTGGGGCTGGGGGGAATGGGGGAGGAGCTGGCAATTGTCGTGCACCATCATTTATTTATCTTTATATAAATATCTCACACCACCTCTACCTCTACTGCTCTGTTGCCTTCCTCATTCACAACAGCATTCACATCTCAGTCTCAGGGCCTCTCTGGATATATCTTGAAATCAAATGCAAAGATCTCCAATCACCTTTGCTGATCTCCTCATGCTACTGCTTGCAGTCATGGTAGTATTGCTCCCTCAACAAGTATATGCCTCCTGTGGTTGCCAGTATGCTCATGCATGCTTTCCTGCTAATGGTGCTCTTCTCAAGCAAGCAGCTGACCAATTCATGGCAGACACTTGGAATGGCACTATTGGAGGTGTTGACTATGATAGACTATGGATTAAAGATTAGCCAATGGTGCACAGGCAATGTTTTGACAATGGCGAACTTGTTCCAAAGGGTTGGTTCATCCACAGCCCCATTCAACACTACAGATATTAGTGAATGGGATACTGCCAATGTCACAACCATGACTTACATGTTCCTTGGACAAAGTTTATTCAATCAGGATATTGATGGTTGGGATGTTTCGTCAGTTACTGACATGAGTCTCATGTTTCAAGATGCTACTTCATTCAATGGAGATATCAGGGGATGGGATGTTTCATCTGTTCAAGACTTTTCTCAAACTTTCTATGGAGCTACTTCATTCAATCAAGATATTGGGGGGTGGAATGTTCCCTCAGTTGAAACCATGTATTCCATGTTTGCTGATGCTATTTCGTTCAATCGAGATATTGGAGGGTGGAATGTGTCCTCGACTACACGCATGGACTACATGTTCTATAATGCTGCTTCATTCAATCAGGATATCAGTGGATGGGATATTGTCTCTGTGACTGATATGCAAGATATGTTCTATGACGCCAGTGCATTCAATCAGAACCTCTGTGCTTGGAAGGAGAACTTCCCTTACTGCAGCGCATCTGACATCTTTTCGGGTTCAAACTGCACCAATACAACAGATCCGCAATCAGCTACCAAAGGACCATTTTGTAGTGATGACTGTGCACCATCACAGCAGCCTAGTACTGAACCATCATACGAGCCTTCCTTTTATCCATCATCATCATTGAAACCTTCCTACAAGCCTTCTTCCAAGCCTTCATCATCATTGACACCATCTTCCACACATTCCTCTTCAAAATCTGCTAAATCGAAAGCGAGGAAAGCAAATGCGATCTTTACAAACTTACAAGTGCAAGAGATGAAATCTGGTGGATATTCTTTGTCTTTGGTTTCCAGGTTTCCTCTCATTGTTTCTGGTATTACAATTATGGTTGTGTTGGCATAGACAATGGGGGGTCACAATGTTATATTTCTATGTTACAATAGAAAGGTAGAGATCTATGTCTCAGTATTAACCTAGTGAGATGAGCTAATGTTAAAAGTAATGTCATTCTTGTGCCCCAAACCAACCAGCAGTGGGTTAGTCAGAGCTGAGGCAAGATATCAGAGATAAGGGCTAGCTCTCTGGTTCATCTGTTGGCCCAAGGATTTGCAAAGGCTCGATATCGACATGGATACCGACTGATACGACATCATTAGAAGATGTCTGTCTCAAAAAATCCTCCCTGGTCGGTCTGACGTCACCATCTCAAAAAGTGCGGGACAGCTCTCCAACAAGATCACTTCTCTTTCTCAATGATGTTTCGGCTCTGCACCTACCACGCCACCACGAGCACAGAAACATGACTTCAAATTGAATTCAACACTGTCAATATTCTATTATTGCGAATCATAATATCATCATCATCATGGAGAACTCGCCGTCACAATCATCATCTACGACACAGCATACAAAGCGACGGATACAAAATAATCTCCATTTCAAAAAATTTATCCATCGACACAAATTAGACAACACACAACATGTTACAAGCACAGTACTGCTGCTCTCTTCACTACTCCTCTTGATGAATCTAATCCAATTATCACTTTATGACTCTTCACCAATCATTGCTGCTTGCAATGATCAGTCATTCTACGACCAACCGCCATGCGCGCCAATAATATATTCTTGGTCATCACTGACTACCTCGTTATTACTGCAATCGCAATCACTTCAATATTCTTCTTCAACTGCTCCATCACGAATAGCTGCTAGTAGTAGAGGACACTGGTTCGCATCAGCCTTTACCGCACCGCCTTCATCAATAATTCATCATGCCGGGTCGAATAATAAATTATTGCACTTCAAGAAGTATGATCATCCGAGTCAGAGGGCTACAAGTAGAATGGGTCGACTATTTGAAACCGAGAATGTGGATGATAACTCACAAAAGCTTGATAGCGATACAACGCAAATGCAGTCACCACTAAACAATGAAGAAGAAGAAAGGGAGAAATTAAACTATCTAGCACTAGCAAAGGAAGCACACTCCAAATTCTTTGTGGATCAAATATCACAGGAGGAGTATGTCAATTTGGCTTTGAGTGCTTGGAATGATGCTTACTCTTCTAATGATGATGATAGTAATGATGATGAGGGAGTATCATTAGTGGCGGCAGATAATGATGGAAGTAGTGTTGTTGATGATGATGGGATAGCATTTGATGGAGCGGGTTGGAATTGGAATGGAGATGTGAATGATGTCAGTGGACAGCGGGAGGAGGGTAGTTCATCCGACATTAACGGCAATAGTGGTAGCAACAATCCATTGAATCAATCACAGTCGCCACCGCCAATATTAAAAGGTGCATCATCATCAGTTACGATAAACAACTATTATTCCGCAACTACGACAACAAATGTCAACAAACTGCAGTCCAACCAATCAGGTGGTGTGGGGGATGTATCAAAGTTGAAATCAACCACTCCCTATGTCGTGGGTAAGAAAGGTATCAATAACAGTAGCGGTGGCAACAAGTTGGAACAGGCGTCGTTTGCAACAAAGAAGACGAAACAGCTTCAGCAACAACCATTGATGGCACGTGACAAGAGTCAATTTTTAGCAGTGCAGCAACGGCAACAACAACAACAGAAGTTTGGTACTACTTCGACTACTGCTTTTGCCGAGAACAAATTCACTTCATCGAAAATTAGTATCGGTAGCAATGATAAAGGTGGTGGTACAAAGTCGTCTTCACCAATGAATGCACAACCATCTTCATTCTCTTCAGATCCGTCATCCATGTCGATGAAATCGAATGTATTGAAACAACCAACTCCATTGAAAGGTGTGTCAAAAGTAGCTGCTAGCAAAGGTGGCGAGTTCAACAGTGCATTCTCCAAAGTACCATCATCTACGTCCATGCCATTATCATCATCGTCGCCGTCGCCGTTGAAGGGAAGTAGTGCAAATAGTTTGTTCTCCAAAGAATCTTCACCTCCACCTCCACCAAGCACAAATAACAACAACAACGGTAACAACAGCAGCAGCAGCAAAAATGACAGCAACCCATTCGACTTATTCGGAGGACTAGGAGCTAAACTATTCGGTAAATCCAAACAACCAACACCGTCGACATCATTGATTGGGGGTATGGGAATGTTGAATGAAGTGGAGGAGAGTAATGTTCCGTACGGGTTAAGGGTTGGAAAGGGAAAGACTGCAGTTGGTGGAGGGGATGTGGTGAAGAGTGGTGCGATTGTTGGTGGTGCAAGTAGTAGCAGTGGTGGCAGTGGTGCTGGGGTTGATAGAGGAGTGGGAAAGGGATCTATGCCATCTCGTGGAGTAATGTCGAACGAGAAGCAACAGATGATGATGAAGCAGGAGAAGTTGAAGGGTGCTACTTCGTTTGGCGGGAATGCGAACATTAGCAGTAGCAGTACAGTAGGACAAACGACAAAGAAGGTAGTGATGAAGGGGGGAGAGTTCCAACCATCACTGACGAAACAGGCAATCAATACGCCCACCAACCCAGCCACACTCCAAAAGGGCACGTTGGGAAAGAAGATTGGAAAGGGAGTATTGCCTACCAAAAAGATGTCTACTCCAATCAAGAAGATGTCCACTTTCGTCAACAAAGCTCCACTACAACAGCAACCACAACCAATATCGAACGAAGCCAACGCTGTGCAATCACCATCGTCATCGGTACTAAAATCAATCGACAAGAACAAGGAAGAAATCGCACAAACGAAGTCATGGATCGAAAATGAGAAGCGATTAGATGATGTAAGGAAGAAAATTGCAGAGATTCAAGGTACAGTGCCTCCTGCGAGTGTGGGAGGTGGAAGGGGAGATAGGAATTCACCATTTCAGTTTGTGTCGGAGACTGCTACCAAAGATTTCAGTGAAGTCGAGGAGGGAGCTGTACAGGAGGCTAATGCCGTTGAAGCCACCCCAGCTGCACCGAATACTGTGCCAAAGACAGTGGAAGAGGAGCCCGTTTCTGCCGAGGCCGCTGCTTCGATAGGGTATGGCTTAGAGAAGGAGGAGGAGGATGCAACCAATGAATCCGTAGAGGATTGGATACAAGAGCAAAATCGAATAGCACGGGAACGGGCTGCTGCACGTATGGCGGCACAAGACCCTTACCCAAAGAAGATGGAGGAGGCGCCCCGTATTGCCGCAGCTGCTGCAATTGGGAATTTGATCGACAAAGAGGAGGATGCTGCTACCAATGAATCGCCCGAGGATTGGATTCAAGAGCAAAATAGAATAGCACAGGAACGAAATGCTGCGCGTATGGAACAAGAGAAACGAGCCCAAGAGGAAGCAGTCGCGGCGGCAGCAGCGATGGCAGAAGAGGAAAGAATGTTGAAAGCCCGTGCGGAAGCGGAGGCAAAAGCGCAAAATGATAGGTTAAATGAAGCCATGAAGAAGTCAAACATGGAGAGGCCACGCAGTGAGCAAATCCCTAATGGTGAGTATTGGTTAGCGGAACAGAATCGAGTGGTTGAGGAGCGGCAAAAAGCCAGCGTTTCAAAGGGATCCGCTGGTGTTCAATTAAAAGGCAGCGATAGGGTAATCGGATCGGAACAGCCTATCGTGCAGCCCAAGAAAATACCTACACCGAAGAGGGTCGAAGTTGCAAATACAGTGAAGGGAATGCCGCTGAAAGCAGGATTGCTGACGGGAAATAAGTCGCCAATCAGGCAACAGCAGCCTTTGAAGATAGGCAGTCTAACTGTAGATCCAGCAGTGTCTTCGATGCCAAGAATTGCAAAGGAAGGTGCCAGCAATCAATTGAAAGGCAGCGATAGGGTAATCGGATCGGAACAGCCTATCGTGCAGCCCAAGAAAATACCTACACCGAAGAGGGTCGAAGTTGCAAATACAGTGAAGGGAATGCCGCTGAAAACGGAACCGCTGACGGGAAGTAAATCACCATTTCCAATTCGGCCTGATATGCAACAGCAGAAGATAGGCAGTCCAAATGTAGAGCCAGCAGTGTCGTCGCCATTGTCGGATGGGCCCAAGATTCCCACTACTCTAAGAGGCTCAAGTGAGGTTAGGATGATAGAAAAGGGATTCGTGCCGTTCACGGGCCCTACTTCCACACAAGGGGGGGATGTACCAAATGTACCAGTGAATGTGCAACAAGTAGTCGCACCAATGATTCCAATCAATAAAATCGAGCCCTCAGTAGCAAGTCAAATGATCGCACCAACGATGCAGAAGAAAGAAAGTGAAAGCCGCAGCTTAGACATGGCAGAAGCTGAGGCATGGGTAGGGTCTCTCGATGATATCGATTTCTCATCTCTACCGATGATTCGTGTGGGGAACAGAATACGCTCCAGCTTTTATGGAACTACACACCAAGTGCTACTCATTCTTCCCAAGGAAGACGGAGAATTCGAGATACTCCCATGTGTTGCAAAGCGGCCATGGACGATGGCAGAGCTGTACGCAAATGTTCCTTCCAAGGTTTCAGCATTCGAGGAGCAGCAATCCGAATCCGCTTTTGACGAGTTGATACCACCAGAAGCTTGGGAGGTAGACTACAATGCGAAATCAGTTCGTCGTTATTGGGAAGTAGAAATCCATTGCAATAAAAAGTTTCAGCAAAAGAAAGAGCTGTACGAAAGGCTGCAGATACAAGCTCTTAATGATAACAAACAAGATGAGGATGGTGGTGCAGGTGAAAGTGATGGCGCAGATGATGGTGTTAGCTTTGCCGTTCGTGTCGCTGAAGTTGCAATTCCTAAATTTTACGACGTTTATCCTGACGATGGTAGCGGTGGCACTAATGAAGATGACATTATTCCTGAGTACGGCTTGTTTGGCCAGGATGTGTGGAATAAAACTATTGAGTTGGGCCATGATTGGCTAGTCTATGAGAGCAAGCTTGAGATCAATGAGTTGACTCTGCTAGATGCAATGACGATGCAGCATGAGATCAATAAGCAATTCCTCGAAGATGGTTACCAGGTTCATCATCTCTATGGTATCCAGCAGGCTCTGAAATTACCCGACGCATTCGGCTTCGGGGACGTTATGGATGTTATCATTCGTTCTCTCCTTGAAAATATCGCATTCCTCGCGTCATGTAACGTGGTGCATAGAAAGTGTAAGTACAATGACTTTAGTCTATATTCTGTTACGATCTTTGGGTTTGAAGCGTGACTAACAAAACTGATTTGGTTTTGCAGTGAACCCAAGCAACATCATTTGCGATGAAGAAAATGGTCGCCTCAGGATAATTAATTTTGGAGATGCAGTTGATCTCGACCCAAAAGAAACAGTGCGCGTGGGGCTAGACAATGATACTCTCGAGTCAAATGCACCAGGTGCAATAGCAAATAGCCTAGCGGCTGATGTGTTTTCAGTTGCATTAGTAGTTTGCGAGCTGTTGTTTGACTTCGACGAGGCAACTTTTACAGCACAGATCAAAGATGTTGGATATGACTTGGATGCCTGGCTTAAACGAACGCTCACAGCCGATGAGCGTCCGCTAGGGCTTGATGAAGCATTGTGGTATTTATCAGAACGACGTGGACTTTGGGCTTTGTTGAAGTCGATGGTCAAACCAAATCCATTGAGACGAAAGATAACATCAGCCTCAATGCAGCAGTTCAACGAAATCATAGCCCTCAAAGATGGAAAAATTGAGGAAACAGACCAAGTCTTAGCCGGAGGTGATGAGTCATTCTTAAACTCAGTATTATTTCCTTCTGGAAGTGACAACGGTTCTTCCGGGAATGTCAATATTCCATCGTCGGCAAGAAAGACACTCGATGCCAGCAACGACGATATTCCACAAACTCAATACACTTCCACATTACCTCGCGCATCTACATCCTCATCTGTCCTCAGTGAACTCGCAGAACAAATTAATGACGACGCTAACGAGCAAAATCAGAGGATGCGGGAAGAGGGACCCAACTCAAATCCAAAGATGCAAAATCCAGCACACACAGCAAGTTCATCAAATAGTGATACATATAATGATATCACTCGGGCCACTTTTACACCAGCGAGGGCATCAAAATTGACTGCAATGCTCGCCCCTAAATCAAGAGATCCTGTTGCACAAAAACAGCAAAGCTTGCCAGAGCAGCAAAGTGGCAACTATTACGATATTACTAGGGCTTCTTTTGAAAGAGTGTCTCCTCAACCAATGGCACTCACAGCGTCTCAATTATATTCGATATTGAGAGAAAGTGGGGCAGCAGGAATCCCTCCGCAGTTTGACTATGATTTGACCCAGTCGGGATATGTCCCAGAAACAAACATTGGGCAATCTAGCTATAAAGGAAACAACATCGTCCTGCCTCAGAGGGCGGTCTCATCGAATTTACCTCGTGGATATGTCCCTGCTCGACCAACTGAATCCATCAGTCAAGAAGCTTATGAGGAAGTCGAGCAGTGGCTTGTATCTCGTCTGCCTCGTCTTCAGAGGGCTGATGTGTCAAACTACTGCTGGTCGTTGATTGATGATGGTTTTGATTCTGCAGAAATGCTGGAAGAGTTAGAGTTCGATGACCTGCACTTCATGAAAAAAGCACACCAGAGAGCACTGACGAGGGCGTTGTCCCAAGACGTTAATGCTGTGCCTGAGAAGGCAGTTGTTGACTCACTCGATCAGTCACCACCGAAAAAGGTCTACAAGGTCGAAGAGGCATTAGGAGAGGCAGCTCGAAAAGGCATCGAGGCTTTAGTAGCAGCAAGCAAAGCTGATAATCAACAGAAGGGCGATCGAAAGCAAATACTAGAGCGATTTAAGGCATACGAAGCTAAGATTGCCGCCGAAAAGGCAGAAACGGAACGCAAAATTGCAGACGTACAGAACAGAATGCAAGCAGAGATTCGTGCTAAAGCTGAGGAGGAAAGGGAGCTGAAAGAAGTCCAAGAAAGAATTGAAGCAGAATTGCAGATTAAAGCCAAAGAGGAACAACGACTGAGAGAGCTAGAGAAAGAACTAGAGATTCGTGCCAGAGTTGAGGAAGATAGGGAGTTAAAAGAACTTCAAGATAGAATTGAGAAAGAATTGAAGATCAAGGCCAAGGAAGAACGTCGGTTGAAAGAGCTAGAGGAAGAAATGGAGCAGCAAAGCATGGCAGAACACCCGAGCGATGCATATTGGGTAGAGGAGCAGAATCGCATTGCCGTGGAGAGGAACCGGGACCGTGCGCCAGCAAGGGAAAAAGAAATGCGACAGAATGAGTCTAAAGACTACTCTACAGCCAATAGTGAAAAGAAGTCGAGACTGGCCAATCTCATTGACAAAGCATCAGAATTATCTTTTGAAGGTATGACAGCAGATGATGCCGAGCTGGTGCGAAAGGCTAGACTGAATGAGCCGACGGAACAGCAACAAAATCAAGAAAGAGAGGAGAAGATAAATAATGACTCTCCCAACAGTGCAGAGGATTGGTTAGCGGAACAGAATCGATTCGTTGAGGAAAGAAGAAAGGCTAGGCTTGCCAAAGAGAGGAAAAGGAATGAAACATCATGATTGTTTCATTTACCTCATACATGTCCATACATATATATTAAACCCAAAATTCATACATCATCTCTGCAATTCATTCCAATCCACTAGATTAGATGAAGGAGGAAACTTCTAGACAGCATTTTGAAGTATTCAGCGAAGCGTTTTGAGGCGAGACCCTTGGGCGAAGTATCGTTTATTGCCAACGGGCTACTATACTCGGCGTCCTCATTGGAGCCGGGAGCTGGAGCCGTAGTAGCAGAGTAACAGCTGTCATGGTCAAATCAAAGATCTTCAGCTTGCGGTGGTACTTTTGATTATGACTTGCTCCTAGTAATGCGAGCCCTTTGGGCGAAGCACCATTTATTAGCGACTGCACCGTAACTATTATCATGTTTTTCGCCGCATTAAGTGGGGGATTCTTGACGGATCTTCGGCATGTTCTCGCAGTTTAATGCGGTCGCTTCTTGAGATCTTCGAAGATCAATCAACCAATCATTATTTTTGTTGCGTTGATGAAGGTACCAATCGATACAGCTAGCTTGAAGAGAGCTTTGCAAGGTGGTCATTGCCTAGCAGGGTTAACAGGGGATGTGTGGGATACATAGAATATGACCCGATGCTTTCAGTACCGATGACAAGCCAAGTGCCACATCTTCTTACGCCTCTTCACGAACTCTTCTTGCCAACTAATCCAATAACTCCCTTCGCGTTTTGATGATCAGCATCAAAAACTCCAAAAATCATCTGTCATCATAAACTCGCACGAATGATGACCTCGCAAAATCGGAAGAGAGGTGCAATTACATCTTCCGCTCACTTCTGCTGATTGCTGCTGAGCATCTTTCCGACCAAAGCAAACGACCAAACATCGCATAACTTCTAAAAAGAAATCATATCAATATCACTTGATTGCTTTACTATCAGTTACCTTCCGCATCCTACTAAACAACCGCACCGATCTATGAACTTTGAGAGATCATCTTCCGCAATGAACCAGTTCCGAGAGCCGCCCCAAGAACAAGACTTTCCAACGAATGTGCCAGTGCCAACATTCCGCCATAGCAACCGTCTCCTCGAGGCAGCAGGCATCGACGAGAGCGAACAAGCTCATAAGGTAGACGCCTTTCTTCTGTACTCTAACGATGAGGTTCGAATGAGGACACTCAGCGGCGGTCAAGTTGGGGCAAATCAAGAGTCTACGTCAACTGAAACCGAAGGCGAAGGCAGCACCCGAAAGCGGAAGACACGGCTCTCCTTCGAGCTACACCCATCTGTGTTTATCGAGGACTTACTACTTGCCGGCGACGACGACGACTCCTTCGTGAGTGACTTTGACGACATTAATGATAATGAAGAAGAAGCCGTCAAAGTCAAAGCTATGACCGAGGATCCTCAGATGAATGCACTTGTCTTTCTTCTTTTCGGAGGAAACTTACATGCGAATATCAGAGCACCTAGAGCAGCCTGAATGGCATCATTATTACATGTTGCAGATTAAGATAATTGTATTAGTCGTTGAATGCAAACAAGGTATCTTTCTAGTACCAATATATATGTGAGAGTACTTGGTTGATATTGATGATATCATCGAAGTAAGAACAAAGTTAATAGATTAGATACTCTACTAAAGTTATTCATCATCATCATCCTTGTCATCGTCATCGTCAGTGATGTTGAGTCACAAGGGCAAGGGCCAGGGTTCTTGAGGAGCAGCAATCCTGTCTAATCCTGTCACTGTCAGATCGATGTTCTCTCTTGATGAGATGCAGCAAAGCTAACATGCCCCTGAACCTGAAGAGTCAGCCCACACAACCTAGCTACTTATTCAAGCAATTGAATGCCATCTTACAATACTTGATAGGCTTACTACTTCTCTTCATCAGCAAACCATCATCCTCTCATTTGTCTCTCGATGCCGCCGCTTCGCCGCCGCCGGGGGGGGCCAACTTATGTGTGTGATTGATGACCGCCGTATCTTTCTCAAAACGGTACTCGGCGAGGTCATAGCGCAGTGTGATCAGTTCTTTTTTGTTCTTCGTGAAAGAAACGGGCACTTCGGAGTGCCGCATCAGATGAGAATGGGATACCTGAGAGCAAGATGCCGATGGTTCTCTTTTGCCTCTGAACTCTGAACTCTTTACTGTCTTTGAGCGAGAAGCAATAAACATTTGCAGAATTCAACTCATGCATGCACGAGTGACGACCTCACATCACAGCTGAGCACTTTCCACCCAAAGCAAACATCGAACAACATGTAACTGCCAAAAAGAACTCAGATCACTTGATTGATATCACTATCAGCCGATCTGTGAAATTTGAGAGATTATCTTCCGCAATGAACCAGTTCCAAAAGAATACACGCATGTTTCTTGGTATTTTTTGATTCCAACAACATGAACACGGATGAAGCAGTGACTTTGTCGATGCATTCGTTAGCAAAATGCCAGCGTCGATTGTGTAGCGGGTCGTGAGCAAATGCCCAGAGGAGCAAACCGTGTTGTGAACTTCAAGAGAGATAGTCGTGCGATTCCGGGGTGCACAGACCAACTGGATCTTTGCAGTAACTTTGTCAAGGATGGCGATTGTGACGATGCCACAAAAGGTGACTGGATGAAGGAGAATTGCTCTCTTTCTTGTGGAACTTGTGACAAGTTTATGTCACTTGATTAGTTGCAACGACTATTCACAACTATACCTATTATAATACAAATGAATGTTCAGGACTGTTATATAGGATGGGTAGATATCTACACTTGTGAAACAGATGGGCAATTGACTATCACTCCGCTGTACTATTGCTGGCTGGAATCTGGATACACCCATCTTCCGTATCTTGTAGTCAAGGGTTAATCAGGGATATGAGATACATATATGACCCCATATTTGAGTACCGCTGACAAACAAGTTGCGATGTAATCTTTTCGAACGCTCCTTCAACAACAAAACTGCACCAAGCATTCTGGGCTATTTTCCACCCCAAAGCAAACAGCAAACATCTCATAACTTCTAAAAAGAACTCAGATCAATATCAGCAATCACTATTAGTTGCATTCTACTCAACAACCGCACCGATCTATGAACTTTGAGAGATTCTCATCATCCGCAATGAACCAGTTCCAAGAGCTGCTCCAAGAACAAGACTTTCCACAGAATGTGCCAGTGCCAACATTCCGCCATGGCAACCGTCTTCTCGAGGCAGCAGGCATTGGCGAGAGCGAACAAGCTGATAAGGTAGACGCCTTTCTTCTGTACTCCAACGATGAAGTTCGAATGAGGACACTCAGCGGTGGTATGGTTGGAGCAGATCAAGAGTCTACGTCGACTGAAACCGAAGGCGAAGGCAGCACCCGAAAGCGGAAGACGCGGATCTCCTTCGAGCTACACCCATCTGTGTTTATCGAGAACTTACTACTTGGTGATGACTCTTCCCTAAGTGACTTTGACGACATCGACGAAGATGCTGTCAAAGCAATAACCGAGGATCCTCAGGCTCAGGTGAATGCACTTGTCTCACTTCTTTTCGGAGGAAACTTACATGCGAATCTCAGAGCTCCCAAAGCAGCATGAGTGGCATCGTTATTAGATGTTGTAGAGACAGATAATTGTGTTAATTGTTGAATACAAACAAGGCAATCTTTCATTAACAGATTAAAACAGATTAGATGCCCATTGAAGTTATTCATCATCGTTGTGTTGAGTCAAAGGCAAGGGCCACGGTTCTTGAGAGCAGCAAACCTGTCACTGTCATGCCCCTGAACCTGAAGAGTCTAGCCCACACAAACTAGCTACTAAACAAGCGATTGAATGCCATCTTACTTGATAGGCTTAATACTTCTCTTCATCATGCAAACCATCTTCACTCTGTCTCTCGATGCCGCTTCGCCGCCGGGTTCCAATTTATGTGTGTGATTGATGACCGCCGTATCTTTCTCAAACCGGTACTCGGTGAGGTCATAGCGCAGTGTGAACAGTTCTTTTTTGTTCTTCGTGAAAGAAACGGGCAGCTCGGAGTGCCGCACAGAACAAACACAGTTCATTTCAATACCGCACCCTTAACACCGAGAGCTTATGAGCACTTCTCAACTCAATTCTCATACTTATAACAATTCTCAAAAGAATAAACGCACAAACGGAGAAGAACGAAGAATCGCTTCCTTTGCGGAGTCAATTTCTACCTTAACCGATCAACAGATTAAACGTGCGCAGCCGAGAAGTATAAGGTATTTGTTGATCCCAACATAAACACCGAAGAAGCAGCAAGCTATAGCAGTGCAAGTAGCAATAGCAATAGTAGAAGAATGACGATGTCGAGCTCCAAACCCAAACTGCTAAATCCTGTCGCCGTCCTACTCGGACTTATCCTTAATAAGGATTGGAAGATGATCCGAACACTCATCGCTGCTACAAGCCCTGATTGCTTCCGCGACTTGGCTGATTCCATATCTTCGTGCTCCCAGAATAAACTCAACGGCATGACGCTTCTTCATGCAATCGTCAGAGATAACCCTCCATTGGATATTGTTGCCAACATCATCAGGCTGTGCCCAGAAATGGCAGCCACGAGAGATGGTCTCGGAAGAACTCCTCTCCACATCGCAGCTGGCTCGAAAGCTTCTCCGCTGCTGCTCAAGGCCATCGCTTGTGCATACCCAGCTGCATGTGATGCCCAAGACGAGGACGGAAGGACACCACTGCATTTCGTATGTGATAATTCCTCTTCCTTTGTTCTCTTTGCAGACAATGAAGATGGAGACCCATCATCTACACCTCAAGCTCAAGATCAAAAAGCACCAAAGCATGAAGCTATCGTTGCTTTACTTTCAGAGTCGCTATTTGCATCCACAATAGAAGACGCCGATGAAATTAACCCATTAGAGCATGCAATTATGTGTGGTGCTTCGTTGAAGACTGTGAAGCTTCTGCAAGCTTCAGCTACGAAATCATTGCGGTCACGTGCTCGATCTGCTAGTCCCAATCCAGATCCTCGGCCTGGGACAAACAAACGGAGAAGATTATCAAGCTCACACGAAGATATACACATCAATGCAGCAGCTTAAAAGCTCTAATGACTGTCGTCATGTAATATTATATAACATTAAATTTACGTATTATCGGGTTGAATGAGTTCCGTCGGTAGCACAACGTTGGGTGGCGGTGATGAAAGAGCTGGTATATCATCTTCAAAATACGGTTCATCGTCACAACGTTGAAGAGAGCTACCGGGGCCATTCTGTCGGAAAGAAAAGCAATCTAGTGCTTTGGCTGCTGCTGCATTCATTGACTGCTTTTTGTTCTTGTACCACACCCGCCCGCCCCAAACTTCACTATTGTCCATGATTCCAGATGCAAAGTGCTCGCCGCTCATGGGACAAGTGAACACAGTTGAGAAC
Source organism: Skeletonema marinoi (assembly GCA_030544225.1). Lineage (NCBI taxonomy): Eukaryota > Bacillariophyta > Thalassiosirophyceae > Thalassiosirales > Thalassiosiraceae > Skeletonema > Skeletonema marinoi. The sequence continues at coordinate 699,918 of CM060506.1, forward strand.
TTCATCTCATGGCTTGGCCCTATAGTCCAAGTTGTGTAATAATCTTTCAGTTTCTGAGCTTGCTCTGTAGTGAATCCTCGAGCAATATATTCCTGGTAGAGTGCACCCCTCGGGGGTGCAATATTCTCACCTTTCTGTATCTTCGTCAGTACTTCCAAGGAGGGTTCATCAGGAGGTGCTGCGCCAGGAGCAGTTAAACGAGTGCTTCTGGCTGCTTCGGCTTCTTCAGCCGTCATTCCTTCCGTGATGTGAGAAGATATTGGTGCTTGAACTTGAACGACCTTGGGCGGCTCTCCCGACAGCCGTTCTTCTCTCGCTAGTGCGGCTTCTTCAGCCGTCATACCCTCTTTCAATTCCACCGGTAATGGAGGTGTAGCTTGAAACAAGGGTGGAGACTTTGAATCCACGTTCGTTGGCTTTACTGAACGCCTTTCTTCTATCACAGATGCTGATTCTTGCACATCACTTCCTTCTTTCAATTCCACCGCTACAGGCGGCGTGGCCTGAAATAATTGATTTGATTCAGCTGATTCACCCGAAAAAGAATCCAGACTTATTTCATCAAGTGATTCGTCGGTAGCTTCTTTGCGCACGTCTAATTGCCACGAGAATGGTTCGTCCTCAGCTGGGGATTCCTTGTCAAAGAGAGAAGGTGTTGCCGATGAAAGAGATGCTCGTTCCCCAAAGTTCGCACGTGTGATATCAGTGTATTCGTCATCATCTCCTTCGTCTCTGCTATCCTCTCCAAGCTCAATTTCTTCTTCGTCGTCCACCTCTTCTTCAGCAAATTCTGTGGGAATTTGTACATCCTCAAATTCTTCTGCCACCCAAGATGATTCTTCTTCCAATTCCGTGTCAATATCGATTTCTTCACCTTCGTCCTCCTCAACTGCAAGATTTTTCATCAATAAAATTTGATGCTCCTCTCTCATGAAGTACAAGTCTTCTTCCAACACTTCATTCAGCATGTCGGTAGAATCGAAGCCATCCTCCAGCAAACTCACAAAGTAATTCACAGCATCTTCTTCATCGAGCTGAGGCAAATTTTTGAGGAGCCAGTTCATGACTTCGAATTCGGAATCAGCATCTTCCTCTTCCGTCGTCAAACTTTCTTCTGCTGCTGCTGCTGGCTGATCATTTGCTCCGCTATCTGCCAAACCACTGAGGCCAGATCTCGTTGCAGTATTTGAATCTCTAACGAATGACGTTGCACGTTCTAGGCGGGAGAAATCACCAACCATCGTGTATTCTTCGTCCTCTTGTTCTGAACGTTTGGGAGACCGACTTCCCGCCGCGTTCTCTCCAACAGCACTTTTACCTACCATTTCATCGAAATCTGGCAGCTTCGCCCATTTTGTGTCAAGGTTATCCAAACGTTTCTTTTCCTCTGGAGAGACGTCATGGCTGCGTTTGAACTGAGCTCCACTTGCATTTGATGTCCTCATATTGTCGATAGCGTTGAAACCATTTTTATTCAGGTAAGGATTGTTGTTTCTACTAGCAACTGTTGCAGCTTGAGTCATGGTCGACGGTGCTAGCTTTTGCGAGAACGAGTTCTTGTTGAGATAATCATCAGAAGCACTGCGTTTCTTGATAGTCTTCCTACCTCCTGCCAACATATCCAAATTTTTCATGAAAGCTGGAGGAGTGTCAATACTGGATTCTTCACCGCCCTTCTCCGAGGTAGTTCTCCATAATTTGTTAGTTGCCGATGCTTTTACTGGGGAAGACGGTGATAGATTGGAAGAAAACTGATTCGTATCGAGGAACTCATTGTTGGGTCCTCTCCTTCGTATAGATGGAGCACCTGACAGCGATGACCTATCCGATGTGAGATACTTTTTATGCTCCTCGCTTGACCCACCCGCATTTCGGATCGATGGAGCTCCCACAATTGATGATCGATCAGATGAAATGAACTTGGTGTGCTCATCACTCGACCTGCCAGCATCTCGAATGGATGGAGGGCCCAAAATCGAAGAGCGGTCAGCAGATAGATATTTGTCAGATTCGTTGCTTGTAACCACATCTTCATTTCTCCAAGTACGGGCGCCCATCAGCGTGGAACGATCAGAAGAAAAGTACTTTTTCTCTTCTGGTTCTGATTTCCCTTTGCTCTCTCGGAAAGAGCCGGTCGTTGTGCCCGTTTTCCTGGTACCACTATTCACTCTGAGTACAAAGGATGAGCGATCTCTAGCGAATGGATTCTGAGTGATGTCTTGAAATCCATCGTCAATGTCAGAAGATGACCCTGGGCGAACTCGCTTTTTACTCTCTACGAAAGAGCCTGCGGTAGTTCCTCTCTTTGCAGTACCACTGTTCACAGACTGAACAAAGGATGATCGATCCGAGAAACGTTCCGACTCATCAATGTAATCGCCACTTTCATCTCTTACTGGAGCAGTCGCACCTCTATCTTTGTATGAACCTGAAGTCATTCCTTTCCGATTCGTCCCACTGTTCACAGACTGAACAAATGATGATCGATCCGAGAAGCGTTCTGACTCATCAACGTGGTCACCAACTGGTGCAGACGCGCTTCGTGATGACTCTTTGTATGACCCAGAAGTAGTCCCTCTCTTTGCGGTGCCACTGTTGACGGACTGAACAAAAGATGATCGGTCTGAGAAGCGTTCTGACTCATCAACATAGTCGCCACTGTCATCAGAACTTTGCTTCGTTCCCGTGCTTACAAACTGCGAGAGTGAAGAAAAGGAGCCCGCTTCTTCGTCATCAACACGAGGCGATGTTTTGGATGGTCTTTTGCGGTCGTTCATCTCCGACTTTTCTTCTTCTTTAAAGGATGACTGTCTTTCATCCCATAGCCTCTGCGTAATGTCCATATAGGCACCTTCCATGTCACTCTGGCCACTAACCTTAGATCCCCTTGTGCCCTTCCGTTTAGATGGAACAGACGATCTGGATGGAGGAGTCCTCTTCGATTGAAACTTGGCGTACAGAGAGGAAGCTCTACTATTCATTTCGGACCTATCCTCCTCTTCGAAGACTGACTGATATCCCGACGAGAGCGACTGTTCCCGCTCTCGAAATAAGCGGGTTGTGATGTCAAAGTATTCCTCAGGTTCTACATCTTCGGCTTTCATCTCTATCTTGGATTCAGGAACATATGAATTCCGTTTGGCGTTTTCACTAGATGGTGGTAGAGTTGTTGACAGAGACCTGCTTTCCCTGTCGGGGAAGGAGCTACGAGTAATATCCACACACTCATCTCCAATACAGTCTTCATCATCGCTCATTGACCCAGGCACATAAGAGTTTTGCTTGGCATTCTTGTTTGAAGGTGGAAGAGTTGTCGAGAGTGACCTGGACTCCCTCTCTGAATAGGAGCTGCGGGAAATATCAAAGCCCTTTTCACCCACAAAATCTTCATCGTCGTTCTTTGATCCAGGAACATATGAATTCCGTTTGGCGTTCTTGTTCGAGGGTGGCAAGGTTGTTGACAGAGACCTTCCTTCTCTGTCGGGGAAGGAGCCACGAGTAATATCCACACACTCATCTCCAATGCAGTCTTCATCATCGCTAATTGACCCAGGCACGTAAGAGTTTTGCTTGGCATTCTTGTTCGAAGGTGGAAGAGTTGTCGAGAGTGACTTGGACTCCCTCTCTGAATAGGAGCTTCGGGAAATATCAAAGCCCCTATCAGCCACAAAGTCTTCGTCATCGGAGTAATTTGAACGAGGAGGAAGAAAGTCGGAAGCTTTATCCTTGGATCCAGGAACGTATGAATCCATTTTGGCGTTCTTGTTCGATGGCTGTAAAGTTGTAGCCAATGACTTGGAGTCCCGCTCTGAAAAAGAGTTGCGAGTGATATCAAAGCATTCATCGCCTACACAGTCTTCCTCGTCTGACCCGAATGAACTTTGGCTCTTTTGTTTCAATATCCTGACCTCATTAGTTGGAGGGAGAGTGGTAGACATTGAATGAATTCTTCTCTTATCAAAGAAGTCATTTGTATTGGCGTCTCTTTTGGGGGGAGGAAGTGGAGCTGGCGGTGGAGATCTATCTTGCTGCTTTACCTTCGGCTTCAAGACCTTCTTTGTCACTTTCTTTCCTGCACCCTTCGTCAATCGCTCATATTCCTCCAACATTTTGGCAACACGACGCTTCTCGACCAATTCATTCTGCTTTGATGTCCATTTATTCAATGCTTCTAAACGTCTCTCTTCATTGCTCTTCCTCCTGGCAGCAGCAGCAATGCTACTGCTATTGCCGACGTTCGTATCGGAGTGATTTGCCTCCTTCTCCTTCGCAATACGAGCACGACGCTGGAATTCTTCAACCCTTATCCGTTCCTTCCTCTCTGTCGCAGTCAAATCCTTCATTGGCTTTTGGAGTAATTCTAATCGCAATGCCTCCTCTTTCGCAGCAGCTGCTGCCCTATTCTGTCTTGATTTAAGGAACGTATCTAGCGCCCGTAAACGCCTGCTCGACTTATCATTCCTCCCATCAGCAGCAGTATCTGCAGCAGAGCTGCCAATCGTTTGATATCGTGCCTCAAAGTCATCCATTGGAGTTTCACGTTCTTCCCGAAGACCTCTTGATTGCCGACTTTGTCTAGCTCGTAAGAAGGTATCCAATTCTTTTAACCGCCTCGCTGACTTTTCGGATGACTCTCCCGAAACTCCACCTGTACCAAGCTTTTGATATCTTGATGCAAAGTCGTCCATCAAATCTTCATCGTTAGACGAGCCTCCTACACCTGCATTTCGTTGTCGAGCAAGCCACGCCTCACGGAATTCTTCAAGTCGCTTTTCCTCCTTCGCTGCACTGCTACTAGCAACAGAGCCACCACTCTTCTTTTCATCCCTGGCCGTAACAATACCCTGATAACGGGCGGCGAAATCGTCCAATAATTCTTCTTCATCGTAGTCATTTGTATCCTCACGAAGACGAGTTCGTTCCGCTCGGACATATTCCTCAATTTCTTTGAGTCTTCTCTGCCCCTTATCATCCATCACTTCACGTTCTTGTTCATTATACATAAAATCTTCCAAATCTGCAAAGTTCCATGAAGCGGGGAGAGCGGGGGATGATAGTGATGCTTCCTCTTCCTCAATGCCGTTATTGTCAATTGCCGATTCCTCCTCTTCACGTTCCCTTTGCTGACGCTGCTGGTCCTTGATGTATGCCTCAATCTCTTTCAATCGACGCTTACTCTTGTCATCCATTGCACCACGAGTTTGTTCATTGTAGACAAACTCTTCCAACTGTTTCTCCTCAAACGTGGTCGAGTCATACTCATCCAAATCACCGTCACCAGCGACCTCACCGCCATCTCCTCCAAGCTCACGTTGCCATTTTTCTTTCAGATACTTTTCAATCTCCTTCAATCGTCGTTTCCCCTTATCATCCATAGCCCCCCTCGTCTGTTCATTGTAGACAAACTCCTCCAACTGCTTTTCCTCAAACGTGGTCGTGTCATACTCATCTCCACCCCCCTCCCCACCACTTCCTTCATTATTATTGCGATGCTCCTTCAAATAATCGTCAATTTCTTTCAATCGACGTCTACTCTTATCATCCATTGCATCCCGTTCTTGTTCATTGTAGACGAATTCTTCCAATTGCTTGTTTTCCCATGCAGTTAATGAGATGAGGGAGTCATCATTGCTATCGGATGATGACTGAATACTACCCGAGCCAATGGTTGGTTTGTATTTGTCTCCCTCACTACTGCTACTTTCCAAACCAACACTACCACCCTTTTCTCCCACTTCTTCTTCTTGATCCTCTTCAATCAGTCCTCCTCCTCCCCCCTCGCTCTTATCAACGACATCATCATCCACCATCATCACCCCCTCCTCCTCTTCAAATAATCTCAACCGATTCTTCGCATTCCCCTTCATCTCCCTAACCTTTCCAATCTTTTGCAACAATACCCTCCTATGTCCCTTTTTCATAAAGTACAAGTCTTCCAATCGACTACTACTATTACTACTTCCCCTTCCACCACCACTATTCCGAAGTCCACTTCCACCATTATTCACCCCCTCCAACCTCTCTACAGAATCAAATCCATCCTCCAACAATTGCATCGAGTACATTTTCAAATCATCATTGTTTAAAGATGGGAGGTGTAGTAGTAGCCATTGTTGGATTAGTTGCAGTGCTTTTAGGGAGTCTTCGTTGAGATCATCATCATCAGATGAGGAGGAGTCTTTGTTGTTGTTGTTGGAAGAGAGGTGTAGTGTAGTGCTACGTCTGATACTGCTACCAATAACAGTATAAGGCAATGGTGGTATACCAGCAGCAACTTGAATTGCCCCTCGTCGTCCTGTTACCATCACCACTGCTCCTCCTCCATTATCATTTGATGCAGTAAAAGACGAGCGCACATTGGTAACCAATGGAGAGGATGACAAGAACAAACGATGACCACCACTACCACCACTACTAAATCCATCCACTGCACCTATCGTCATGAAAAGCATCATCATCATCATTACCATGACTTTATTCTTGCACCAACTAGAATTGCCAACGCTTTGTTGTTTATTGACAACCAAAAAGTTCTTACCGCCAAATTTACTACAATCAGATTGATCCATCCGTAACGATGATGGAATAACATCAGAGCAACATTGCTGATTTCGTCGTCGTCTTGAAATTTTGAATGAGTGCCGCTTTGATTTTGGTGGACTGAATGATAATGATGATGTGTTGTTGTTCATCGTGTCAATGAGTGATTTATTGGTGCTGCACTTTTTGCCGTCTCTTGTAATGTGCATATATGCAGTGCAGTGCAGCCGTTTCAATTCACAACTATATATGACAATTTATTGCAATCTTGACAATCTGCCTTCTCGATAGTCTGAATTGCAATATCTATATATATATCCTTCACGGCAGCAGAGAAGGTGTCGCTCGTTTGAATCAAATCGAATACAATAATTGAGGCGGAAAACTATATATTGTTGCGAATTGACTGCCTGCCTGCAGTGCAATACAATTGTAAGTAACGCAGCGCCGAGCTCTCTTTCAATCTCGTTCGTCGTCTAGAGTTATCGTGTGCCCAAATAATGTCCACTGAAGATATATTTGGTGTTATCAGTTCGCAAAGAAAGGGGCTCTGACACGCACGCACGTGACGTGTGATTGATGGCTCCAAGTGTGCAGTTGCCAAGACGAAGACTGGCAAAATACGTCTGCGAGAATGTTGTTGTACGACTTCACTGTAGGGATATTGCCGCTGACTCAATAACCGAATAGATAGTGCCAAATGAATCCATCAATGTATTGTGCTGAATTCAAAATCTCCGGGCGATGACGTCGTTGTGCGTTGTGCGCCAAGTTGAAGCCAGATACATACGTGGCAATCCTACCATTAATATTACATAGTTGTATTGAACTGGATAAGTATGGTAGACTGTAGATGCCTATGCCAGAGAAGAGAGAAGAGACAGTGATCCGGCCGAATTTGATTTGACACCCACAAGTATCTATCCTTTGATCTGACCAGACAGCCGTTCCTCTGCTACAAAGGCTCCAATGAGGACGCCAAGTAGAATAGACACTTGGCGAGGAGGAGGAAAGAAAATGAATTTTCAAGTTCTGCTATGCTGATTTGTGCTACTTGCTACTATTACGGTGCTATGTAAGGTTGAACAAATACCATGGCGCGTGTATTGTTTTGAGAAGTTTTGTCAATACATAGTACATAAGTAAGCTCTCCGCTCCAGCAGTAAGGGATCGCATACTTAAGTCACAAATGCATCTGCGATAATATGGTACGGCGGCACTCCGGCTGCCCTTTCCGTTTCTTTCAGTCGAGCAAAAAAGAACTGATCTATGACTATGACTATGACCTCGCCGAGTACCGTTTTGTGACCGAGGTCATTAATAAAGAACCCGAACACCCGGCGCGGCGGCGGCGGGGGAGATATTTGGGCTGATGGAAGCCTCTAGTAGCCTATTCAAGTAAGATGGCATTCAATCGCTTGATAAGTAGCTAGTTTGTGTTTGTGTGGGCCAGACGTCTCTGCGCCAAATTGAAGCTAGATAGATACCGGGCAATCATACCATTAAGCTTACATAGTTGTATCGTAACTGAATAAGTAGACGCCCAAGCCAGAGAAGTGAGAAGAGAGTGATCCGGATCCGGCACCCAAATTTGATACCCGCAAGTGAGCTCCTTCTGATATGACCATGACAGCCATTACTCTGCACTACGGCTAAAATGAGGACGCCTAGTAGCCCATTAGATAGCCTTTGAGCTGCTCTATGTATTGATTTGGCGTATCATTGGCCTCTATCATTGGAAGACTTTTGGCAGATTGCCTCAATCACCTCGGCTGAAGTGACCGGGTAAAAGTAATTCAAAGCCGAAATCAATTAACAAATCTAAAAGATATTACAACCATGGAAAGCCCTCACTCCGAGCTGCTGTTTCCGTTCTTTCACAACAAGAGCAAAAAGACTGATCACACTGCGCTATGACTATGACTATGACCTCACCGAGTACCGTTTTGCAAAAGATACGTCGGCGTCGGTCATAGGGGGTTGGTGAGGGGTAGCCTCTAGTAAGCCCTTGTTCAAGTAGATGGCATTCAATCGCTTGATAAGTAGCTAGTTTGTGTGGGCTAGACTCTTCAGGGGCATGATAGTGCTGACTGCTGCTCCTCAAGAACCTTGGACCTTGACCTTGGCCCTTGTGCTTGTGACTCAACACACTGAGATGACGATCATGACGGGATGATGAATAACTTCAGTAGCAGTAGAGTACCTAATCTGATTAACTTTGTTCTTATTAAGATAATATCATCAACCAAGCCCTTTCACATATATATTGGTACTGGAAAGATACCTTGTTTGCATTCAATGACTACCACAATTATCACTCTCATGTAATAATGATGCCCTTCAGGCTGCTCTGGGTGCTCTGATATTCACATGAAGAGAGGCAAGTACATTCATCTGAGGATCCTCGGTCATGGCTTTGGCTTTCACTTCGACAGCATCTTCTTCATTATCATTAATGTCGTCAGTCATGGCTTTGACTTTGACGACTTCTTTTTCATCTTCATTATCATTAATGTCGTCAAAGTCTCTCACGAAGAAGTCGTCGCCGGCAAGTAGTAAGTTCTCGATAAACACAGATGGGTGTAGCTCGAAGGAGATCCGTGTCTTCCGCTTTCGGGTGCTGCCTTCGCCTTCGGTTTCAGTCGACGTAGACTCTTGATCTGCTCCAACTCCAACTAGACCGCCGCTGAGTGTCCTCATTCGAACCTCATCGTTGGAGTACAGAAGAAAGGCGTCTACCTTATCGGCATGATCGCTCTCGTCGATGTCAGCTTCCTGGAGGAGGCTGTTGCCATGGCGGAATGTTGGCACTGGCACATTCATTGGAAAGTCTTCTTGTTCTTGGGGTGGCTCTTGGAACTGGAACTGGAACTGTTTCATTGCGGAAGATAAATCACACAGGGTTCGCAGATCGGTGCGGTTGTTTAGTAGTTTGTAATGGGTATGGGGTTCAACAATGATAAGAAGTAGAAGCAGCACAGCTATCAGTCTACTAATTCATATTTTATCCAGTGATCGACGCAGCTAGAGAGCAGAGCGTATCATGGAGATTAACGATTTCGGTGTTCCTCCGCCTCAAACGTTGCCCTTGAAGACGTTCCACGATTAGAGGTGTGACCAGGACATTAGATCTAAACCGTCGAAAGCTGTTGGCGGCCCCACGTGGCCCCAATTCACGACCCGGCATTTCCTAAGAATTACTCTTTCCTAACACATATCACTCTTCCATACTCTGCTACTAAGGCTCCAATGAGGACGCCAAAGTAGCCTATTGGAAAGACCTTGAGCTGCTCTATTGGTTAGGCGTCTGGTTGGCCTCATTGGAAGACTTTTGGCAGATTGCCTCACCTCGGCTGAAAGGGGGTTTGAAAGTGAAAGTGACCGGGTCCCGGTGAAACGGTGCTTCGGCCAAGGACCTGCGAAGAATAGATGGCGAGGAGGAGGAAAGAAAATGAATGTTCAAGTTTCTGCTTATGATGTTGTGCTACTTACTACTATTTCGGTGCTAAGAATGTTAAAGGTCGAACAAATACCATGGTGCGTGTATTGTTTGAGAAGTGTTGTCAATAGAGGTACATTTGAGATGTGGAGATGCTGTGACAGCATTAGTAATTGCGTCAGCCGGCGATACTTTGCTGCTTGAGCAGTGTTTGGAGATGCAGTTGTTTGACTCAATAATTGTTGTTGTATCCTCCTATGTTGCGTTGCCCTCTAACTGCATTTGATGCGATGTATTATTTGCATGTTTCTTGCAAACTTGCACTTCATTCCTTCCTCTTTTCACCATGGAACAGATACAAATCTCATCAACTTTTGCATTTAATTCGCATTCTAACTTTGGACTTTTCCAATATCTCCAAAGGATTTTTCCGTCACTCCATTGCTTTGTAGGCACTGGAGGACCAAGCGTAACATTCGCACAATGTCCATACAAGATTGCATGAACACGCCTCATCATATTCTCTACTGTCGGCTTACTCTTAAACAAATGAAATGAAACTGCACGTTTCACGACACGTTCTGGGCCGATATTTTCGTTGCCGGTGTAATAACTGTACCAGAACAACGGGTTCTTTTTGGAGTCAAAGTTGAATTCAACTTCAGGTGATACATGATCGTACCTTTCGGCACCTGTTTCGTCCGTCGTCCAGTAAGGTTCGATACCTTCCTTCTTAAGGCACTGCGTTACCAATAAATCTTCTCCAGAATTGACATCATGTGGTGCACAGTTCGGAAAAGAAGCTACCAACATTTTCAAGGCTGCCTTATTCAAAGTGTAGCCGCCACCGCCAGTAACGTAAGCTAGACTCCTATTACCGTGCTGATAAAATATTTGCCCAAGAAGAAGTGGCTGATCCCCTCCATTTGACGCAGTTACAATTTCCTCTGATTCTAAATATAGGCGCAAATTCTCAACAAGGACATACATGTCATCACCACCAATATGGAACCAATCATAGGAGTCAAAGTAGTTGACGTAGACATACGACCACATGGCCCTAACTTTTTGCCACATGTTATTATATGCCTCCATCCCTTCATGCGGTATGTGAACCGAATCTATGGATCTGTCCGTAATTGTTGACGCTGCATGAAAGCCATCACATCGATTCCCCCAAGTCTCTCTTATACTTTGAATCCGCGGTCGCTGCTTCTGTGTTGTATAAATATGGCAAAAGATCTTTGCACGAGATTTGTTGCCTCCTCCTTCTAGAACCAACTTGTTTGCACGTTCATGAGCGGCAAGGTCGACGTATACGCGTTGGGTCAACAGTTGCATTGTGGCATCATTAAGTCCACATTGAATTCCACTTGTATCAAAGACGGGTGGATTATTATGTAATGTTGTCGCATTGTGCACATACCCAGGATTGCCGTTCTCATCTAAGGCCGGAAAGTATATCCCAGTGAGGTTCACTTCTTGGTTGTTATTAACTATAGTCGTTTCGCCGCCGCTGCTCGTATCTTGCGTTCTGCTCTCATTGTCAGATAATATCTTTTTCTTGCTGCTATTCTCAAGCGATGACGTTGGCAAGGTGACGGACGTGAACAGATAAATAGATGTGCAAAGCCACACCATGCTCAGGAGCCCGAAGACGCCTTGTATTGCCTGCCGCAGTCGCCTTGCCATTGTTGTTTGTGTTGTTTTGAGACAAGTAAGTTGTAAGTAGGATGGAGGTGGAGGGGGCAACGTGGCCGGCGCTTGGGTACATACAATACCTACTGTGATAAGACTGCTCATGTACGTAGGAATTGGTATACCACAAGGACCCGGCACTAAAATATCCAGAAGACTGGAAAGACTGTTTCCCGCCTCGAAAAGTTGCGCCACAACAAAAATCACCACGCCATGCACAAAAAACAGAATGACATGACATCGGGAACGACATTTCCGCCATAAAGGGCCAAACTTAGATAAATCGTATCTCCTCTTCTACACATAGGATTAGTCCGGTTCGAGACCCTATAAGGAGCTATACTCGTGAGGTGAGGAGCATTATTGGTCCCGTGGCGGACTAATCGTATGAGAGGTGGCCCAGGATACAACGATGCCATTTACTAAGAAGGATAAAGGATCTGAACGCAAACTAGCAATCATCGGCCAGGTCGGCACGGGCGAAGGTTGTCGATGTGTCATCAAAGTCCCTTAAATAAAGTCGACGGCGACGGCACACTTCTAATGAAAGGCTTTCCAGCATGATATCTATATCTATCAATGATAATGATAAAGAGCTTCAATCGATGGTTCAGCGCTCCTGATTGGTGTGCTCCGTCCTTCCAGAATATTATGGTGTTCTCAAGGGATTCGAGGAGCAAATAATGACGCAGAAGTTTACTGGCGTAATGAATTTAATCGCCCACAGTGTGTATATACACTGAAAAGAGTACCGTAAGTATGGCTGAATTCAAACATCTCCGACGAAGACGAGCGATGACATCGTTGCACCAAGTTGAAGCCAGATACATACATGGCAATCTAATGATCCATCATCAGTGTATTGCATGGATGAATTCAAAATCTCCGCGATTGAAGCACTCGCCGCTGCCAAATCCGTCGAGAGAAGGCAGAAGGATGACGATATTACTCGGCGATGTTCGCCGGGCGTCGGCCGCCGAACAGGAGTTATTGAACGCCCCACAATGAGCGTTTTTAGAGAATCCAAGGACTTTTAAGATGATATACCAGCTCTTTCATCGCCGCCACCCAACGTTGTGCTACCGACGGAACTCATTCAACCCGATAATACGTAAATTTAATGTTATATAATATTACATGATGACTGTCAGCAGAGCTTTTAAGCTGCTGCATTGATGTGTATATCTTCGTGTGAGCTTGATACTCTTCTCCTTTTTTTTGTCCCAGGCCGAGGATCAGGATTGGGACTAGCAGACCGAGCACGTGACCGCAATGATTTCGTAGCTGACGCTTGCAGCAGCTTCACAGTCTTCAACGAAGCACCACACATAATTGCATGCTCCAATGGGCTCATTTCATCGGCGTCTTCTATTGTGGATGCAAACAGCGACTCTGACAGTAAAGCAATGATAGCTTCATGCTTTGGTGCTTTTTGATCTTGAGGTGTAGATAATGGGTCGTCTCCATCTTCATGGTCTGCAAAGAGAACAAAGGAAGTATCACATACGAAATGCAGTGGTGTCCTTCCGTCCTCGTCTTGGGCATCACATGCAGCTGGGTATGCACAAGCTATGAGCTTGAGCAGCAGCGGAGAAGCATTCGAGCCAGCTGCGATGTGGAGAGGAGTTCTTCCGAGGCCATCTCTCGCGGCTGCCATTTCTGGGCACAGCTTGATGATGTTGGCAACAATATCCAATGGAGGGCCATCTCTGACGATTGCATGAAGAAGCGTCATGCCGTTGAGTTTATGCTGGGAGCATGAAGATATGGAATCAGCCAAGTCGCGGAAGCAATCGGGGCTTGTAGCAGCGATGAGTGTTCGGATCATCTTCCAATCCTGATTAAGGATAAGTCCGAGTAGGACGGCGACAGGATTTAGCAGTTTGGGTTTGGAGCTCGACATCGTCATTCTTCTACTACTATTGCTGTTGCTACTTGCACTGCTATAGCTTGCTACTTCTTCGGTGTTCATGTTGCTGGGTTCAACAAATACCATGAAACGTGCGAGTATTCTTTTGGAACTGGTTCGTTGCGGAAGAGAATCTCGCGGTTGTTGAGTAGGATGCAACTGATAGTAATAGCAATCAAGTGATATTGATCTGAGTTCTTTTTGGCAGTTGTGTGATGTTCGTTTGTTGTTTGCTTTGGGTGGAAAGTGCTCAGCTGTGAGGTCATCACTTGTGTGTGAGTTGATTATGCAAATATTTATTGATTCTCGCTCACAGAGAAAGAGTTCAGAGGACAAAAGTAAGAACCATCGGCATCTTGCTCTCAGGATCCCATTCTCTGATGCGGCACTCCGAACTGCCCGTTTCTTCAAGAAGAACAAAAAAAACTGATCACACTGCGCTATGACCTCGTCGAGTACCGTTTTGAGAAAGATACGGCGGTCATCAATCACACCATAAATTGGAACCGAACCCGGGGGCGTAGCGGCATCGAGAGACAGAGAGTGAAAGTGATATTGCATGATGAAGAGAAGTATTAAGCCTATCAAGTGCTTATTGTAAGATGGCATTCAATTGCTTGATAAGTAGCTAGTTTGTGTGGGCCAGACTCTTCGGGGCATGACAGTGACAGGATTGCTGCTCCTCAAGAACCTTGGCCTTGGCCCTTGCCTTGACTCAACATCACTGACGGTGACGACAGCGAGGATGATGATGATAAATAACTCCAATAGAGCATCTAATCTGTTTTAATCTGTTCTTATTTCGATAATATCATCCATGTACCCTCGCAGACATACTGGAAAGATTGCCTTGTTTGCATTCAACTTCAACGACTACCACAATCTGTCTCTACAACATCTAAAACGATGCCACTCAGGCTGCTTTGGGTGCTCAGATATTCGCATGCAACTCTCCTCGGAAAAGAAGTGAGATAAGTGCATTCAACTGAGCCTGAGGATCCTCGGTCATTGTTTCGACGGCATCTCCATCGATGTCGTCAAAGTCACTTAGGAAAGAGTCATCACCAAGTAGTAAGTTCTCGATAAACACAGATGGGTGCAGCTCGAAGGAGAGCCGTGTCTTCCGCTTTCGGGTGCCGCCTTCGCCTTCGGTTTCAGTCGACGTAGACTCTTGATCTGCTCCAACTCCAACCATACCACCACTGAGTGTCCTCATTCGAACCTCATCGTTGGAGTAGTACAAAAGAAAGGCGTCCAACTTATCAGCTTGTTCGCTCTCGCCAATGCCTGCTGCCTCGAGAAGACGGTTGCCATGGCGGAATGTTGGCACTGGCACATTCGTTGGAAAGTCTTCTTGTTCTTGGGGCGGCTCTTGGAACTTGTTCATTGCGGATGAGAATATCTCAAAGTTCATAGATCGGTGTTGTTGTTGAGTATGAGTAGGATGCAACTGATAGTGATAGCAATCAATTATATTGATCTGAGTTCTTTTTTAGAAGTTGTTATGAGATGTTTGCTGTTTGCTTTGGGGTGGAAAGATGCCCAAAATCCAAAATGCATGTGCAGTTTTGTTGTTGTTGAAGAAGAGGCGAGGGAAAAAAGATT
Organism: Skeletonema marinoi; assembly: GCA_030544225.1. Taxonomy (NCBI): domain Eukaryota; phylum Bacillariophyta; class Thalassiosirophyceae; order Thalassiosirales; family Thalassiosiraceae; genus Skeletonema; species Skeletonema marinoi. The sequence goes on from CM060506.1 coordinate 715,109, forward strand.
ACATCGCAACTTGTTTGTAAGCGGTACTCAAATAGGGTCATATGTATCTCTATCCCTGATTAACCCTTGACTACAAGATACGGAAGATATCGGTGATCCAGATTCCAGCCAGCAATAGTACTTACACTTACACAGCGAAGTGTAATAGTCAATTGCCCATCTATTTCACAAGTGTAGATATCTACCCATCCTACGCCTATAACAGTCCTGAACATTCATTTGTATTATAATAGAGTGTACCGAATTTGGAGGATATCCTATATCCTCCAGTCTCCTCCAAGCGATTTGGAGGAAAAATTTGGGCTCATGACCAAGGCTGGAGGAAAAAGTGAGTAGTGCTGGAGGAAGGGTGCAATGATTTGGAGGAAGGGTGCCGTACACATTTGGGGCGGGCGACATGGCACCCGCCTTTCTACAAAAATATGGAAGCAACTTTGATCCATGACGCTATGTTTGTACCACTGGCGTTCGTTCGCCAACGAGTAGAGACGCCTTCACGGGTGCCTTTCGCCTCATTAGCAATTGCAAACACGCGCTATATGGGCCAGGTTTGAACGTCATAGTCCAAATATTGGAGGAGATATGCAAACACTACAAATGCTCTCATGCACAGATGTTGGGAGATGGATCAAAATCGACGCTTATGTTTATTGCGAGTTACTGACTTGACCACTCAATATAACATAAGAAAGAGATCATTATCATGTGGGTTTGGAATATTGTAATTCATTGTTGTAATAGGTATGTGCCGTGATTGATGCTCTCCCTATTCGGGCAGATATCATGCCTTCTTAAATCTCACTCAATGCCGCTATATTACTCATTTCTGTCGCTATCGCCGGCGATTAATCGACGCCTTATACCCATGCGGATACAGGGCTATCATGTCAGCGTTATATATTGATAATTACCCCTCTGGCATGATGCCCAAACTATGATGTGCCGTTGATTGCGGAAAAATTACTGTCGCTGCTATCGTAGTAAATACGTCTGTAGGCGTTGGATATAGCGAACCGCCGACTGCACCATTCGATTCAGCGTGAAAAACGGATCTAGTGACCATGTTGTGGGATTGTTGTATGATTATTTGTTGCCGTTATTGCTGCATAGGCCAGGAGCACCATGTTGTGAGTCTTTGTTGTGTCGGCCGGAAAAAAGTCGTGTCGGTCATAGGTCATTCATAGATCAGACTTACTCTCCTCCAAATATTTGGAGGATATCCTCCAGAACAATTTGGAGGATATCCTCCAAATTCTGTACATCCATTATAATAGGTATAGTTGTAAATGGTGGTTGCAACTAATCAAGTGACATAAACTTGTCACAAGTTCCACAAGAAAGAGAGCAATTCTCCTTCATCCAGTCACCTTTCTTGGCATCGTCACAATCGCCATCCTTGACAAAGTTACTGCAAAGATCCAGCTGGTCTGTGCACCCCGGAATCGCACGAATATCTCTCTTGAAGTTCACAACACGGTTTGCTCCTCTGGGCATTTGCTCACGACCCGCCACTACTATCGACGCTGGCATTTTGCTAACGAATGCATCGACAAAGTCATTCTTATGTTCCGTAAGAATGCTGGTGGGAACTTCAACCTCAGGAGGCAATGCGTTGGGGAAAATATCCATAGCTTCAGCAGGCAAGATTTCATACTGCTCACCATGAGTCAAGATGTTGAGAGTGATTCGACTAGCACCATCCCACGTCACAATAAGGTGGCTGTCCGGAACAATCGCCGCAATCACACATCCATCACCAATTTCATCACAGAAATCAACTAGTTTGGCTCCAGCAAAGTTACCCCCGCCAAACTTGGAATTATTGGAAATCACAAAGTCGAGGGTATCCTTGACAAGGGTGGCAGTCATGGTTTTGACGTCCTCCCCCTCTCCAACTTCGAAGTGGTAGAGACTTTGCGATGCCAATGGAATTTGATTGGTATACTGCCTCAAGGCATCACGCTCGTCATATGAGCTATGATCGAAATGTTCAGGATCATAACCATTCTGCCATTGCACAGGTCCACCTCTCATCTTATCAACAATGGTACGTACACCGGTATTCTTCTCAATCGCCTCCTGGATATCGACAACCTTGCGAACAAAGCCTTTGTTCTTGGTTCCGATTAGACCAAATTGAGACGTCTTGTTGATGGTGATACGGCTGCTACGAACTTGTTTCAGGGTAAGCCTTTTGATGCATGTATCGAAGAACTTCTTTTCTTCTGAAGTGTTGAGAGAAGTCATGAAAGTAACTCCATCACGGAGAGAAGGGTGTTTGTTTGGAACGCAGTATTCAGACATTTGCGACCGCACAAATGCGGGAGAGGCTTCTGGGTCGACAACGATTGCACTGAATCCTTCCAAATTCTTTGCAACACGTTTAACATCTTTGGGCTGACACGAGTAGACATGGCTGATAGTTCCTTCACCATCTTTTTCAATCTCATCTCCGCTATCTTCACAACTCCAGATGGCTACTACCTGTTCAATCTTCTCATTCTTACTCAGCGCATCCGCAGCCTTGCAAGGATCCTTACCCTTCTTACCACACAGCACGGCCATGACTTTATCAAATTTCTTTGGTAACATTGCCAAACTAGCAGCCACGGCAGCATCAAAAGTATCAGAAGGAATCGGTCCCTCTCCAATCTGAGGTTCTGCCGACTTTTTCTCGGGATCACAGTTTCTTAAGTTCTTATTCACAGGACCCACATCATTAACATCCTCCTTCCAATTCTTGGCACCAAGCATACCACCGTGAATAACGCGGTAGGACGAATAGTTATCGTCCACATCAAGTGCAGTAAGGAGCGCCTTACGGACGTCATCGTGCATGGCGATCTTGGACCAGAGAACAACCTCGAGACCCACGTAGGAGTTATCGGGGTAGTAGTGAGCAGTCACATATCCCTCTTCCAAAGCAATGAAGATTGCAGACGATGCTTCACTTCCACTAGCATTATTGATCTCTGGAGGAGCAAGGGGCGTCAACCCTTCGGCGGTTAGAATGCCCTTGATCTTCTGCTCCAAAGGAGAAAACTCGGTCACACCTTCGGCTTCAACGACTAGAAGAACACCGGTGGAACGATCGGGCTTGACAGGGTCCTTTTTGGTAGGTGCACCCACCTTCGCCTCAGCCACTTCCTTATCATAAAGATCACACTTCCCTTGCTTCCGAGCATCATTGTGAGAGTAATCCTTGATCAATTTGTAATGCTCATCTTCATCATCAAGGGGGTGGTACACAAACGTGGGAATATTCTCCGTATCAACCAACCCACCACTAATCTTTGGATGTAAGAAATCAACATGATTCGATCCTATCGCCCAGTCTTGATCACACAACATGGGATAATTCCTCATGTACACATAAGCACTGTGATCGAACAATTCGGACATTTGACTAAAGTACAATTCATTCTTGACAAACACACCCTCCGGCTTCATCAGCAATGCTAGTGCACCAAAGATATCAAGATCATCATTGACACTAAGAGACATGGCCGTCTCACTAAGATCCACCATGACCAAATCAAACGTACCAAACCACTCACGAGGGAGCAACGCCAAAGACTTGGACGCATCCCCAAACCACCACTGAACCCTTGGATCATCAAAGTGAGGCTGGGTATGCAAATAGCGCAAACTTTCACGCACCACCTTTTGATCCAACTCCAACCCCAACACCAATTCCACATTAGGATACTTGAGTGATTCATGCAACAACATCGAATCCCCCCCACCAATAAATACGATGCGCTTCATCTCATTCAAATACGCCGCAGGAAAATGAATGTACGGTTCATGATAATGAGGACGGTACGAATGACAAATTTGAAGTACATCATCCAAACTCAAACACGTATCCGGTTTGCCCGGGTGTTCCGTCCATGCCACCGCTTGAAAGAATGATTTACTTTCAAAGACGGCATCGGTATACCCTTCTAGGGCAATGTATGATCGACACGTTTGATGTTTTGTTCCTTCACTGTAGGCATCGGAATGAGCATTGGGATTGCCAGGGCCCAATGTGCTTCGGCCTTCTCCATCATCGGAGGACGACAACTCTTCATCCTCAGATGAGTCGTCATCAGAGCTATCATAGTCTGGATTGGCACAGGTACCATCACGATTGGGACGACCTCCTCCTGGACAGATTTGTGATGCGGCTGAAACTAAGAAGGGAGATGAGGAGCCATCATTGTTGTTGAGTAATGAAGTGGTGCTGAGGAGTAGGAATAGACCTGCTGTGGCGGTTAGTAGAGATGAGGCTGCGATGGGGAGTCTCATGATTTTGTTGTTGTTGTTTTATTATCCTGTGAATTATATGATACAAATGATAAAGAGATGAGTTAGTGAATGTCAAGTGGCAATATTTGTAGTGACCATCCGATTGGTTTGCTGTACACTCTAAAAGATCCATTCTTTCTCCCCCCGCCGCATCAAGAACATTGCCCAATTGCTCTATCCTCTCAGCAAAATTGATAATAGCTCGACTGTAATGCATCAATGATGATAATCCATCCCCATTGGTTATCATCATTATTGTACATATCAATTGAGGCACCAATTCGCATCGTTTGAGCAAACGTTCCCAAATAAATCCATGTTATCTATCTGGATTATATCGCCTCTCTGAAAATTGACATCACATAACATGATGCACCAATGAATATATCATAGTGATCTCGCCCCCATCATGTTTGACACAAATGTACGCCGCCACTTTCGAGGCTGAGGCTCATCATCTTTATTCAGAGCCGCTCACCAAACAAGATTTTAAAATTATTATGGCCTTGCTTTGCTCGAAAGATAGTTTGTGCACATCTTGTGCTCCACCACTGCCCAGCCAGCCAATTGCAACCAACTAACCCTAACCAATAATCAATCTCACTTTGGTCGACAAACTTGATAAATTATATATAGCGTCAATCAACCCAAGTTGCATGGCTTCTCAATAAAGTAGGATTGTCATTTTTTTGGATTCTTTCTCATCATTTTTTGGTGTTCATTTTGGATCTGTTAGACCGAATATCGAAATCCAACCGATATCGATATTCGACCACTAAGGTTAACCAATATCGACAGCCCGCCAAGTCAGCCCCCTTTACGATAACTGCCGTGCCGACCGCCGCAATTATCAAAGATGAGGGTGTCGTGGCAGTGTCACGGCCAATCTCGATAATTGCGCTTCGCCCCTCCTCCATTATAGATTTTTACTAGTGTCTATGTGATAGTAAAAAAGTGATGATGATGTGCAATGAGCCCATGAGCAAGCAACAGTCTACCATGAGAAAAGACTACCACACTAAATATAAATTACCATGGCAGATGATTTATCCCCTACTGCTTCGATTGGCGAGCGTGCACAGATTGATTTGATTGACATGACATCGCAGCCGGATCAGGACGGATACTGTTTGATCATCGTCTTATATGACCACCATAGTGGGTTTGGCGCAGCAAAGGCGTTGCAATCAAAGACTTCAAAGGAAGTCTCGATTGCTGTTATTCAGATTCTCTGCTTGTTCCCACAATTTTGTCATTCTTTCCAATCTGACAATGGCGGAGAATTCCTCAAGCTCAAGGAGACAAGAACAAGAGTGTGAACAAGTAAGAAAGATCCATCTATGCTGATATTGGGTTGTCTGGAAGCGTTATAATTTCTCTTAATCTTAAATGATTTATATCCCCAATGTTTGTATTAGATCTCCTTGCTTGTCTATAATATCAATAGTCATCTAGCGTCTGCGCATTGCTTCTTGTGGACTCGATCATGGAGGAGAGGTAACACGATCACGCAGCACCATGGAAGCTTAATCAGCATAGATACAAGGCGTCGATTGATCTCTTTCGATACTTATTTAATCACAAAATCATCTGATAATCAATGCATCTTCGGCGGAGCGCCATGATTGTTTATCCTGTATATGTATTTCCTCTACCGCCAAGATGTCATGTTATTCTCTTGCATCCAATTTTGTAACGCCTCCTTGAATTGACCATTGCGGCGTTCAATTCCGCCTTGCGACTGCGGGTGCCTTGCCCTACCTCGTACTATGTGCGCCTCTCGGAAGTTTCTCTCTTCGGAGATGGGGTCGTCGGGATCGTCGGGATCGTCATTTGCATTTCCGGCCAATGCTTCCGAGACAGGCGGAGCCAGAGAGGGCGGCTCGTCTTTCGTTGGAGGAGGGACGGGAGCTGCAGCAGCTACCAGATTGGCCATGTTCGCCTGCGTTGGAGCAGTACGGGATAAACCATCTGCCATGGTAATTTATTTAGTGTGGTAGACTGTTGCTTGCTCATGGGCTTACTGCACATCATCATCACTTTTCACTTTTTCATATCAAAATGGGTGGTGGCAAGAGGGCTTCTCTCTCAATAAAGGTAGACTGTGCTTGCTCATGGGCTCATTGCACATCATCATCACTTTTTTACTATCACATAGACACTAGTAAAAATCTATAATGGAGGAGGGGCGAAGCGCAATTATCGAGATTGGCCGTGACACTGCCACGACACCCTCATCTTTGATAATTGCGGCGGTCGGCACGGCAGTTATCGTAAAGGGGGCTGACTTGGCGGGCTGTCGATATTGGTTAACCTTAGTGGTACGAATATCGATATCGGTTGGATTTCGATATTCGGTCTAACAGATCCTTCCGAGAGCAGCGATCTCGCTGCCATGATGAAGATGGAACAGCACAGCATTGATGGAGATCATCACTGTGATCAATTATTACTAGACTCACCTTTGTTATGACCTACTTGTTGCACCGTCGATGGATATTATGGTCATCAGAACGCAAAGGGCTGTTGACAAGAAGATGAAGAGTTTTAGAGGACAAAAGAAGAAACCATCGGCATCTGTTTGTCAGCGGTACTGGGTATCCCATTCTCATCTGATGCGGCACTCCGAACAGCCCGTTTCTTCAAGAAGAACAAAAAAAACTGATCACACTGCGCTACGACCTCGTCGAGTACCGTTTTGAGAAAGATACGGCGGTCATCAATCACACCATAAATTGGAACCGAACCCGGGGGCGTAGCGGCATCGAGAGACAGAGAGTGAAAGTGATATTGCATGATGAAGAGAAGTATTAAGCCTATCAAGTGCTTATTGTAAGATGGCATTCAATCGCTTGATAAGTAGCTAGTTTGTGTGGGCCAGACTCTTCGGGGCATGACAGTGACAGGATTGCTGCTCCTCAAGAACCTTGGCCCTTGCCTTGACTCAACATCACTGACGGTGACGACAGCGAGGATGATGATGATAAATAACTTCAATAGAGCATCTAATCTGTTTTAATCTGTTCTTATTTCGATAATATCATCCATGTACCCTCGCAGACATACTGGAAAGATTGCCTTGTTTGCATTCAACTTCAACGACTACCACAATCTGTCTCTACAACATCTAAAACGATGCCACTCAGGCTGCTTTGGGTGCTCAGATATTCGCATGCAAGTCTCCTCGGAAAAGAAGTGAGATAAGTGCATTCAACTGAGCCTGAGGATCCTCGGTCATTGTTTCGACGGCATCTCCATCGATGTCGTCAAAGTCACTTAGGAAAGAGTCATCACCAAGTAGTAAGTTCTCGATAAACACAGATGGGTGCAGCTCGAAGGAGAGCCGTGTCTTCCGCTTTCGGGTGCCGCCTTCGCCTTCGGTTTCAGTCGACGTAGACTCTTGATCTGCTCCAACTCCAACCATACCACCACTGAGTGTCCTCATTCGAACCTCATCGTTGGAGTACAAAAGAAAGGCGTCCAACTTATCAGCTTGTTCGCTCTCGCCAATGCCTGCTGCCTCGAGAAGACGGTTGCCATGGCGGAATGTTGGCACTGGCACATTCGTTGGAAAGTCTTCTTGTTCTTGGGGCGGCTCTTGGAACTGGTTCATTGCGGATGAGAATCTCTCGAAGTTCATAGATCGGTGTTGTTGTTGAGTAGGATGCAACTGATAGTGATAGCAATCAAGTGATATTGATCTGAGTTCTTTTTTAGAAGTTGTTATGAGATGTTTGCTGTTTGCTTTGGGGTGGAAAGATGCCCAAAATGCATGTGCAGTTTTGTTGTTGTTGAAGAAGAGGCGAGGGAAAAAAGATTACATCGCAACTTGTTTGTAAGCGGTACTCAAATAGGGTCATATGTATCTCTATCCCTGCAACACACACGTCGGTACGTAAGTTACTGTACTAGTGCACTCTATAGGTCTCGGTTATCCCTTGCTCAGCGATGGTTGGTTGGTGGAGGTGTAGTTTGGGACAAATAGGGGTTGGAAAGTGGTGATTTGTGGTACTAGTAGCTACGATTATGGTACTTTAGGGTATGTAGGAGCTGAGACTTGGAGATAACCTCTAAGCTCTCGACCTTCAAAACCGGTCCTCTGAGTTGATCAAAAATAACACGGTAAAATTCACCGCAGCGCTATGGCAACCATGCCGCTGCCGAAATAGGCCAACTTAACCACCGAACCATCGACGGATACTTGGCTGATCGTTACTATGGGTTATTATGTAAGTGCTGAAGCCCTCGCCGCGGCCAAATCCGTCGAGGGAAGACAGCAGGGTGGCGATATTACTCGGCGATGTTCGCCGGGCGCCGGCCACCGAACAGGAGTTATTGAACGCCCCAATGAGCGTTTTTGGTGGATCCAAGGACAATAACTACGAAATAATAACCCATAGTAACGGTCAGCCAAGTCTCGGTCGATATTTCGATGGTTAACTTGGTCTATTTCGGCAGCGGCAACGGTGGTGGCAATGTTGCTTGAGCGGCGGGTGATAATCACGCTCTTCAGTGTGGAAAGCTAGCGAAGATAGCGGCACGCGGGCGATATTTCTGAGCTGTCCAGAGGACCCGTTTTGAAGGTCGAGAGATTAGAGCTTCTAAAGAAACATTTCCTCTACATACCCTAAAGTACCATAATCGTACATACTAGTACCACAAATCACCTTTAATTGCACCCCTTTTGACTCCCTTTGTCCACTACCATCACTTCTCTAACCCAACCAACCTTCGGAAATGTTTCCCCAGAAGCGAGACCTATAGAGTGTACTAGTGTCTTAAGTGTCGACCATCTATCGACCATCTATCGACCACCTGTCGACCAAAATGTCGACAAGTATCGACCAACTATCGACGGTCGATACTTGTAACTATCGACCAACTATCGACTAAGTGTCGACCGCCCAATCTTTCCGCAGACATTACAGGGGATGTAATGGATGTTCTTATCCACTTCTTATTGAATTAAAGACACTTTTTGGCGAGACACACTGCAATACATATTGTAAGGCCCCAAACATACCCGATGACTTCTCCCACGGGCTCCTCCAAACGTCCTGCAAAAATAACATCTGCGTTCCGCCGACGATTCCCTCGTCCTTCTCTATTGTTGCTATTGGCAGGAGTGCTGCTACTGGTGGCGGAGGAATGTGCAGGTGAAACGGCACCCGAGACTACAATACGGCGAGACGGCTGATGGCATCACGAGCTCTACTGGACGGAGTAGTTTTGGAGCATTGTCGTCAAGTCGAGCACCCAAATTAGTGCGGGCGGAAACTCACAAAAGAGCGTCATATTCAACAACAGATTCTTCGCCGTCATTAGCCAACACCACATGATGGAACATTTCATCGTCCTTGTGACTACTTAGGATTACTTAAAGTTCGTTGGTCTGTCTCCGTCTTCCATACCATCAGGTTCATATACTTTGGGAGTTCTTTGGGCTCATCTTAGATGTTGCTATAGGCTTTCAACTCATTATGTTCAACGCTTTAAGAGATGCCTATGTCAAATCATCGTTGACTGCCTCCTCTGAGGCGCTGCTTGTGTGGAGAATGCCGCTCAACGCTCAATCGGTGCATCTTGCCGAGGCTCTCTGTTGTTGAAGATAGCAAACATATGTATTAATACTGATTATCTTCTTGTCCATGGTCCGAGACTGCTAACTTTCTTATTGCTGAATGCTGACTGCTTCATATGGCTGTGCAGGTTGGGTGATGCAAGAGATGCAACAATCAAGAGATGCTTTGGCGAATATGTACCTACTTATGTGTGTCACTTCAGAAGTATGTAGTATGTTGGTGCGGTGTTGTCCACCGTTGCAATAATAAGTAGTGTTGAAGCTAAGAGTGAGAGCTATCGACCAACTATCGACTAACTATCGACCTCTCTATTGTCAACTATCGACCAACTATCGACGGTCGATACTTGTTGCTATCGACCAAGTGTCGACCAAATGTCGACCAACTATCGACCCTAAATGGGACTTACATACATAGGGTACCCTGAACGTGTGTGTTGCTGATTAACCCTTGACTACAAGATACGGAAGATATGTAGGTGTATCCAGATTCCAGCCAGCAATAGTACTTACACAGCGAAGTGTAATAGTCAATTGCCCATCTGTTTCACAAGTGTAGATATCTACCCATCCTACGCCTATAACAGTCCTGAACATTCATTTGCATTATAATAGGTATAGTTGTAAATGGTGGTTGCAACTAATCAAGTGACATAAACTTGTCACAAGTTCCACAAGAAAGAGAGCAATTCTCCTTCATCCAGTCACCTTTCTTGGCATCGTCACAATCGCCATCCTTGACAAAGTTACTGCAAAGATCCAGCTGGTCTGTGCACCCCGGAATCGCACGAATATCTCTCTTGAAGTTCACAACACGGTTTGCTCCTCTGGGCATTTGCTCACGACCCGCTACTACTATCGACGCTGGCATTTTGCTAACGAATGCATCGACAAAGTCATTCTTATGTTCCGTGAGAATGCTGGTGGGAACTTCAACCTCAGGAGGCAATGCGTTGGGGAAAATATCCATAGCTTCAGCAGGCAAGATTTCATACTGCTCACCATGAGTCAAGATGTTGAGAGTGATTCGACTAGCACCATCCCACGTCACAATAAGGTGGCCGTCCGGAACAATCGCCGCAATCACACATCCATCACCAATTTCATCACAGAAATCAACTAGTTTGGCTCCAGCAAAGTTACCCCCGCCAAACTTGGAATTATTGGAAATCACAAAGTCGAGGGTATCCTTGACAAGGGTGGCAGTCATGGTTTTGACGTCCTCCCCCTCTCCAACTTCGAAGTGGTAGAGACTTTGCGATGCCAATGGAATTTGATTGGTATACTGCCTCAAGGCATCACGCTCGTCATATGAGCTATGATCGAAATGTTCAGGATCATAACCATTCTGCCATTGCACAGGTCCGCCTCTCATCTTATCAAGAATGGTACGTACACCGGTATTCTTCTCAATCGCCTCCTGGATATCGACAACCTTGCGAACAAAGCCTTTGTTCTTGGTTCCGATTAGACCAAATTGAGACGTCTTATCGATGGTGATACGGCTGCTGCGAACTTGTTTCAGGGTAAGCCTTTTGATGCATATATCGAAGAACTTCTTTTCCTCGGAAGTGTTGAGAGAAGTCATGAAAGTAACTCCATCACGGAGAGAAGGGTGTTTGTTTGGAACGCAGTATTCAGACATTTGCGACCGCACAAATGCGGGAGAGGCTTCAGGGTCGACAACGATTGCACTGAATCCTTCCAAATTCTTTGCAACACGTTTAACATCTTTGGGCTGACATGAGTAGACATGGCTGATAGTTCCTTCACCCTCTTTTTCAATCTCATCTCCGCTATCTTCACAACTCCAGATAGCAACTACCTTTTCAATCTTCTCATTCTTACTCAGCGCATCCGCAGCCTTGCAAGGATCCTTACCCTTCTTACCACACAGCACGGCCATGACTTTATCAAATTTCTTTGGTAACATTGCCAAACTAGCAGCCACGGCAGCATCAAAAGTATCAGAAGGAATCGGTCCCTCTCCAATCTGAGGTTCTGCCGACTTTTTCTCGGGATCACAGTTTCTTAAGTTCTTATTCACAGGACCCACATCATTAACATCCTCCTTCCAATTCTTGGCACCAAGCATACCACCGTGAATAACGCGGTAGGACGAATAGTTATCGTCCACATCAAGTGCAGTAAGGAGCGCCTTACGGACGTCATCGTGCATGGCGATCTTGGACCAAAGAACAACCTCGAGACCCACGTAGGAGTTATCGGGATAGTAGTGAGCAGTCACATATCCCTCTTCCAAAGCAATGAAGATAGCAGACGATGCGTCACTTCCACTAGCATTATTGATCTCTGGAGGAGCAAGGGGTGTCAACCCTTCGGCAGTTAGAATTTCCTTGATCTTCTGTTCCAAAGGAGTAAACTCGGTCACACCTTCTGCTTCAACGACTAGAAGAACACCGGTGGAGCGATCAGGCTTGACAGGGTCCTTTTTGGTAGGTGCACCCTCCTTCGCCTCAGCCACTTCCTTATCATAAAGATCACACTTCCCTTGCTTCCGAGCATCATTGTGAGAGTAGTCCTTGATCAATTTGTAATGCTCATCTTCATCATCAAGGGGGTGGTACACAAACGTGGGAATATTCTCCGTATCAACCAACCCACCACTAATCTTTGGATGTAAGAAATCAACATGATTCGATCCCATCGCCCAGTCTTGATCACACAACATGGGATAATTCCTCATGTACACATAAGCGCTGTGATCGAACAATTCGGACATTTGACTAAAGTACAGTTCATTCTTGACAAACACACCCTCCGGCTTCATCAGCAATGCTAGCGCACCAAAGATATCAAGATCATCATTGACACTAAGAGACATGGCAGTCTCACTAAGATCCACCATGACCAAATCAAACGTACCAAACCACTCACGAGGGAGCAACGCCAATGACTTGGACGCATCCCCAAACCACCACTGAACACGTGGATCATCAAAGTGAGGCTGGGTATGCAAATAGCGCAAACTTTCACGCACCACCTTTTGATCCAACTCCAACCCCAACACCAATTCCACATTAGGATACTTGAGTGATTCATGCAACAACATTGAATCCCCCCCACCAATAAATACGATGCGCTTCATCTCATTCAAATACGCCGCAGGAAAATGAATGTACGGTTCATGATAATGAGGACGGTACGAATGACAAATCTGAAGTACATCATCCAAACTCAAACATGTATCCGGTTTGCCCGGGTGTTCCGTCCACGCCACCGCTTGAAAGAATGATTTACTTTCAAAGACGGCATCGGTATACCCGTCTAGGTCAATGTACGATCCACACGTTTGTTGTTTTGTTCCTTCACTGTAGGCATCTGGATGAGCATTGGGATTGCCAGCATGGCCCGATGTGCTTCGGCCTTCTCCATCATCGGAGGACGACAACTCTTCATCCTCAGAGTCGTCATCAGAGCTATCATAGTCTGGATTGGCACAGGTACCATCACGATTGGGACGACCTCCTCCTGGACAGATTTGTGATGCGGCTGCAACTAATAAGGGAGATGAGCCATCATTGTTGTTGAGTAATGAAGTGGTGCTGAGGAGTAGGAATAGACCTGCTGTGGCGGAGAGTAGAGATGAGGCTGCAATGGGGAGCCTCATGATGAATGATTTTGTTGTTTTTGTTGTATTATCCTGTGAAGTATAATGATAGAAATGGCAAAGAGATGAGTTAGTATCAATGGCAAGTGGTAATATTTGCAGTCGACTGGTTTGCTGTTGTTGAGAACCTGGCTTTTGGCGCCAAGGTCTCGTGGCTTTGCTCACTCGCAGCCACTGATTTCACAGACGACATCACGCACATCATGCAACACCTCGTAGCCAATAACTCTCACTATTTAACCAGCTACTTATTACCGACGTGTTGTTGCTCTTCTCTAGCTGTACACTCTAAAAGATCAATTCTTTCTCCCCCCGCCGCCATGAACATTGCCCAATTACTCTATTCTCTCAGCAAAATTGACAATACCTCGACTAATAATGCATCAATGATAACAATCCACCCCATTGGATTATTCTCATTATTGTATATATCAATTGAGGCACCAATTCGCATCGTTTGAGCAAACGTTCCCAAATAAATCCAGCCGTCTATGTGGATTATATCGCCTCTCTGAAAATTGATATCACTTAACATGATGCAGTGAATATATCCACATGATCATCATTTTTGACACTGTTTCACGCCAACCACTTTCTAGGCTGAGGCTCACATCTTTATTCAGAGCCTCATCAAACAAGATTTTAAAATTATTATCGCCTGCTTTGCTCGAAAGATTTTTTGTGCACATCTTGTGCTCCACCACCGCCCGGCTATAACTGACCAACTATATAACTAACCAATAATCAATTAATGATCCATTACTCTGGTCGACAATTGATAAATTATATACATAACTGTCAACCAATCCAAAGTTGCAAGACTTCTCAATAAAGTAGTAGGATTGTCATTTTTTTGGATTCTTTCTCATCATTTTTTGGTTGCTCATTTTGGCCTTCCGAGAGCAGCGATCTCTGCTGCCATGATGATGATGGAACAGCACAGCATTGATAGACATCATCGCTTGTGATTAATTATACTAGACTTACCTTTGTTATGGACGACCTGCTTGCTTATTTGCACCGTCGCTGGATATTATGGTCGTGTTGAACGGAGGAGATTTGAGCGAGGCGAAGTGCAAAAAAGTACTCTAAAAAGTGCCTCGATTAAAACGACACCTGTCTTATCTAAATGGATGCCCATCTCAAACAATCACCTACATACGCCTCCTCTACTTCTTGAGTGCATGCCATTCGCCGAGTGCCCGTGAATGATAGAGTTCTGCTCAAGAGAGCAGCCTGAATCAAGGTTTGGAAGAAGGAAACAACTCTTAATAGGAGGCTAAAATATTTAGTCTACCAACTGTAACAGTTGTTGCTGACGAAGTAACGCGTCAGGCTATACCTATGAACAGCTTAAGGGCTCTAGACTGCCTGCCGTACACACCAAGCTGAAACTCTGTCTAATAATCTATCCCAGGTAGGTATAGCAGAGGGGATCCCCTATGGATTTTGACATGGCAAAAGAGTAAGAGTACCATAACCAATGAAGACTGTCGTAGAGGTCATCTAAAGGTCCTTTACTGCGTAACGTCATTAAGATTGGAAAGGCTCAGATACATGGTAACCTGAGCATCTGCAACATACTTGAATATTGGGAAAAAGAATGCCTTTTGTGAAACGACATTTTTATTGTGGAGTGGCGAACAATAAATCCATTTTTTGTAGCTACAGGTGAGTCATAGATTAAGTCTAAGCGTGGTAATGCTAATGCTAATAGAGCTCAACTCTCATTCATCCTTGACAATGATAATACTTGGCTGCATACTTCATTATTGCTCGCTATATAATTCTTATCTCTCCACTCTCCAAATAATTGGCCTACATCTCTACCACCACAAACCGACCACTCTCTCTATATATCTATACTTACATCACCTTGTGCTTCACTCGGTAATAACTATTATTCACCAATCCTCGAACATTCCACATGCCACCCATCGACTCTGGTTGAGTATTAAACGCCATATCGACTCCCTTACAAGCCAACTCTACCGAAACCCCATCCTCACAAACGATTGCGGGAACCTCACACTCCCAAAACACCCATGCCCACGCACGTCGGAGTGGTTGGTTGGATCCCTCGGTAATTGTGGCAGTTTGCCATGACTTGCCGTTATTTCCGGTAACGTCAACCCGGACGATGTTGCGACCTCCTCCTGCGTAAGCCCACCCACTTGTCTTGACGAGGACAGTCTCCCCCGGAGTTAGAGGAGTTCTTGAACCTGCAAAAGGCATCATTGACATTGAACCAAAGATCTCTTCTTCGAAAGCGGTGGTAGGTAAAGGTACGGTATGACTCAAATTCTCCACTTTGGTAATGCCCGAAAAGACACATTCCTCACTCAAACCAGGCATTCTATTCAAATCAACCTCCTTGGCATCCAACACAGTCGGCGGCAATATCTTATAGTTCAATCCTCTCTGCCAAGTGCCCTCGGCCTCTTCCTCGGCCAATTCTAACTTCTTTAGCCATTTCACATTTCGAACTGCGGCATATCCTGGAACAATGACACGTAATGGATAGCCATGATCACGTGGGAGATCCTCCCCATTCATTTCGTATGCTACAATGACATCTCCGAATGGGTTGAGACCCTTGTTTGCATCAATGGAAGCAAGCATACCATCAAGAGATTCAAATCGCAAATGTTGCAACTCTGGATGATTATCAATAAGTGCTTGAAGACTATGCAGTGTCTCAATGAGGGAAGAGGGCTTCTTCTCCTTCTTTTCTTTGTCAGGAGAAGCCTGATCATCTTTTGACACTTGTTCCATTGCAAGCATCAATACATCAATCAGCCTCGCTCCGCCCCATTCTGCCGTAGAAATCGCCCCCTGACCCCACGGTGTTCCACTCGTCTGTCTCAACCCATTAAATCCACCCCGTCTATTCCCACTACATTGCAATGTCGAGGTAAGTTCCACCTTTGGCAAAGACTTGATTTGATCCAATGATAACTTGGCAACCACACTATTGCTGCAACTTGTACTCGTTGTAGTATCCGTTGTTTCCCTCCTAACAATGTCTACAGCTGTAGTTGCTGGCAACGCCTCCTCTTCCTCCTCGTCATCAACACCACCCTCTTCTGCCGCAGCAGCCCTCTTTCTCTTCTTCAAAGCATCCGGAAACATCAAAGTCAAATCAACCTCCAACCGAAACTCCTCCAAATCCCCCTCACTCAAATACGGCACCGGATGATGATGCCGAATATAAAACAATTCATTCGGTGTCAAATACCTCTCCGTAATAACACCCTGAGGCACCTCTGCATTCATCGGGGTATCACCATGTACAATCAATTGAGAATTGCGTTGTGGTTCGTGTTCGTATGGATCGGGTGTTTGTTCGGTAACGTTTTCCATTTGTTCGTCGATACGGTCTTGGTCGGCTGGGTGGAGTTGACCTATTAGCATTTTGGAGAGGAGGTTGAGTGGTAGGTCGGAGGCAAAGTGTTGTCGGTACACTGTTGATGTTGATATGGTATGATGATATGAAGTGTGTGTGAGAAAGAGAGAGGTGAGTGCAATGTATACATCAACAATCATATTATACAATGAACAAATTTCTATATACTGCAGCACAATACAAACAAACAAACGAGTCAAGTACAAATCAATCCATCAATATATAAACTCACAATACCAATAAGGCTCAATAGCCCCCCCAGCACCCATCAAAATCTTCTCACTCCCACCAGGATGATTGGCCACAAATTCCGTCACGTCATATACCAATCCACCATAACTCATCCATATTCGTTTGTTGGGGTTGGAAGGGGAGAGCTGGCCGTTGAAGTTGGCTACTTGTGACATTGTGTAGGTTGGCAGATTGTCTTCATTGTCTTCGTCGTTGTTGTATGGAGTGGTGGAGGATGTGGCGGTTAGCTTGGCTGGTTGTGACTCTTTTTTTGTTGTTGCTGCTTCACAGTGACAAATGTTCTTGCTGCTGCTGCTGCTATTGTTAAAGGAGCAGAATTGAGTCGAATTGAAAGCAATTGTTGAATCATCATCGTTTCTAGAACTTGTTGCTGCTGCAGTAGCCATTGCAGCTGTCATGAAGGCAGCTGCTGTTGTGAAGGCAGCTTGATTTGTCGATTTAGAATAATCATTACTTTGTTTTCCATATTGCCGCTGCTGCTGCTGAAGTGAGCTGCTGCAAGATGCTTTCGCTGCTAGTGCGGCTGGTGGTGGTGCAGAAATGAGCGAATTGCTGTTGCGCCAAAATAACAAAGAGGAATAATTTTGCCGACGATTGATGATGATATTAGCGGTGACGCCAGCACGTGTTGTAGATCGTGCAGCATCATGTCGTTGTCGACTGAGTCGAGCTGTCGTGGTCAAGAGATGATTGTGTCGTCCTCTTGTGGTGGTGATAGTTTGTCTGAGCAGCATCTTTCTGTTGACATATGTGTGCACAAGATGTGTGTCGAAAAATTGGTGTCTTCCTGTAATAAAAAGGCAGCGGATCTGTTGGGGCTGTATTATTGCTCAACTTGTAGCTGCAGCGTGTTCTTGTTGTCTGTCTATGATACTGTAGTCGACTTGTTGATTGATTCGTTGTCGGGTTCTGATTATGTTGCATGCGTTTCATGAATCTGCCGGCGATGTCATCATTGTCTGAATGAAGTTGTTCTCAAGAACTTTTGGCGCAAAAAAATCAAGATACTCCGTCCGACCGAGCGAGAGACAGGCATCTTTTCAGTGTCGCACCGCTTAGCAAATCAAAAACTGACCTTCTGAAGATGTGAGATGACCATGAGAGCCGTTAAGTACTCCTGCATATCTTTGATATCTTGCCTTCTCGTCGGCCAATGTGGTCGATCAGTGGCGTTTTGGAAAGCCCTTGAGCTGCTCTATCGATTGGGCGTATAGTCAGCCTCATTGGACGACTTTTGTCAGATTGTTCAGGCTAAAAAGGGGGTTAGATAGCCGTCAGCGACCTTCAAATCAAGCCGACAGCCGGATTTTCACATCGGAGATCCAGATTTGACCAGAATACGATATGACCACCATTCGAAAGCTCTCTTCAATCTCTATCGATTAGTGGTATTATTGACGCAACAAAGAGAATCGCAGCTTCCTTCTCCCTACCGGTCGAACTCGCAAAATTTGACCGCATTAATGAAGCGACAACTTGATGGGTTGATTGCAATAAAATCCAAAAACACACTTAACGTCGATCAGGTAAAATCTTGAGCTTAGTTACGAGCGCAGCCAAACGCTTCGCTGAAGACACTTAAACTTTAATGCAGTAAAATCCATCAACTGGCCTCGACTCCGCTCGGCATCATTTGACAATCAATCATTCCACCACCACATCATCATCATCGGTATCGTATCAATCATCATTCACACCCACCACCACGATGATGGATGGATACTTGCGGTGGTGGAATGATATTAGTTGCGGCGGAGGAAGAGACTACAAACCAACAATCAATCATCATCACCCACTGCAACTACTCCTCATCCACCGCACTACTATCACTCCACCACCGCAAGTATCCATCCATCATCCATCACCACCACCGCAACAAACCTCATCATCACCGTCATTATCGGCGGTGGTGGTGGGAGGAGTAGTTGCGGTGGTGGTGATATTATTATACAACTTAACAATGATCACATCTCCACCGCAACTAACATTCATCAACATTATCCACCACCACCGCAGCAGCTCCTCCTACCACCGCCAATCAAGAGCGAGCCGTAAGGCGAAGTAGATGATGATGGTTGTTAGTTGCGGCGGTGGTGGGAGGAGCTGTTGCGGTGGTGCAATGCAATTAAATGTAACAATCATCATCATTCACCACCACCACCACCGCAACCATACTCCTCATCCTCCTCCACCGCCGCCGCAACTATAAAGAGCGAGCCGTAAGGCGAAGTGGACAAAGAGAGGTAATGATTGTTGTGGCGGTGGTGGTGGAGGAGTAGGCAATCATCATCGTCATCGGCGGTGGTGGAGAGTAGAGGATGAGGAGTATTGTTCACCACCGCCGATGATGATGATGAATGAAAGGATGAAAGCGAGTGAGCCGCAAGGCGAGGGAGCTTTTTGAGAGAGTGACAATAATAGATACTGGTTCTCCACCACCACAACATCATCAGCAGTGGTGCAAGGAAGCGAGTGAGCCGCCAGGCGAAGGAGCTGTTGATAGAAGCGCTGATGCTAATCATCTTGGAAATGACGCCGGAGGTGGAGGTCAATACGTCGATTTGCTACTCTTTTGTTGAAATCCGGACTTTTGACTCTGATTTTGGCCTCGAAATTCGGATTCTAACCCCCTCTCGAGTTGATACAATTGGCAAATGATCGATATTATGCCTTGATTCTACAACCAATCGATAGAGCTTGCTCTCAGCTTTCCAAAACGCCACTCATCGCCTTCCTACTACTACTACAAGCTGAGATATTGAGGATTTGGTGAATTCGGAGGGAATTAGTAGTGCTAGTAGTGCGTGTGATTGAATGATGGCCAAGTGACGGGAAGTGGAGCTAATCCAAAGGGTCTATCATATTCTCCATTGAATCAACTTTCGAATGAGCCACTATTCACCTTCCAACGACTACTACAAGCCAAGATATTGAGGAAAAGGTGAAGTTGGATCGTTTTGGGGTATGACGGATAGTAGATACCTTGGGTTGTTTCCCCTCCAAGAATATATTACACTACTCTTAAAAAGGGTGCAGCGTTTAGAGTGGGATGAGAACTTTCGATTGGTAGATGATTCATTATATTCCGATGAGTATTGATCAATTGTGTGAGGTCGGAATGGATATGGATAGGTGGAGGGTAATACGAATTTGGATGGGTAATCTATGATAGTCACCTCCTTGTCGTCGTCATTCCTTCTTTACTCAGCTGCGTAGATTCTATCCTATTAAGTTGATTGTCATGTAATAAGTCTTGCCATCAAGAATCGTCCTCTTCCTCCTCCTCATCATGATCAACAACAACTCCACCCTCCTCTTCTGCCGCAGCAGCCCTCTTTCTCTTCTTCAAAGCATCCGGAAACATCAAAGTCAAATCAACCTCCAACCGAAACTCCTCCAAATCCCCCTCACTCAAATACGGCACCGGATGATGATGCCGAATATAAAACAATTCATTCGGTGTCAAATACCTCTCCGTAATAACACCCTGAGGCACCTCTGCATTCATCGGGGTATCACCATGTACAATCAATTGAGAATTGCGTTGTGGTTCGTGTTCGTATGGATCGGGTGTTTGTTCGGTAACGTTTTCCATTTGTTCGTCGATACGGTCTTGGTCGGCTGGGTGGAGTTGACCTATTAGCATTTTGGAGAGGAGGTTGAGTGGTAGGTCGGAGGCAAAGTGTTGTCGGTACACTGTTGATGTTGATATGGTATGATGATATGAAGTGTGTGTGAGAAAGAGAGAGGTGAGTGCAATGTATACATCAACAATCATATTATACAATGAACAAATTTCTATATACTGCAGCACAATACAAACAAACAAACGAGTCAAGTACAAATCAATCCATCAATATATAAACTCACAATACCAATAAGGCTCAATAGCCCCCCCAGCACCCATCAAAATCTTCTCACTCCCACCAGGATGATTGGCCACAAATTCCGTCACGTCATATACCAATCCACCATAACTCATCCATATTCGTTTGTTGGGGTTGGAAGGGGAGAGCTGGCCGTTGAAGTTGGCTACTTGTGACATTGTGTAGGTTGGCAGATTGTCTTCATTGTCTTCGTCGTTGTTGTATGGAGTGGTGGAGGATGTGGCGGTTAGCTTGGCTGATTGTGACTCTTTGTTTGTTGCTGCTGCTTCACAGTGACAAAAGTTCTTGCTGCTGCTGCTGCTGCTGATATTGTTAAAGGAGCAGAATTGAGTCGAATTGAAAGCAATTGTTGAATCATCATCATTTCTAGAATTTGCTGCTGCTGCAGTAGCCATTGCAGCTGTCATGAGGGCAGTTGTTGTGAAGGCAGCTTGATTTGTCGATTTAGAATAATCATTACTTTGTTTTCCATAATATTGCCGCTGCTGGAATGAGCTGCTGCAAGATGATGCTAGTACGGCTAGTGGTGGTGGGGCAGAAATGAGGGAATTGCTGTTGCGCCAATATAAGAATGAGGAATAATTTTGCCGACGATTGATGATGATATTAGCGGTGACGCCAGCACGTGTTGTAGATCGTGCAGCATCATGTCGTCGTTGACTGAGTCGAGCTGTTGTTGGCAAGAGATGATTGTGTCGTCCTCTTGTGGTGGTGATAGTTTGTCTGAGCAGCATCTTTCTGTTGATATGTGTGCACAAGATGTGTCGTCGAAAAATTGAAAAGGCGGTGGATCTGTTTGGGCTGTATTATTATTCTAGATCAGCTCAACTTATAACTGCAGCGTGTTCTTGTTGTCTGTCTATGATATTGTTTGATTGATGATTCGCTGTCAATATGTATGTTCTGAATGACATGACATGCGTTTCATGAATCTGCCCGGCGATGTCATCATTGTCTGAAGTGTTCTCAAGAACTTTTGGCGCAAAAATCAAGATACTCCGTCGACCGAAAATATCCAAAGTGCAGTCCGCCTCTGCTCAACCTTTGACCTTCTTCTATCAATTTAGTGTACCCTCTTGTAACACATCATGTGACAAAATATACTCCGTCAAGATTCATGGGCATGCAATTCACCCCAAACCACCAAAACTGAGATGCCATCTCAGCTCAATCTCAAAGAACAATATCTCAACCCAAAGTAGTTCAAACGCGAGCCCTTCTTTTCAATCATGCCTTCCAAAGGCATTATACAAGCTCCCATTGAAAGATGCCTGTGATTCATTCAAAATACTCTTGTCAACAGAGTAGGAAGGGACCATCTGCTTCGGCCAATGCCAATGCATTGAAATTATGATTATGATATGGTTGTGGTGCACTCATTTAAGTTCGACTGTGTCTACCTGTCAGCTGATTTGTGACTACTGTATTGTTAAGCATGCGAATATTGCAGCAGCAAAGGAGGTGTAGCCGCTGATGAGGAACAGGGCGTTATCAGTCTTGGAGAAAGGGAATAGGATGGAGGCAATGAGTGCTCCTAGTTGCCTGCTGGGCGGAGATTCCGTGTCTCATTCTTCCGGAAAGTGATCATGAGACTAAGTACTTTTACACGATAACGTTGATGAGTAGGCGAATCGTCTGACTCTCAATCGTATTCACTAGAGAGGCAACAAATAAGAGCTTGTACATAAATCTCAATCGGAGTACTATACAATCCTACATTATCGCACAACAATCCTTCTCTGATGAAGCTGCAGCTGCAGCGGCGGCTGCCTCTGTCGCTGCAGCTGCAGCGATAGCTGCCTCTTTCGCTGCAGTGGTGGCTGCAGCGGTTGCTTCTTCAGCTGCAGCAGTTGCCGCGGCCTTGATCAACTTGGCAATCTCCTCTGAATCCACCACCAGGTTTCTTGAATCGTTGGAAACGTTTATCTCATCTGCAGTCACCACAGTACCTTTAGCCATACTCTTATTCGTCTCGTTTGATGACGCTGTTGTTCCCACAGACACAGGCAATCTTCCGTCTCTATCCGACACTTCTTTCTTTCCCGACCCTTCTGACTCTTTCTCTCTCTTCGCTGTCTTTTGAATTTGCCCATCAGCTACAGCACTTTCCGTGGCTTCAATCAACCCGGATGTTCCCTCTTCTAACTTTTTTACTTCTTCCAAGGCCATCTTTTTGATTTGCTCGTTGTGTTTGAGCTGCTCCTCCTCACGCTGTTTCGTACGTTCCTTTAGGGCGTTTTCAATATCAGCTCGATCTGTCAGTGTAGTCCACAGAGCGGTACCATCTTCTGGATCGCCAATTCGTTGCAAACCAGCAAAGTCACCACCTTTGCCACCTTTCAGACCGGGGTCTTTCTCCTTCAAAAAGTCCACAAAGTCACGCAGTGAGGCACCGCGCACGGACTTTTTCTCTTCGGTTCCTCCTTCGACCTCTTTATGTACAACACCAAACTCCTCCACTGAACTTTCTTTCTTGAGAAGTTCAACTGACTCTTGTGCACCTTTCGACCAAGCCTTGGGGACTCGCGGCAAAGGAAAACCAAACAATGCAGCCAGACCCGCTGTCCCATTGTAGATGCACATAGCTCGAATCCCGATCTGCATTAGTGGCAAAAGCTTCGGCACAAGATCAGCTGGCGTGGTGATAATTAGTGGCCACCCATCTGCACGCACGGGTTCACCAGTCAGCTCATCGACGAGATAAAGATACATCTCTCCTCCCACGGTTAGGTCACTAATTCCCTCCTTAATTATATCGAAGGCCTTGCCGACCTCGCCAGCAGCAACTCTTGAGCCAATCTTTTTGATGCGCTTGGCCCACTTAATCCCATCTTGAACTCGTTCATAATGTTCCTTCAGATCACCTTTAAGATCAATATTTGCTCCATCGGCAGAGATTTTAACAGACGCATGCTCCGTTGTCACGCTGACACCACTACCATCCTCTGCCGTAACAATATCAAGTATCTTCTTCTTCATTTCTTCATTAGGTGGCTCAGGCAGTTTGTCATTTAGAACAATGAAAGTGGTGGGAGTGTCAACTTCCGTAGCTTCGAAGATGCCTTTGAGTAAAACATGACGTGTGCGACGTAGTTCGGCCTTGCTCTCGATGCCCAACTTCTTTATCACTTCAATATTGGCATCCATTCTTTCCAGCAGAGCCCTGTCGTCTTCGCGGTTCTTCGCTAATTCCTTTAGATTGGCGTCGATGTCCGTAAGCTTATCAAGCTTATCCAACAAATCTCCACTCGGCGGATTAAAAAAACAGTGCTTTTCCAACAGTGTGGCAATAGACTCTCTTTTTGCTGGTTCGTACTGCAGTAAGTTCCAAACAAGGTCGCGTGCTGCTTCATCAGGAATTTTCTTGAAAAGCTCCTCCAACACCTCTGGCCGCGTCCCCCATGAGTACAAAAAATGCATGGCCGCGCCTGACGCACAGTCATCGTCACGAGTAGAAGGGATGAGCGGTTCACCGGTCAGCAGATTGAATGCCAACACGCCAAGCGACCATAAGTCAATGCTTCTCGATGCACGCACCAGCTCGTAAGGCAGGCCTTTATATACAGGCTTGCCATCCAATCCTGTGCCTGTGCGGAACGACTTGACAACATAATGACCTTTCACCCCATGCCTCTCGTACGGCTTCGGTGACACCTTGGTGACCAGATCTTCATTTTCGGCCTCCCAGTATTCATTGAACTTTTCTAGCTTCTCGTCTGTCTCGATCCTCTCTATCATCTCAGGCGGTAGTATTGCCGACGAGAACTTCGCACCAGCAAACGACTCCTCCACCACACTTATTTTTGCGGATGCATCCAAGTCTATCAGACGTAATTTGTTGTCGATACGAAATCGCACGATATTGACCATCTTGATGTCCCCATGCATTAAGTTCTTTTCATGCACGTGCTGCACAGCCTCAAATACCTGTCTCAGCATGACGCGCATTGTATCAAGTGTGGGCTGCTCCTGGTTAAACATTTGAAGTAGATTACGATCTCCTGCATCCATGACAATGGCGTAAATACCCAGTTCAATATTGTCAAGATATTTCTCCCTGATGATATTCAAGCCGCCTTCGCCATTCCTCACAGCATTTGCAATAGCGTCTTCCGATGGTATATTCTGTAGCGCTGATACCACATACTTAGGGTAAAGGGTATTTTTCGTGCGAGCATTGCACTCACGCACCCACTGATCCTCGTTCTTCATTAGCTTGATCACGACCTCGCGAGGACCATCTCCCAATTGTCGCTTGCAGATGCCTACGAACTCCTCCTTTGATATGCTCTCATTACTTTCCTCTGCATCTGAACCCTTCAAAAACAGATCAGGGTCCAAGCCGATAGAACCCGCAATGGAATTTAACTCCTTTCGGTCGAGCTTTCCATTCCCATCATTGTCCGCTTTGTCAAAGATGACACTGTAATCAGCTTGCTCAGCAAGATCTTGTGCACGTAACACCACACTTGTTTTTGTGCGGTACTCAGGTGGGCCAATCTGGAGCTTGTACCGGCCGCAAAAGAGTAGGAATTTATAGATTACTTCACGCGACTCTTTGGAAGCTAAACCAAGAGCAGGTCTACCCTTAGCATCATGAGCATCTGCAAGGGCGTGAATGTGTTTACCAAAGCCACCTCCAATTATGGAGGCCTCACTATCATCACTATCATCACTATCATAATCACTACCACCATCCAGAACCTCCCACACAGCACATGTTGCAGTTTTAGTGCTGTGAGAAATACAAGCGTGCCAGCTGCCACTGTGTTCCACTGGCGTGCCATCCTCTATACTGACGGGCATATCATTTTCGAGCAGGTATCTCGCCATGAATGTCAAGTAATGTTGTGGCCAACCATCTGTTACCTTTTTTTCGGCGATCACATCAATGGGGAGTCTCCCGTCTTTCATCTTTTCCTTTCCAGCCTGACGGTATGCTACAAAAACCTCCCACGTAACTTCTCCGGGAGCATTTCGATCAATAGCAATATGCAGAGGCAGACGACCATCTCTTCCTCTCTTCCCCGCCGCCTCAGGATACTTTTTTATCAGATCCTCAACATCATCTTCGTCCAGTTGGTCAAATGGTTTATTCTCAAGGAGCTTATGTAATAGATGAGTAGTCTCGAACGGATTTTCCTTCTCTGCGTCAGGGTATGCACGAAGCAGCGCATCCTTAACTGGTTCTGAATGCTTGTCTTCGTAGGCAATGTGCAGTGGCAGGATGCATTCATCACCCTTGGTTGAAAATCTTTTCCCTGCGGCTTCAGGATACGCTCTTAGTACAGCCAGCACGATATCGTCCGATGACCTCTTGCTAAGGACAACACCCAACGGAAGTAGCCCGTCAATACGAACTTTGCAAATCTCTCGCATGAAGTCATCAGACGCCTTTCTGTCGAGGAATATTTCAAAAAGGAGCCTCCCGTCCTCCATCTCCATCTTCTCTTCTGCAGCCTGAGGATAAGCATTAAGAAGCGACAGAATAATTCCCTCCGATGCGTTCTTATTATTTACGGCATCATGCAGTGGTAGATTTCCTGTGAAACGATTCCTTTCACTTGCTGCGCCGGGATGTGCATTGAGCAGTGCCTTAATCACTTCTGAACACGTTGTGTCTCCATCTTCACCAATGGCAAAATGAAGTGGGAGGACCCCCGCCCCCGTTGCAGCTGCAGCCTGAGGACATGCCTCAAGAAGCAGCAGAATCACGTCATCCGACGCACGACGGCGGATGGCTTCATGCAGCGGCACGTAAATATAACCATATTCATCAACAATACCCATCAATGCATCAGGATGATTCTTGATGAAATCTTTAGCATCCTCAACGCTTGGAGCATCCTCTTCTAATAACCATTCCAGCGCCTCCATTATTCGAATGCACTATTAGAATTGGCTGGTGCGGCAGCTGTTGCTGTTGTCGTCGGCGGAATGGTGGGTCGGTCTTGCTACCTATTACTCTGTATCGCTAATGATCGGAATGAATGTATTACGCACGCACATCACTTCATGATGCTTTTATGGTATATTTGGAACTTGGAGGATGCCGGTTTCAACAAGTTCAAGTTCAAGTTCAAGGTGTCGAAGATACAATTTTGTGAAGTTCAATACTTATCGCGTTTCAACGTCTTTCCGACAGTCTTTCCTACATTTATCCGGATGACACATACACACTCTCAGACAAAAAATCCAAACAAAAAAGAACATGCGTCTCCATGCCGCCTTCATTTCATCCGAGCTCCCCAGCAGCACACACAAGTAACTCCTCATCTTCGCCAACAACAGTAGACGGAACTGGAAATCTAATGGCCACGGGCTTACCAAGCGTCATACATATGTTTGATCTTTCAAACTACTTTGCATCAGCCAGCCATGTGCGGACAGCAATGGCGAGCAGTAAGTCATCATCATCAAGCGATGAAACTGCTTCAACATCATCCTTTGTTAGATAGAACCCCCGAAAGGAGCAGCAGTAGTAGTCAGACAAGCCAAACACAAACACAAAAACAAGGACAAGGATCCCCCAAGCAATGCTTCCAATGATGACATCAATGAGGAAGAGAACGAAGTACTAGTGCACATACCTCCCAAAATTGCCTTTCAAATATACCAACTCATCGAGTTGAAGCGTCGGTGTAAGGGTCTCTACCGAAGACATCAAGAGAAGCGTAGGCAGAGTGTCATCAAGGCAAATAATGCTTCATATCACTCTGTCACTTCGAATTCGAGTCTTATTGTGTTGACGGGGAGCTATCTGTATGATTAAGAGAGTGGGAGAGATGAAATGGGGGCGAGAAGAAAAAATAAGTAGGGGTGTCAGATGCAAAACATTGTAGAATAACAAGCTAAACTAAGCCCTCATCGCTTCCCCAGATGAGTACTAGCTTGGTGGACGATTTGAGACGAGCATCTTTCATGATTTGGCGGGGTGGCTTGATGGGAAGCTGGGGGTAATTTCATTTGCAAAATCTTCACGCGGGATAATAGTTCCGCTGATAAATGCACTAGGATGTTTACAAGTGTTACGAAGCTGGGTACACCTTTTTGATAGATAATATCGAGGTTAGAAGTTACCATAGCCGTAGGTCAAAATGTAGGACCATTTTGGTCCCCAAATTCAAAAGCGCCAAATTTGTAGACCACTCAAATATTTTGGGGACCAAAATGGTCCTACATTTTCGCTCAACGGCGTGTAGCCATTACTACACGCATACTACACCGATCCTCTCGGTTCAAAGACCAATATTATTCCATTCAGTTAGTTTAGAATGCATCTGCAACATGGGTTGATGACATTCCAACCACTCGCCGAGATATTAGGGGTGTCAAATCGGTTGCCCGGGCGTTGATGGGCGTCAAATGAGGCGATCTCGAATCACAAAACACACAACTCACAAAAAGCACCTCCACCATGATGCATCACATGGCATTATCGGCGATGAAATAAATAATAACAACAACTCCAACATGCTACCAAACCCAATTTTTTGTGCTGAATCCGTTTTTGATGTCGGCGGGGGCCGATTCTCTACGGTTACGGCTTTATGACGACATGAACATAATACATGTAAATTCGGCACACTCGACAACAGCAGAGCCGACCTCATATATGAACACTGACGAAACATCGACGACCCCACGCAACAACATTCGATAGTATATGTCTTTGACGAAGTAATGATGGCTTGGTAGCCGATGTATTGGCTAAGAAGTCAAGATCATCGCATATTCGCTACGCATCGGCTTGCGTCAGGAGAACATGCCGATCACCTACAATACTGCCGTAGGGGGGACAGCTATCAATGCATTGTAGTCACCAAACGTCACCTCTCGTCCCAACATGATAGTTAGTGGCAAATGGGGTGATATTTGGGGTGGGAAATATCAGAGACCTCCCTCAAATGCTATGGCAAAGAAGGAAGTTCATAACGATCAGCAACAGGGTAAATAAGCAATAAAATAGAGAGGTATCAATCATTTCAAGTCACCCAAGACGCCCCAAAGGTATTACGGGTATATATTGAGCAAATTCCGTGTGTATATTGCAGTGAGGCGGTCTTGACTGGCCAAAGTATATGTAGATTGAGTGAAATATGGTGATTTTATGCCTCTAATGGTGAGTATTATTTCTCTTCACAGACGATGATTCCTAGTAATCCCAACCACAGACACGTAGCCAATGATATCTACTTCGAGATAATCATCACATCATAGGTGTATTCATTTTGTGTGTGGTGTTGGGGGCATAGGAGGAGAGACCATCATGGAGAGGATCCTTTTGAGCTCAGAATTGGAGGTGAGGAGGGAGGAGGAAAAAGAGACCCCAGAGCGAAGAGCCCGCTGTAGAATTGGTACGTAGGAATCAATTCATAAATTTGGAGACCAAAATGGTCCTACATTTTTTTAGCTTTTTGGCCGCAGCCGAGTTACCTCGATCATGGCGATACGACGCCTTAGTAGAGGCAATTAAGACACTGTAGAGACCAAATATCGACTCATACATTTGAGTTGACGGTATTAGCTAAGTTCTGATGTGCCTACACTACCACTGAGCCCATTAGAACCCTCCAAACTATTGCGCTGAAAATGACCCTTTTGGGGACCATTTTGGGGACCATTTTGGGCTGACCTACGGATAGCACTTGCGCCGCTTTCCGTCACTTGCACTTCGCCTTATATTTTTGGAGCAAAGCATAACTTAAACGCATCGAGTACAATATTGTAGCAACGAAACAACAATGGGAAAGAAATCGAAGCGACGTCAATTCAAAGGAGGAGCTGGCAATAATACATCATCCACCACCACCACTTCTGCTGACGATGATGCATTTCTAGAAATTGCCATGCAACAAGCCGCCGCCGAACAAGCGGCTCTTGACGAAATTGCCATCCAACAAAGAAGATCTCTCGCTGGTCTTGAAGGATTCGACAGATTTCAAGCTGTATGTAATAACTTGGGAGTGATCCCACCACAACAACAACAACGATCATCGTCATCATGGAGTCACCTCTCACCAACCCAAGCCCATCAAATGACCCAATGGGAACGCTCCATGGATCCATCACTCCGCAAACCCAACATGTCCGCGTCTCAAACAATGAAGGCAATGGGAATCACTCCCTCATTCGTCAAGGGTCTACCAATCGGAAATTGGTTCCTACTAGTCAGTCGGATGGAATTGGTAGGAAAACGAGTCTACACGCCCAATTCACCACCATTGCGTGAGGGAGACTATATTGAAATTGTACCAGGAAATGATATCAAGTGGGCATTGGTGGGAGAACGGGGGACAATTGTGGATTATTTTGAGGATGAGGATAAGTGGGGGATTGAGATGGATAATGATGGAGAGTTTGGACCGTCGTTGGTGTTTGCGGGGAATTTGAGGAGGGTACGATGTGGGGAGGGGTTTGCTTCGCAGAGGAAATGGGGTCCAAGGAAGAAAGTTTAGTGTTGTTGAAGAAAATATATAATGAGACTGGAGACGAGGTCGCAACATCGTCCGGGTTGACGCTACCGGAAATAATGGCAAGTCATGGCAAACTACTGCCACAATACCGAGGGATCCAACCAACCACTCCGACGAGCTTGGGCATGGGTGTTTCGGGAGTGTGAAGTTCCCGCAATCGTTTGTGAGGATGGAGTTGCTTGTAAGGGAGTCGATATGGCGTTTAATACTCAACCAGAGTCGATGGGTGGCATGTGGAATGTTCGAGGATTGGTGAATAACAGTTATTACCGAGTGAAGCACAAGGTGATGTAGGTATAGATAGATATAAGAGAGAGTGGTGGTTTGTGTGTGTGTGGTTGTGATGTACGCCTATTATGGAGAGTGGAGAGATAAGAAATATGTAGCGAGCAATGAAGTATGCAGCCAAGTAGTGTCATTATCAAGGATGATTGATCAAGGATGATTGAGAGTATATACATCATACATCACATAGTGAGTGAGTTCTATTAGCGAATTCTATTATCATTACCAAGCTTAGATCTATAACTATATAACCTGCAGCTACAAATTATTGGATTTATCGCTCGCCACTCCACTATAAAAACATATTTCACAAAAGCTGTACAAACAAGAAGCGACATTGCAAGACAAGAGACCTAAATACAATATCCATGTGAAATATTTGTGTAGTCTCATTATATCATTTCCACTCCCAAGTTATTACACACAGCTTGAAA
This sequence comes from Skeletonema marinoi, assembly GCA_030544225.1. NCBI lineage: Eukaryota > Bacillariophyta > Thalassiosirophyceae > Thalassiosirales > Thalassiosiraceae > Skeletonema > Skeletonema marinoi. The sequence continues at coordinate 746,354 of CM060506.1, forward strand.
TCTGTCGAATCCTTCAAGACCAGCCAGCGGATCTTCTTTCGCGGCAGCGGTGGCTTCTTTGGCTTTTTGCATGGCAATGGCGGCTTTTTGTATGGCAATTTTTTCGTCACGAGCCGCTTTTTCAGCGGCGGCTTGTTTGATGGCAATTTCGTCAAGAGCCACTTTTTCAGCGGCGGCTTGTTGCATGGCAATTTCTAGAAATGCGTCATCGTCAGCAGAAGTGGTGGATGATGATGTATTGCCAGCTCCTCCTTTAGGTTGACGTCTTTTCGATTTCTTTCCCATTGTTGTTTCGTTGCTACTCGTACTCGCTGCGTTTATGCTTTGCTCCAAAAATCCAAGCTAAAAGTGCAAGTTGGAAGTGTTGAGCGAACGGAAAGGGTGCAAGTGCTAACCTCGATATTTTCTATCAAAAATGTGTACCCATCTTCACGACACTAACATCGCGTACTATTTACATCAGCGTAAACTATTATCCCGCGTGAAGATTTTTGCTAAAGAAATCACCCCGCAAAATCATCAAAGATGCCCGTCTCAAAAAGTCCGCCACAGCTTTCAAAAGTCCGCCAACCAACCTCATCTACACAAAACCACCACACGCAACGAGCAACGAGCCGAAACACCATGACAACTCCCAACAGAGACGACAACGATCAAACTACTCAATCAACAACCCTCCTCCTACAAACCTTCCACACCGACGGATACCTCCTCCTCCCCTCTCTCCTCTCCTCTCCCCCCTTCATCTCTCAACTGCGCACTGAATGCCTCGATATCTTTCATGCCGTTTTAGATTGGCTGTGTGTGGCTGGTGCTGCGGAGTTTGCCGAGAGCTGTCGTCGTCATATCGATGACTGTCACGATGATGATTTAAGTGATGATGACAGCAGTGATGACAAGAAAGTGCGCTATGAATATCCGATACAGCTGGGGCTGAAAAATGGGTATCAAGAATTGGTCATGAGATCTCCTGGACGGTATGAGCTTGCTCTCTTGCTGGAGGATCGATATGATGATGATGATGATGATGATGATACTAATAGTACTGATGGTCAGAACATCAGCGAAAATAATGATAATGGCGGTGCACAATATCAAGTAGGCGCAACAGCAACGAATGATACGAATGCAAGACACGAACAAATGACTACTTCCGCACCACTACAGAAGGAGGATTGTTGCTACAATGGTAAACGATTAATGACTGTGGATATGATTGAGCGAGTGAAACATCAATTTATTACTGCTAATTATAATAACTGCGAAAGAGGAAAGAAGAATTATTGTGGCGAGGAGATGATGACGAGGTGCAGCAGCGTAAATGAGACGACTGCAGTTATTGCTGCATCATCATCATCATCATCGAAAAGAAGCAGCAGCAAGAGTAGTTGTCTACCGCAGAGTAGCTGTCTACAGCAGCTTTTGAGATGGATCAAACAATATGAAACGAAGAGCAATGATGTTACAAAGGTGAATGATAGAAAATACAATGGCAGCAGCAACAGCAACAGTGAAAAAAATGATAACATTGATGATGATACTAGCAATGAGATGCATGAGGAACAAACGGGAGAGAATGTGGATGAAATGAACTTTACATCTTTTATGGAGTTGGTATCTGCCATCTTTCCACCATCAGCAACAACAAGAACAACAACAAACACAACCTCCACAACAACATGCTGCTCACACGACGACAACAATCATCATCATCCAAATAATGATGAATACTACCTATGCAACCTCTCCCTCCTCATCTCAACCCCCGGCTCACCAACCCAATCCTGGCACGCAGACGGAGGACACACCTCCCTCACCACCCACCACCCCTGTCACGTCTTCAACGTCTTCATCCCCTTGGTCGATGTACCACTCTCAATGGGACCAACGGAACTACGACCCGGAACGCATGTGTACACACGAGATTTGGCAAGGATGATGTTGCTTGCCAAGGCGAAGAAACGGTTGAGAGAGGCGGTGGTGCCGGAGTTACGGAGGGGGGATGCGTTGTTGTTTGATTATAGGATATTGCATCGTGGGAGGGCTAATTTGAGTGATGGAGTAGTAGTGGGTGAGCGTAATGCTGATGCTGATGACGATGATGAAGAGCATCATTTTGAGAAAGTGAGTCGAGATCGAGATGATGGAGATGGAGATGACATCAGTTCAGGCAACAAACGCCACAATAAAAGTGGAAGGGATCGTCCAGTGTTAGTGTTGACATTTGCAAGAAGATGGTTTGTGGATGTGTGCAACTTTCCTAAGCGTAGTATATTTTCTCTACAGGAAAGGAGTGAGAATGGCGAGTGTCAAGAGGGGAGAGGACAGATGTGTAAGAATGAGATGGAGTGAATGAACTGAGAGAAGAAGATGATTTGCAGACAAACTTCTTGATAACGGATGATCTACTCAACAGATGCCTCGCCTGCAGTCTGTAGACCGCAAATAAGAGAAGTCGTCATCAAGCATGTGCGTTGACAGTGCATGCTTCTTCCTCGTGATGGGATGAAGCTTTAGTCAGTTGAGGAGATAAATTAGTATATACATCAAACGAGGTAGATCATTACACAATATTTCATTGTTAATCTTAGATGTGAAAGGCCATGCAAAAGAGTCGTCGATGAAACCTCTTCGGAGAGCTCAAGAGATTGTCCTTGGCGTTATGACAAATGAATGGAATGAATTAAAGCCTTCACACGCGCTGTACCTGTACTAATAGATAAATCACGATTATGAGCAGCCCAAGAGAGCACATCATTTGTTTCAAGCATTGCTTTAGGAATGCTTCCAGTGGATCAGCAATGTCGACTCCTACAACTCCATCACATGCGTGAGTTGGTTGTTTACTGCTGATGTCCTTTGATGAGCTGTAAACCACATAGTCATACTGAAAGATGGACCCGAAGTACTTTAATATCGCGGCTGGAAAGTATTGCCACAAGAAAGTGATGAAGTGTCTCATCCGTGGAGCATAAAGCTGAAGATGACGTAGAGTTCGTATCCTTGTAAGGTCAAATTTCGGCCTCTGTGTATGCTCCCACTCATCCAACATAGCTGGCAGAGACAGCTTTCTTTCCCTTTGCAGATTGAGCATGGTGGCAAGAGAGTGTGCATCATTAATAGCGAGATTGGCCATCTTCGCTGTCAAAGGGCCGTAGGCATGTGCAGCATCTCCAATGATGACTGCATTTGATCGATGCCACGGCTCGCAATTGATATGAAACGTACTATAGCACATCAGATCTGAAATCTTTTCTGTGGATAATATGCTTGTAATGAAGTTCAACTTGCTGCGCTGAGCAACATCAGCTAGTTCAGTAAAGGATGCGTTCCTTGGAGTACCGGGTGGCTTCCCATCATATTCGAGAACCACAATGCTGAGAGTATTGCTCTCTCTTGAGATATGATAGCAAGGCGAGTGAATCGATTCCGATACGCTCATGTTCCAAGTCTCTTCAGTCTGTTTCAACAAATCTTCACTTGGGTTAGGCACAAGGAATCTGTACGCAGTCATATGCCCATATTCTCGAGAGTCTAGTTTGAGCGAGACATACTTTCTAACAATTGAGTTCACGCCATCAGCGCCGACTATTAAATCACATGAATGGGAAACAATCCTGCCATTGGTTGCATAGGTCGCAGTCACTTTGTCACCTTCAAACCGCACACGTAAACATGTGTGATCTGTGGAGATGCAGCCAGGATGCAGCTGCTCCACCTTATCCAATATACTGCCCAAAAGAGCGCTACGCTTCATGAAACCTTTGTCCTTGATTTCAACAGGAGGCTGAATCTCAAGCTTTTCGTTCGTACTCTTCCGATTGATGATCATGGATTGACTTGTACGAAGATCTAAACCAGTGATGCCTAATTCACGTAGAATCCTCACGGAGCTTGGCCAAACTGCAACACCGTAGCCCTTTTCTCTTACTATTGCTGCAGCCTCGAAGACTTGAACTTTGTACTGCAATGGATCCAGGGCTGCTGCTAGAGTCAAACCAGCGACGCCGCCCCCCACTGAATTAAGTGTGATTATCAAGTCGAATTTGAGTCATGAACAGGAAAGTTAATCATCAAGTTATCAATCCATACTACATATTCAACTCACTTACCGATGTGAACAACTTTGCGTGTGTCGTTAATTCCATCTTTGACAAGATTGAAGGTACTCTCATTGCCTTGGGTGATGTATTCTCCTTTGTATTCTATTTGGGTCGACGGAAAGCAGTTCTGTGACCCTACCATTACATCTCGAAGCAAGACTCCCTCGAGGCAAACGCCTGGGCCCATTGATAAAGCAACGGCCCAGCCAGACGTCGACAGCGTATCACCTTGATTCTTGGCTCGAAGTTGATTGTGGTGGTTCAAGACACATAGGTTAGAAGCGCCAGATAGGTTGCCATTATTGTTCATAACCTCCCAGCTTGAAAGCATGTTCTGCCTTGAAACACCAAGCGACGCCTCCACCTCTTTTAGTACTCTTGGACCTCCAGTATGACACAACACGTCCATGTCACGGACGCTCATAGGTATCACATTCTCTTGTTCGTCCATACCATGATGAAGTATTTTTCTACCCTTGTCGAGAAGATGCGCCACAAAGTCAGGCTCAGCCTTGCCAATGTGGTCTGGAAGCTGTTTGTCCAGGTGTAGACGAACAGCACCATCATCTGTTTCAAAGTAGTCGACTAGATGTTGTGTACCATTAACTATTCGTGACGCACCAGTTACAATTTCGTAGCAAGGCTGACACTCTTGCCTACTGCTGCCATTATTGAAAGTACACGCATCACCTTCTACTCCTCCACTCCCTCCGACCACCGCAGCTGATGCTGCATCTCTAAACAAAGAAACCGCGACTATATCCTCTCGAGATGGATTGTCAGGCATCGAGTTCCCAAGAGCCGAGCGCAGGTCTGCAGATATGACGAGAATACGAGCGTTTTGATCTCCTTGTGAAACTTGCCGTGCTAAGTTCAGAAGCCTGAATCCTGTAAGACTATGGTGTTCATTTGTGTGGAAGATGATGATTAGCATTAGCAGAGGGTGTTCACATGTTCAACAGCAACAGACAGCTGCATATACAAAGACAAAGTTATTACATACCATCCCATTCCTTCAATACTGGTTCGTTCCACATTCATGTCCAAGCCTAGAGTCTGCAAAGATAACGCGTAATGCAATCAATTCGTTTTCCCTGAGAACTTCATGTTGAAAGTCGAATGCATATCAAACAAAGATACTACATACCTTGGCAAGCTGGATATCAATCGTAGGACTGTCCATTGCTCCAGTCATTGTACCCCAAAACAAATGAGTAATATCTCTTCTATCTCCACCCCACAGATCCAGTGCTTCAACGCATGCGCGTTCTGCCAAATCCAACAAATGCGTTTTACGTAACTTCAAGTATTCCTCACGTGTAAATCGACGAAAGATATCTTCGAGTGGCAACGCAAAGGAATGTTTTTGATAGCCACATTTGTTCAAGACACGGGTTGCAAATTCAGCATCGAAGGAGGGGTTATGACGCTGCTGGTCGAGGAGTGCTGAGAGGACTTGTTCGGTAGTGTAGTGATTACCATAAGCGGCGGCTGTACTATAAATGAAAGCTGAAGATTTCTTCGTTGGGAGTATGCTGTTGTTGTTGCTGCTGCTGCTGCTGTAGGGCTTCGGCTTCGGTGTTTGCGTATCTCCTTGACACATGATGAATAGTTTGACGACGTACAATCAAGGTATGAATTTATTATCGCAGTGATTGATAATGAGAAGGAGGAGCTCTGGCTCCATCCAGAGGGTTTACTTATGTTCTGCCGGCGACGATGTCACTCAAATTTGTACTAATTCCTACATACACATGTTGTCGCCTGAGTGGTAAAGTGGTACGTGGTGTCAGTCACAATGTGACTACTAATTCCTACGTACAAAGCAAAATGACCCCAAAATGACTCGACTCGATTCAGGTAACACATCATCAATCATCATCTGCAGCAATGAACTCTGAAGTGAAATGGATGGCCCTACTCATATCATCTCACAAACACAACACGAGGCATCAGAGACTCACCAAATCGCATAAAGCTAGCAACCAAACAACCGCTGACCATGAAAGAGCAGCAATCTCTGTCCAATTGGGTCCTTCAGCCCGTGGATGCGACCGAAGAAAGTAAGAAATCCGCCACCAGCACAGCCGGAACAGCCATTGTTCACGGAACAAACGCTACTCGATTCACATACACCTTCCCCTCCTCACTTGTAAATGGTATCCCGCATCCAGGATGGATCACTCAAGCCAATTGGGAGCTTCAGCGCAAGCTAGTCAAGTTCCGTCCGAGTGATATCTTCATTACTACCTTCTCGAAATGTGGTACGTTCTACAGCTTCAGCTTGACTGTTGCTGCTTTTGCATAACATATAACACCAACTCACGCTGTTCATCATTTGTGTTGTCCATCGTTCTTAAGGTACCACCTTGGCGGAGCAGATCGTCTTATTATTGCTCAATGGCGGGAAGGCTGAGGAATTGAACCCGCTGCACAAGAATACACTGGATAGCAGCACTTCTACCTCCGGTAAGAAAGTCGTCGGTAAGATTTGGACTGAAATGGCAGTCGTGGATGGGCTCCTCGAGCAGGGCGAAGAAGAAGATGAAGAGGCTAGCACCAAAAAGGCATGCATGGGAGAAGACAAGGCCCGCATGACTTTATCTCAATTCAATTCTTTACCCGAACCACGTGTGCTCAAGACACATGCACCGCCCTCACTCTTTCTCGACTCGACGCAAAAGGTTGCCAAGGTTTTGTACGTTACTCGTAACCCCTTTGATGCATGTGTTTCATGTTACTATCATCCCAAAGTTGGAGTTAGCCCGGCAAGTTGTGGGATGGACTTTGATGCATTTTGTAAGTTGTGGTTGAGTTCCAAGGTTGAATTTGGCGGATGGATCGATCATACCAAAGGATGGAGGGAAGAGTATTTAAACTCCCTCCCTTCTAATAGTATGTTGTGGATATCGTATGAAGAACTGGTCAATCAGCCCATGGAGTCTGTGACGAAAATTGCCAACTTCATAGGTGTCGATATAACCACAGATGCATCATTGGTAGCTCGTGTTGTGGAGGGGAGCAGATTTGATAATGTGAAGAAGGCCGCGCAATCAATTCTTGAGGCTGGTGCCGAGGGTCACATTGATCATTTACGGAAGGGTCAGATTGGTGATTGGAGGAGTCATTTTAGTGATGAGTTGTTTGTTGAGTTTGAGAATGAGATTCGTCAAGGGCTGAATGGTGCTACTGAAGAAGAAGATGCTGCTTTGAATTTGGAGTATGATATTGGAGGATTCATGTGGAAGACTTCGTCGAAGGGAGTAGAAGATGTCGAAGAAGAGGGAGATGGAGCGGTGGATGCCTCCTCTGTTACCGACGAGAATCAAGGGGGTCTGGGGACGGTGAGTGCTTAAGCTAATTTGCTTTACTCTGTTGTAGTGTCTCCGCATGGAAATTTATTAACTATTCTTCTCTGTATCCAACATGATAGGACATCGTTGAGAATGAATCCTGTCGGCGCAGTGCATCTGCTATGATTGACACGAAGAGACTGCTAGACATTCATATTTTGGGCTTCACGATGATCTTCTACAATATACTTCAAATGACTCTGCAGTGTAAGTAAGATGTTGTGTTGCATCTGCATACTTACTGTGCACTCCCTCGCTTATCGACTTGGCACTTTGATTATTCTCTTTCTCTGCAGACGTGAGTGAGTTCTACGTAGATGATCTTAGAGATGAGAATGGATTGACACAACCAAGCAACTTCCCTGCCATCTCGGGTGTTATCGCAAATGTATTCAATGGAGTCAACGGGGGGTTGAGTCTTGGCACTTCCATCTTTGCTGGGCGCCTCATTCATAACACCTACAAACAGACGTCTAGGTTTGCATTCTACTTTTTCATTTCGACTGTTATCGAAGCATTGGTTACAAGCGGTGTAATGCACTCAGTTGCTCATCGTTTGTTTGGAGCTACTTTGGATGGCAATGCTTACGTCGGTAGGTTTGAATGCACATGTTCACTGTATTCTTAGCTTTATACATCCTTGTGTCAACTTTGTATGTCTAATACGTTTGTGTATATTCTACGACTCCAGAGTTCTTCTCTCACATTGGATATACGCTCAATGTGATTGCTTCTGCTGGGCTTTTGATTCAATGGCTTGCTCCCACCTATCTTGCTGCCAACAGGCCTGGTTTGCGTTCTAGGCCCTACGAGGTATTGATTGCTGTTTCAGTCAGTGTCCTGGCAATACTATTTACACAAAAATGGGTTCCATACGAACCCAATCCTGAAGACTTTGATTATTTTGAAGACCATCCATATAACGAAACTAGGATAGTACTCATGCAGAGAAACATCCAAGGAGTCTTGGAAGGGCTGCTGCTGATTCCAACCATACTTTTCGGCTTCATCTTACGTCGGCTGTGGACATCCATTCGGTCATGTGATGATATGGATAGAGACACGAAGTTATCTCACACTACCTTCAGCATTTGTATCTTATCCGTTATGATACCATTACTGTTGAATTGGATCCACTTTCGGTGCCACGATGATCTTGTGAATTCAATTCAATCTAGTTTTGGGTGGGAACATAACGAGACCATTGCTGCGATAAGAATGGTATTTCACATACCCGCCTGGATCCTTGCTATTGCACGAACTCACTATTTTCGAATATTGACAGAGCAACGTGCAAATTGGCCGAAGCTAGATATTATCGAGGTACGTTGTTCCAGCTCAGCTAATATCTTTCATGATCCTATAGATGTCTTACTAACTGCCCTTCGCCTTCGTTTTTGCACCGTAGTCAATATGCCCAGGTCGAGAAGGTATGTCAGATGCACCATTTCTCTTCCTTTGATTGTGCATCATCTCAACAAATTCATCTCACACTTTTCTCATCTTCTTTCATGTGCAGTCTTTCCTTTCGCCATGATCTTTTTGTATCGTGCATCTGAAGGAATGACAATCGCTCTTCTACCGCAATTCTTCCAAGGAGGTTCGGGTGCAGAGTACTTCTACCTCGACTTGGTGAACAACACATGGGTAGCAGTGACAGTATTGGCGATGTTTACAGGCAATGCAATTGGGGCCATTGCTCTGGGAGGGCTGATGCAAAAGAAAGGCTATAACTTTGCATATATATCCATGTGTTGTGCATTTTTGGTCGTGTTTCCATTGTATATGATTCCTCATTCCAATGCATCCTTCCTCGTTCTTCGGTGTCTGTCAGCTCTTTTGTTTCCCGGGCCCGTAGTTTTGTCGAAGATTACTCAGAATACTCGTCAAACGTTCCGAAATAACTTTAAGCACGTCCCGATGGTGGTTTCGCTTGTATGGTTCAACCAAGGTATGTCATCTTTATGTTGATGTTGTAGCAGCATGGAATCTTAGTGTTTGTTCTTCTTCTTTCAAACTGTTCTCTAAAATCAGTCAACCTTTCTGCTATGTTGTCAACAAGGCTTTTGGTTTGGGGGTGTGATCTCAAACAGTTCTGTGTGGACCCCATGGAATGTTTTCTTCACGTCAGCTGTCGTTCTCTTCACCTTATTTGTGGTGCTATTTGCATCCTATCTGGTGTCGAACAGAAAGACAAAGGAGAAAACCATTGATGAGACAGAGACAATCCGTGTCGTGGAAGAGGAGAGCGTAGTTGAAAGTATGACTGATGGCAATCACACTGAGCTCAGCTTGTTTCATCGCAGGCAAGTGAATGTTTCTTCTCGAAGCGATGCCAACAATGAAAGTGAAAGTGACCCTGAGGACATCCATTCCACCCGCAAAGCCTCCAGTGGAGTAATAAATGATGATTCAGCCCTTCCAGCCCTTCCTACAAATACAAATATTGAATTGTCACGTGATCACAAGAGGACTCTTCTGCTTGCAAGACTTGCAAGCTTTGTGAACGGGGCTAGTTTTGCATGCCATATTTCGTTGTTGCCTATTCAGGTTACATCGCTGGTTGACCTTGATGGTGAGTCATTTCATAGACGCTTGAGCTTGAATTAGACTATCGAATCAAGATGGAATCTAACAAATTTATTTCTCTTTCTTCTACTACGTGTGCAGTCTATGAATATACAACGATAGTAAGCAGTCTTGGAAGTATATCAACTGTGCTTCTCTTGCTGAGTTTCCGATCGATGGCACAAAGAACTATCTCATTTTCTATGACAGTTGCATACATTGGTCACATGATAGGCACTGCTGTCTTGTGTGTCCCACAGCTGTATTCTCTCCAACTTGGAGTGGCAGTCGCGTCTATTGTGACGTCGTACGGAGCAGTTTTGCTTTCCTTCTTTGTCATGAACCTCTCTTGTGAAGTAAGCTTGGGACAACTCCGTAAAAATGTGGGCAAGGATGCAGCTGCAGGCTTGCAAATGGGTATCATCAAGTCTACGCTCAGTGTTGGGAAGGTTGGCGGTGCCGCGATGGTTGCATTCGCTTTTCGCATCCATCCTCAGTTGCCTCTTTGGATTCTGGAGGGCCTTTTGGTATTTGGTGCCACGCTTACCGTCTGTGTATACAACGTTACTTTCAAGAAAAAGCATACGGGAATTCAAGATCAAGGAAGTGGATCTTTCAATGAAGTCAGGCCCATTCTGTCAAGACAACTTTCAGCCAATTTTTGAGGCCGATTTTTGACCAAAACAGACGGTCTTTCCGTGGTTACTAATGTGACTAAAAAAGTGTCGTCAAGATCAACTATCTTGAAACTAGATAAAGCTAAAGCCAACGATAGAGCTCGATTAGAGGATTCCAAATTGCCACTCATTGCCTTCCTACGACTACTACAAGCCAAGATATCGAGGATTAGGTCAATTTGGAAGGAATGGGTACTGCGGTAAAGTGATGGATATTCCAAAGAAGTCAGATGAGATGAGCCCTCCATTGCCATTGCAACAACGATTCAATTATAATTACATCACAGTGTGAATTATAAAGGCCAAGGAGACACCTACGAAATAAATCTCTTGAGAGAACGTGTATGTGACTGTGATAGTGTCATCTCCCTGGCGGTAAGACAGATGAAAGCATTTAAATGAGAGAATAATCTTCATGAATCTTAATTGACTCGATAGACGGGCGAGCGGACAATATAAAAGTACTAACTACTTTGCAACATAATAAAGAGAGCAGATTTCAATTCGTTTCTAATGCTAATGTGGATACTAATATTTGTATTGTACAAGTATCATCATCTTTTTTTCGGTCTCACATATGTACTTGCAAATTGAGAGATTGAGTTGTAATGTTGTTTGAGCGGCTGCAGATTCTAATCGATTGACTAATTCTTCCACCACACATGAACAACTTCAAATCTCCTCGTTATGAGATGATACATGTTATATATTGCCAACTTCACCTACACACACACACAGCTCCAACACACTCCAACCAGTAATACAATATACATACATATATATACAATGTTCACCTATCCTTCTTATCATCATCCAAATCACCATCCTCATCCTCCACAATCACCCTCTCCCTCCTAACCTTCCTAACCCTCTTCGCCTTCGGCCAACTCAACGCAAACTTTCGTTCCATCGCCGTCATACCCCCCGCCACTTGAAATCCTCCCGTCTGAAATCCAATCACAATGACAAATGCTAGACCCAATAAAAATGGAGTCACGAAATCACGATCCAAGTCAATCGTGTGTGGCTCTTGCCCTTCGAGGGGTGTTCGTGTCGATTGGAGGAAGGAGGAGAAAAGGCCGATTAGACCGGTGGCGGATGGGACTAGGAGGAAGACTAGGAGGCGGGCGGTTAGTGACATTTGACCATATGGATTTTCATCATTGGTATTAGCGGTGGGTGCTGCTGGTTGTATTTGTTCCTGTGTGTGTTTGGAAAAGGCGGATTTTTGTGGCGATGATGATGTCATGATGATGGATGTGAATTCTATTGTGAGTTGTAATGGGCTTGTTTGCGTAGAAATATTAGGCGTAGATGCTATGTATGATATATTGTTCAGAGCGTTGTATTATCAAGCAATAGTATGATTAAGTAGGCGGCAGCAATTATGTGCTCGGCGTCGTTGGTTGCATCGATTTCGTTCAGCAAGTGCAAAGTGCGGTGTGATGGCGCAGGTTGCTTCGAGATTCGCGGAGATTCAGTTTATTGGTACAAAAGGCAGTACCTGTTGAGATAGGTGTCCATAAAATGAGATGTTGGTTAATTGTTCGTTGAGATGGACATCTGCATGATGACGTCATCAAGCACGTCTCGAAAGGACGAAGAAGCGCGAGCGAGAACCTTCGCCACTTCACCACATTACATATTACATACTAGCACGGACCAGGTGTCCGCTAGGACATTTCAAGCAGCGTTGGCAGCGCGCGCAAGCGGACCGGACCAGGTGACCACTTCTTGTATTCCCCTCGAAGATTCATTCGCCCCTTAACGATGCGAACCCAAATTTGGCAGCTCCTCATGGTCCGAAATCAGTCGCGTTTCATGAGTTCATCGCGGCGGCTCCGTAGTTAAATCCATCGTCTCGACAAGTATCCATGTCTAGCGACATCACCGACGGAAATGACTCACTCAAATATAGATATAGATGCCTCATCTCGCTCATAATACAATACATACTTAGCATGGCTTGGGGTTGTTTGAGACTACATAGTACCATCGATAGATAGATTATTTTAGCAGCTACTCTCTAGACCCGAGGATCAGTAGAGAAAGGAGAACTTAAACCAGGAGGGGCCCGGGCTGTGCCCAAGGACGCCTTGGGGCCTGCTGGACGGTACGGGTTGGTCGCCGTAGGTGGATGGCAAACGCTTTGGTGCTTGGTGCAGTCATACAGTTAGGTATATGTATACTCATGTCATTTTACATCTTACATAGTTACTGCCACATTATGCTGTCTTTCCCATCAATCATATATTTGACTGCCAACATTCATCGCCCGAGTCTCTCGCTGTCCGCCGAAGAGCCACTTTAACATTAAATAATCCCAACATCCAACCCAACACATCAACTGCTGATGGAGATAAGAAGCAAGAAAGTTGACGGCCTTCTTGATGACCCGCTTAACCTTAATGAACAATCTCCACCAGAGTCCAATTACCAATCACGACACGCCCGTGTCATTACCGACTTAGTATATAGCTGTTCCAACTCATTCTTACTAATCTCACACGCATCCGGATTCACACAAACACAATACCTCATCCCCTTCTCAACCGCCACCTCCCGTGCCCACTCTGTATTCTCTTCACTCAACTCTGCAAGTCTTTCGGGCCGTTTGGCCTTCTTCTTAAAGCTGAGTACCTCCTGCTTGGCATGTTTTTTACGTCGGATCATCTCTTGTTGAAGGGTGGGGTAGACAAAGTGTTCAATGCCGCAGATGGACACTTCTTCATCGACGTCACGTTCGGGGTCGAATGCTTCTTTGAGGAGTTGGTTAAGGTTGTGGGCACGCTTTGAAAGGTCGATATCGTCACGTGCCTCTGTTTTGGTAGTGGCGGCATTATTATTCTCTTTATCCTTGGAAGAGGGCACCTTGATATTCCGCTGTTTACGTAGCTTCCTTGCATCAGTAAACCTCTGCTTATTCATTGCCATAATCTGCTCCTTTTGGTAATACACATCTTGATCACAGCTGTAGTCCCAGTTGTATGGCTCGACTTCAATCGGGGCATCAAAGTGCACAGACTTCTTTTTGAGGGAGCCATTGGGTTGAAAAGAGGAGAAGAATCCTTTTTTGACGCCGTTTTTCTGTGTCTTGGGGGCGTTGCTGTACCGTGCTAGACAGGAGGGGGAAGAGGGCTGTGGTTGTTGCTGCTTGTCAATTTGGGAGACTTCAGCGGCGGCCCATGCCTTTTTGTCATCCCCGACCTGGGGATATTCGCTATTGATATGGCTGATTTCTTGCATCATGTAGGCAGTTTTACTTTCATTAGTGCTGCGCCACCTTCCCTTGCTGTGTCTTTGTGGACTTGTGGATGTTCCCCCAACTGATGGGTAAGAAGATGTGATGGTAGAGACTGCCTCGCGCTCGCTATCAGTATTATGTAGTGAAGTAGTACGACACACTTTATCGGGTTCTGCGGCGATACATATGTATTGTCATCATATCAAGTTTAGTCGTACTCTGATCGTAATTGTAGATTGTCCGATCCACCAGCTCACGCGCTGTCGCTCGACGCAAAAAGATGCGGAAGAAGTAATGGTAAAATGAATGAATGGTGTGCGCCATCTAACGCAACTCGAGTACCGGCTCTACGTAGGAATAAATAAGTAGTTAGCACTCTAGAGAGCAATAAGCAATAAGCAATAAGCAATAGCTACTTAACAGGACCCTTTGCATTTTATCGCGATTAAGCCTAAGAAGAGATAGTATAGATAGATAGATTATTTTAGTAGCCTCTGATAGTACTTAAGTATGGGTAATGTAACGATTAATATTGACATTCTTGACTTCTTTCATCCTCCAAGACTCGCTACGCTAGCAATTTTAGCAGCATTGCTCGCTACGCTCGCAAATTCTTTCCCCCCAGTCTGGAGTAGGTAAGTACAACATACATGATTTTAGATTACATTATCTGTTAATGTCAAATTGCTTCATCTAATGGACCAACCTCACCAGACCATCAACTGTAGTTGGGGTAATCACTTTCTTTTCTCCAGCATCGTAAACCAGTTCCTAATGCATTCTTCTGACGGATTATTCCGTCCCATCCCATCAGTGAGTTTCCCCAGTTAGTTACCTCCTCACACAGAAGCTCTTCTCGATCTCCTCCAATCACAACTTGGCTTGCTCTTAGTCTTAGTCACTTCATGCTTCACACAATACTTCTTACCCTTCTCAACCGCCACCTCTCGTGCCCAATGCGTTTTCTCTTCACTTAACTCTGCAAGTCTCAACGCCTGCTTTTTGGCCTTCTTAAAGCTGAGGACCTCCCGCTGGGCTTGCTTTTTACGTCGGACCATTTCTAGTTGGAGGACGGGGTAGACAAAGTGCTCTATGCCGGCAATAGAGACCTCTTCATCGACGTCACGTTCAGGATCGTACGCCTCTTCGAGGAGTTGGTTAATGCTGTGGTCATGTTTGGACATGTCGATATCGTCAAATGCAGCCTCTTTAGAAGGCACCGTGATACTGCGCTGTTTACGTAACTTACGTGCATCCGTAAACCTCTGCTTATTCATTGCCTTAATCTGATCCGGTTCGTAATAGATATCTTGATCACAACTATAGTCATAGTTGTATAGCTCGACCTCATCGGGGGCAAAGCGCACCTTCTTCCTTTTGGAGTTCTTTTTTCTAAAAGCGGAGAAGAATCCTTTTTTGGCGGCGTTTTTCTGTGGCTTTGGGGAGGGGTCGATTTTACTGTACAGTGCTAGGCAGGAGGGGGATCTGGGAACGGGTGCTGGTGGCGGCGGCGTGGATTGTTGATTTCCTTGAATTTTCAACATGTCATTTTGGAAGGGATCAGGGGCGGCCGAGGCCTCTTTGTTTTCCCTTAGGCAATGGCTGCGGATCTGGATCTGGCTGATTTCTTGCATCGTGTGCATGTGGGCATTTCATTCATAGGCTACTGATAGGTACATGGACACGGAGGCGCGGCCTCCATCTGTTGCAGAAATGACTCTTCCTGGAGCTAATGGTGGAGATCACTCCAACCTTGCATCTACCAAGATCAATCAATCTAAATCACACACTTGCTATCGATAGATAATATCAGTTAAACGGGAATTTACTATACTATCGATTGTGAGATCAATCTTGCATCTTGCCATGGTCAGTTCAGCCTCTGCACTTGAGTGCAGATGCGTGGCCTCGAGAGGCGACGTCAGCGTACGTGGGCCGTTTGTCATTGGCCCACTCGGTTCGTTCGCTCCGATTTCCAACACACTCCTGTGAGCCTGAGTCAATGGATTGCATTGGTTTAG
Source organism: Skeletonema marinoi (assembly GCA_030544225.1). Taxonomy (NCBI): domain Eukaryota; phylum Bacillariophyta; class Thalassiosirophyceae; order Thalassiosirales; family Thalassiosiraceae; genus Skeletonema; species Skeletonema marinoi. Next base: position 762,320 of record CM060506.1, read on the forward strand.
ACTCACCAATTCTTCTTTTCATCTTTTCGTAGTGAATGGCTGTTAGTTCATCAACATCCACTGGACCATGCTCATCGTGGCTGATGTTCATGATGATGTTCCTGAATCGTCGGAACTTTGCGCCACCTAAAGGCTTGGTGAAGAAGTCCCCGATCATTTCGTCAGTTGGGCAATATTGTAGAATCGCTTCCTTTCGTTTTATCACATCTCCCACAAAGAAGTACCTGATGTTCATGTGTCTGGTCCGCTTGCTACTGGAACCTCTGCCGTTAGTCTCTAACAACATGGCACTCTGATTGTCCTGATGGATGACGGATGGCTTGAGTGGATATCCCTGCGCCTCCATGAAGTATCTAGTCCAAAGGATGGCAGGCATGTTGTCATGCACCCCCACTACTTCAGCTTCGGTTGAACTGGTTGTGTTTATCTTCTGACCACTGGATGAGCCCTCGAGCATCCCTTTTCCAAATGTCATGTACCCTCCTGTGTGACTTTTCATGTCGTCATGTACTGCAAAGGCTCCGTCGATAAACCAGTGATTCTGGTCAAGGTATTCGGCCTCAATGGTCAGTCGAAGGAATTTCGTTCTTCTGATGTATTTCATAGCTCTTGCGAGCTTCTTGTAATCGTCTTCGTCAGGTGCGTTTACTCGCTTGGTGAGGAAGGATACGACCAGCCGCAGATCTGGCCTGGCCCGTTGGGAGCCGAATAGTAATTGTGCTGTCTTGGAATGAAACAGATCGGCTCTTTCTTTGTCAAGCTTTGGTGCATTATCTCTTGTCTTGAATAGGTGATCTGCTGCCGGGGTAGCCGCGAATCCGTCCATGTCATCTGGGAGATCCTCTAGCACTCCGTCGAAGTACTTCTCCATATCAACAATAATCTTTCCAGCGTCCGAGAAATCCAGCGTCATGCCAAGGTACTCGTGTACTTTACCTCGTGTGACAGATAGGGTCCCCACCTTTCCATATTCCTTCTGTAGCATCTCAATGATATCACTTACAACATTTGTGCTCACATGAGAGATCTTGAGATCATCCACATGCCATAATATGGTGCACTGTTTGCCATCTATCATTTTGTTCATCACGCACCAATCGTATGGGTTGACTTCAAAACCGCAATCGACCAGGAACCGGGTGAGCTTCCTCCAGAACAACACGGCCGCAAGGAGAGTACCATATAAAGCGACGTTCAGCCTGCAGTAAATGTATGGCTCCCCTCGACGGTGGTGCACAAATCTCTGATATGTAGGTGGATCAATCTTTGCCAGCAACATTGCCATTTCGCCATCCAGCATCACGTGCACATCTTTTTCCTCCTTTGGCCATTTCGTCTGTAGGAATGCGCCAGGGATGTCAGCGGTAGCAACATCTCTCTTTTCATGTGCGTCTATCATGCAGGATAACATAATTGACGCTTGCCTCACTGTAGGGGACGATGCCTCCATCTTTGTCGTGTACAATCTCTGCGGCCGACCGTCAGCACATCCACGTCCCTTGATGATACCATTTCTTTTCTCCTTCAAGTACATGAGATAGTTGAGGGCATTTGCTCTCTCTTCCTTTGTCATTTGATACCAGTGTACTGGCTGGAAACCTTCCATGTCATGTATTTGCTGTAGCTCCTTCGTAATTGCTTCTTCTGCTAAGTCCTCCTTGCCTTGTTGTTTGAACACTTTAAGGCCCTTTTTCCAATTCATTTGCTCAGTGACGAGTGCAACTTCTTCCATCATAAATGTATATTCGCTAAGAGGCATGTCGTCACTATCAAGACCTTCTTTCCAGCCAAGGTGCCCCGTCAGGAACATGTACTCAGCAGTCAACCGTGCGAGTTCAAGATCTTCTGGATCGAGCTTCATCTCCTCTATTCCTGTCTCGTTGTCATCATTTAGAGTGAGCATCACCATCTCCGCACCGTTGGGCACTTCACTGCCATCCATGGCAAATACATCATAGTTCCTCCTCGATTGGCTACGTAGATTCATACTGTTGTAGCTGCGCACTTGTTCTGCATCATCATCACTTTCGCTGTCGTCGTTGTCCTCTTCATCCTCACTGTCAGGATGGTCACCCACTCCTGGGATTTCCTCATCACTGTGATGGTCATCCACTCCTGGGATTTCCTCATCATTGTGGTGGTCATCCACTCCTGGGATTTCCTCATCATCCCGATGGTTATCCACTCCTGGGATTTCATCATCATCGGGATGTTCGTCAGGCGCATTATCATCGTTTGATCCTGTAGTTTCCTCAGGTTCGTTCACTTCATTCTCTTCATGGACGTTTCCATCTGAATCATCTTCATTGTCATCTTCCTCATCTTCGTCTCCACTGAGAATATTGTAGTAGTTTCCATCGGTGCCGTCATTATTGCTGCCGGTACTTTCGCTGTGGCTGTCGCTGTCTCCATTCCAGTCGCTGTCATCGTCATCATCATCATCATTATCATCAGTCACTCCTGCGTTCATCACGTCTAGTGATGGATCGTCCTCATCACGGTCGAGGTCAGCGTACAAAGTGTCAAGGTCCTCGCCAGCCGTGTTAGTGAAAGTAAGTTGTCGAGATGCTTTGGCACGACGGGCCAGGCGGTGAACTTGATCAATAACGCCTTGTGGCATAGGAAGAGGGGTGAAGCTACGGCGGATGATACGACGTCCGGTAGATAAGTTAAGGAAGTAGAACGAGCCGTCATTTGCTGGTCGCAGAGCAATAGCACCAAGGGTCCGACTGTCCATGGTGTTGTCATGTTCTTCGTGAGTCTGGACATAATCACCCAACCCAACTTTGCAGTGAAGTTGAGCATCAAGTGAGCGATTCAAAATGAGCTCAGATGGACTGTGAGTGGGAGAGATCCCACCTTTGAGTGGGAACATGTTTCGCCAGAAAACCGCAGAGTACACCATCTCGGCGATCAACACTGGAGGAAAATGAGTGAATGGGAGGATGTTGTAGTTTGCACGAACTCTGTCCTTGGTTGTGCGGTTGAAGCGCTCGGCTTCAGGGACATGATCTTCTCTAGCAACAACGTGGAGCTGGACATGGAGGTTAGCGATATCATCACGCATAGATTCAAATTGATTGTCGGTCAGCATGATCGTTACTTTGAATCCACGCACAGCATAAGTACTAATGATCTTCTTGAAGTGTTTGAGGATGTGATGGGTCTGCATTGTCTCAAGTCTACCAGCAGTACCAAATTTAATACCTCGTGAGATGGTCATCAAGAAGGGAATTCCTGTGACCTTCATGATGTCTACGGAGAGCGTAACATTCTTGTAGTGATCCATGATACTAGGTGGGATTTCATTGTGCTGGACACGGATGGGCGGCGGTTTAGTGCGAACAGTCTTGCCTTTGAGGCACCCAAGATCAGGCCCATAGATTGTCTCGGCATTCCTCACATCCTGTGCAGTCACAGGGCAATTTTTAATCATTTTGTCATGAATGTACCGGATTAGATCGGCAGTGGATGGCCGTCCAACGCGTTGCTGTAATGTTCGAGCCTGATCAGCCTTGGCAACATCCTGTCCAGAGAATTTTAATTTGTTATCGTCTACTGTAGTGATTAGAATGGTGCTCTCTTCAGTTCTGTCGCAGAGGTCAAAACAGTACAGACGGTTACTCCTTTCAGTAAACTTTACCACGCTCCCGTCCTTCTTGAACACATCAAAAGAGTTGCCCAGAGCACTGTCGTAAGTCACTCTAAACGTCTCTTTCGTGCGGCTCAGAGAAACGATGTTAGCTACTCCACCATGGAGAAGCCAGACCCAGCCGAAACCAGGAAGCCGACCTCGCCATCGCGTTGTCTTCAAACCCGCATTGCATCTGACCGTTAAAGTCGTATCAGATTCATAAACTTCCACCAGCAGATCAGGATTACAAAAAAGGTGAACCGATGATCCGCAATCCATGACCAATATGGTGCTACTAGAAGAAGACTTCTGCTTCCTCTGATCCTTCCCACTGCAACCGTTTGATTGAATGAAGATGAGCTTTTCCATGACATCACTACAGTAGACAACACAATCATTCTCAGGAGCGTCGGGCTCCGGGCAGGTACTTACATGATCTTCGGCCTCTCCAGATTCCATCTCCTTGACAGATCCACAAATGTGCAGAGTAGTTCCGTTAACATGAGTTGTAGCGGTGCATTGTCCACGGTGGTATCTGCCGCAGCGATCACACTTCTTGCGCTCGGACCTTGTCGCATTATCACCTCCACCTCCGTCGTCCTGATCACCCACAGCGTTGAAGGAGACTCCCAACTCGGTGTCATTTACGCTCTTCTTCTTCTTGGAATTATTACCATGCCAGTGGCGGAGCAAAGTGTAGGCCTTCTGGAGATCGGTAGGGTAGTTATCCACCCCGCTGAGGAATGACCTGTCAAACTCCTGGACCATCCCTCCAAAGCGTTCTTTGTCAGCGCCGAGGATAAAATGCATGGCTTCCATTCGCCCATGTTGCACTTTAAGGTACTTCAATTGGTCTGCAGGATCGAGACTTTTGTACTCACCGAGTTCGTTGTCCTTGCAGTACTTTTCAAGGAGAGACACATAGCCGAAGATAGAAGGCTCATCATCTTTACCCCCGATCAGTTCATGTACGGTCTTCATTAGGTTCTTGAATCGCTTGAAGTAGTCATCAGTAGATTCGCCTTTCATCTGGCGGATCATCATGTATTCCCTGAGGGACTCGAGTAAGACCTTGATGGGAGACTTTGTTTCATTAAACCCCACTGTTAGATTCTTCAGCATCGGTCGTAGCAAAAACACACTCTTTGATTTGACCATTTTCTCGTAGTCCGCGTGTTCCTTGAGGGTGGCTTTGACTTGGTCACTGCATTGTCCAAAGTAAATATGGAAGATCTGAGACACCTCCTTTTCGACCGACCTTAGAGTACCGAGATTTTCTTTGTAGTTGATCTCATACTTCATCTTTTCCATCTCATTTTCGAACGTCCCGTCAACTTTCATCTTTGCCTTATACTCGTCAGGCTTAGCCAGCTTACCGCCCTCAAGCGACTTGAGCGTTAGCTCGTGAAACTCGCGTCCCACTTTGTTCCTGATGGCCCTATCCACTTTCACGAAGTTGGCATTTGTTTGCGATGGCGTGTGTCCAATGGTGATGGCACCAAGTTCGGGAATTGCGCCTTTGAACGATGACCCGGCGGTGCTGTGTTGATGGTTTTGTTTCTTTTGTTTATTTTTATTTTTATTGCCACTGCGTTGGTCCGACCCAGCAGTATTGCCGGTTTTGTCATCCCCCGCCGCAGGGCTCGTTGTTTCGTTTTCAGTACTCATAAGAGCAACTATCGCAATCGATAGTATATGTTGCAGAAATGACTCTTCCTGGAGCTAATGGTGGAGATCACTCCAACCTTGCATCTACCAAGATCAATCAATCTAAATCACACACTTGCTATCGATAGATAATATCAGTTAAACGGGAATTTACTATACTATCGATTGTGAGATCAATCTTGCATCTTGCCATGGTCAGTTCAGCCTCTGCACTTGAGTGCAGATGCGTGGCCTCGAGAGGCGACGTCAGCGTACGTGGGCCGTTTGTCATTGGCCCACTCGGTTCGTTCGCTCCGATTTCCAACACCATCAACTCTTCAATATTAATATGCGATGATTCTTTGCGGTTCGCCGATGTTCAACTGATGGGTAAAAACTGTAGTAATGATAACACTTACCGCTCACGGTTACATAGTTGTCCATGTGGTATGGTGGCTTCGCTTGAATACAATGGTGTTGCGCTATCTAACGCCATTGGAGTACCGGCTCTACGTAGGAATAAGTATTTGCGCTCCAACAAGTGCACCTTGATCGACCAGAAATTCCTCTCATATAATCATCTGATTGTGATTGTGATTATCTAGTTTAGCCAGTAGCTGGCAGCTGCTGGGCAGCAGACATTTATTAACCCTCGCCTTGGGGGACACACATGACTCCATGACACATACATAAGTAGTAGACCAGCATCAGACATGATGGATGATGGATCGAGCCGACGCGACGATGGCAAGAATAATAATGTGTAAGTACATACAATAGTTGTGAGTACTGTGGCCACATAGTAGCCCACCCCTACCCCTCTACAACACTGTGATACTACTCTCCGAGTGGTTTGATTTCCTTCATTTCGCCGGAAAATGGCTTGATGTGTCACTCCTGTGGTTACTATTGATTCGTCCTTGGCTGCTCTATGTCGAGTTGACATAAATTAAGATATACTATCACCTAAGGGCGGGTGGGTGGCTATATGTGCGGTAGATAGACGACCTTGAGGTATTCGCTATTGATATGGCTGATTATTTCTTGCATTATGTAGGCAGTATTACTCTCTTTAGGCTGCGCCCGCCTTCTCCGACTATACAATAGTCTTTGCTGCGACATGAGGATTGTTCTCCGACTGAGCGAGGGGGTAGTGACTGCATCTACTTTTTTGGGTTCTAATAAGTTTTTCTGAGGTAACATGGCTTCGGTTGAGTGGTGCTGCTGAATCCACGCCCGCTGTTCAACACTACTTTATGTACCAAAGTGTCTTCTCCACGCAACAATCTTTACAAGTAAGTGAGACCCAGTCGCCGAAAATTACATAGTCTCCACATGGAGGAACAGCTGTCGACAGCTGGAGGATGTCAGAAAATGTCACCTTTCGAACTCTTCCTCACATGTCTTTTTGGTCTCAGTAATGCTCTTCCGGTTTTCACTAGAGCAATAGACCCTTTGCATTTTGTGGCGATTAATCCTAAGTGTAGTGTGGAGTAAGTACAACATACATAATTTACATTATCTGTTAATGTCAAGTTGCTTCATCTAATGGACCAACCTCACCAGACCAACAACTGTAGTTGGCCAGTTCCTAATGCATTCTTCTGACGGATTATTCCGTCCCATCCCATCCCATCAGTGAGCTTCCCCAGTTACCTCCTCACACAGAAGCTCTTCTCGATCTCCTCCAATCACAACTTGGCTTGCTCTTAGTCTTAGTCACTTCATGCTTTACACAATACTTCTTACCCTTCTCCATCGCCACCTCTCGTGCCCACTGCGTTTTCTCTTCACTTAGCTCTGCAAGTCTCAACGCCTGCTTTTTGGCCTTCTTAAAGCTGAGGACCTCCCGCTGGGCTTGCTTCTTACGTCGGACCATTTCTAGTTGAAGGACGGGGTAGACAAAGTGCTCTATGCCGGCAATGGAGACCTCTTCATCGACGTCACGTTCAGGATCGTACGCCTCTTCGAGGAGTTGGTTAATGCTGTGGTCATGTTTGGACATGTCGATATCGTCAAATGCAGCCTCTTTAGAAGGCACCGTGATACTGCGCTGTTTACGTAACTTACGTGCATCCGTAAACCTCTGCTTATTCATTGCCTTAATCTGATCCGGTTCGTAATAGATATCTTGATCACAACTATAGTCATAGTTGTATAGCTCGACCTCATCGGGGGCAAAGCGCACCTTCTTCCTTTTGGAGTTCTTTTTTCTAAAAGCGGAGAAGAATCCTTTTTTGGCGGCGTTTTTCTGTGGCTTTGGGGAGGGGTCGATTTTACTGTACAGTGCTAGGCAGGAGGGGGATCTGGGAACGGGTGCTGGTGGCGGCGGCGTGGATTGTTGATTTCCTTGAATTTTCAACATGTCATTTTGGAAGGGATCAGGGGCGGCCGAGGCCTCTTTGTTTTCCCTTAGGCAATGGCTGCGGATCTGGATCTGGCTGATTTCTTGCATCGTGTGCATGTGGGCATTTCATTCATAGGCTACTGATAGGTACATGGACACGGAGGCGCGGCCTCCATCAACTCTTCAATATTAATATGCGATGATTCTTTGCGGTTCGCCGATGTTCAACTGATGGGTAAAAACTGTAGTAATGATAACACTTACCGCTCACGGTTACATAGTTGTCCATGTGGTATGGTGGCTTCGCTTGAATACAATGGTGTTGCGCTATCTAACGCCATTGGAGTACCGGCTCTACGTAGGAATAAGTATTTGCGCTCCAACAAGTGCACCTTGATCGACCAGAAATTCCTCTCATATAATCATCTGATTGTGATTGTGATTATCTAGTTTAGCCAGTAGCTGGCAGCTGCTGGGCAGCAGACATTTATTAACCCTCGCCTTGGGGGACACACATGACTCCATGACACATACATAAGTAGTAGACCAGCATCAGACATGATGGATGATGGATCGAGCCGACGCGACGATGGCAAGAATAATAATGTGTAAGTACATACAATAGTTGTGAGTACTGTGGCCACATAGTAGCCCACCCCTACCCCTCTACAACACTGTGATACTACTCTCCGAGTGGTTTGATTTCCTTCATTTCGCCGGAAAATGGCTTGATGTGTCACTCCTGTGGTTACTATTGATTCGTCCTTGGCTGCTCTATGTCGAGTTGACATAAATTAAGATATACTATCACCTAAGGGCGGGTGGGTGGCTATATGTGCGGTAGATAGACGACCTTGAGGTATTCGCTATTGATATGGCTGATTATTTCTTGCATTATGTAGGCAGTATTACTCTCTTTAGGCTGCGCCCGCCTTCTCCGACTATACAATAGTCTTTGCTGCGACATGAGGATTGTTCTCCGACTGAGCGAGGGGGTAGTGACTGCATCTACATTTTTGGGTTCTAATAAGTTTTTCTGAGGTAACATGGCTTCGGTTGAGTGGTGCTGCTGAATCCACGCCCGCTGTTCAACACTACTTTATGTACCAAAGTGTCTTCTCCACGCAACAATCTTTACAAGTAAGTGAGACCCAGTCGCCGAAAATTACATAGTCTCCACATGGAGGAACAGCTGTCGACAGCTGGAGGATGTCAGAAAATGTCACCTTTCGAACTCTTCCTCACATGTCTTTTTGGTCTCAGTAATGCTCTTCCGGTTTTCACTAGAGCAATAGACCCTTTGCATTTTGTGGCGATTAATCCTAAGTGTAGTGTGGAGTAAGTACAACATACATAATTTACATTATCTGTTAATGTCAAGTTGCTTCATCTAATGGACCAACCTCACCAGACCAACAACTGTAGTTGGCCAGCTCCTAATGCATTCTTCTGACGGATTATTCCGTCCCATCCCATCCCATCAGTGAGCTTCCCCAGTTACCTCCTCACACAGAAGCTCTTCTCGCTCGCCTCCAATTACAACTTGGCTTGCTCTTAGCCACTTCCTCATTCACACAATACCTTATCCCCTTCTCCATCGCCACCTCCCGTGCCCACTGCGTTTTCTCTTCACTTAACTCTGCAAGTTTCAACGCCTGTCGTTTGGCCTTCTTAAAGCTGAGTACCTCATTCTGAGCTAGCTTTTTACGTCGAATCATCTCTAGTTGGAGGACGGGGTAGACAAAGTGCTCTATGCCACAGATCGAAACTTCTTCGTCGGTGTCACGTTCAGGATCGAACGCTTCTTTGAGGAGTTGGTTAAGGTTGTGGGCACGTTTGGAAAGATCGATATCGTCACATGCAGTCTCTTTAGAAGGCTTCTTGACATTGCGTAGCTTGCGTAACTTACGTGCATCCGTAAACCTCTCCTTATTCATTGCTTTAATCTGCTCCTTTTGATAATACACATCTTGATCACAACTGTAGTCCCAGTCATATGGCTTGACCTCATCGGGGGCAAAGCGCACCTTCTTCTTATTGGGGTCCTTTTTGAACGAGTTCCTCCGCTTTAAAGGAATTAAGGCGGAGAAGAATCCTTTTTTGGCGGCATGCTTCGGTTCCTTCGGGGCGGGGTCGACGTGACTGTAACGTGCTAGGCAGGAGGGAGATCTAGGAACAAGCGGTGGTGTTGAAGTTGGGGATCTGTGAACAGCAAGTGGTGGCGGCGGCGGTGTGGGTCGACTTTCTTGACTTTTCAACATGTTAATTTGGGAGACTTCAGTGGCGGCGGCCCTGTTCTCCTTGAAGCAATGGCTATTATGGATCTGGCTGACCTCTTGCATCGTGCGAGCATTGATTCTTATCGGCTGAAGGTCTCCTCTACTGCTCAATTCACATGTGTTTTTCGCCAACTGATGGCGAACCGAATGATGGCATGGGTAAGATGACAGATCTTCAACTGGTAAGATGGAATGGGTAGTGACTTCATCGCTCACACGGTTCTCTTGGGTTCTTGTGGGGTTGCATTTCGGTTCAGTGCGCCAACGCCTTTCCAATTATTGGTTTAACGTAGGAATACATAGTTGTTTTTGCATTGATGTTCAATCAAGAACCAATCGCCGAAAGTCCGGCTGGATGATGTCATCTAGAGTAAATCGCGTCTTCCTTCCTTGAAGAAAATGTTCGGACAGCTGTCAACAGACAGCTGGCCCACATTCCATCAACATTGGTTCAGAGGCGCACCCCACTTTTTCACATAAACTGACATAGCTTCCTCCATGATAATATTTTCTAATATTTAGTGTTCACCTAATATTCTGACATTTTCAGTTTAATTTTGAAGAGAGAAATTATGTTGAATCTTGTAATCTGTGCCAGACAAGTTCAATACCAGGGTGTTTTGTGTACCTTGCTGAGTACCATACCTAGCGAGCGGGTCATACTTATGACCTGAGCCTACTTCTCGCGGTAGGTCCTTTCAGGATAACCCTAAGTTTGGGAGGCGCTTGCCTTGCTGGCTCGCGACCAACCAGAACCCAGAACCCAGCCCGCTGCCCTGCCTCACATGTCGACTCTAGAGAGGCATCATAAACACCGTTAACAGTAAAGAATAGAAGCTCTAGCTCTTCGCGTGGTTTGGTTTCCTTCCATTCGCTGAAAATTCGATGTAAACGACCCGATGCAGTCACTTATGTGTTATGCTATCGTCCTTGCTTTGCTGACTCCATCGAGTTGATTCTATCATGAAGACATAACCATCACTAAAGGCTGGTTGAGGCAGCTATTTATGTGCGGAAAGTAAGTATCAAAACAACCGAACCAACTGATAGAGACTGACCGGAAAGAATGATGGATGTCGACCAAAACATGGAGATCTTCTATTGCTAGCTCAGAATGCACTTTCAATTGTCATTGAAGAATTGAATCAATCAATCAACATGTGGAATTTTCCTGTGGGCACGTTGGCTGTATATATGATAGATGTACTCCTGTGTCTTTATAAAGGTATGATATTGTTCATCATCTACACGGGAAAGTTCTAGAGAGCATCTGAGATAAAGAACCAAATTCCGCTGCTCATGCCATCATCGTGCCATATCATATCGTAGTTATGCAAGGATAATGACCTTCTGATATATTTTCACCAATTAGCCGAGGGTGTATAATATGAAACGCTGCTCGTGAGATGGCAGATTGCTGGAGATTAAGGGTGCGGATCGACGGGTCTCTTTGTGCCGCAGAAGACATATAAAAGAGGGAGTAATATTATACGTGTCAAGAAGACATATAAAAGAGGGAGTAATATTATACGTATCATCCCGAGATGCTTGTTGTTGTGTGAGCTAACAGAGGGCGTAATATTATGTGATGACGTGTCATCCTGTTAGGGCCATCCTTGAGATACTTGTTGTGTGAGCTAACGGCGACAGATGAAGTCGATGAAGGAGGCTCTTTCGACGTAGAATTTGAGCATGATGAAGATAATATGAAGCAGTTGACACGAGGTAGTGATGTGGGTTATGCACGCATCCATAGGCGATAGATGAGATGATGACGATATCGAGTTTGAAATCCAGTCTTCCACTCACACATCCTTGCAGTGACAAGCATCTCTAGACAACAAAACTGCTTGTATTGGTCATTTTGCAAACAACGGGCTGGGGTATTGCACATAACATGAAATGCCTGATACTCAGAGGAATATCGAGGCGTCTTCTACTACAGATACTGCAGAATACTTAATCTTCACCCATGCAAAAGATGTACAATGATAAAAGAAGTTTGAAGGAGCGATAATGTACAAAGCGCAGCTGATCAACAAACTCATGAACTTGAAAGGTTGGATATCATCATCTTCTGTTATACCTAATACTCTGTCTGCAGGCTCTATCATAACAATAGGATAGAACAGTTTACAGCGGTGATAATTCCTTCTTCTAGTACCCAATACTCTACAGAGGCAACAGATGATGACATGTCTACGTGGACGTGGGGTATCATATTAAAGGGCAAGTGTCCGTCCTTCCAAAAGGATTCCGACGTACGTGCCCCCAGTACCTACCGCCACCTACGTACATGGGCGCTACGTAGAGTTTTAGCGTTCGGGTTCGTCCGTACCGTGCATGCTCCGCGTGCTCCTCCGTGCTCTTGAGCTGCCAAGAATTGTACGCCTTAGCTTCATTTGAGTCCGGCTCATCGCTTGTAACATGGTACAGCGCACCCACACTTGTGACTCCAAGACTCTCCAAGCAGCAGCCTAATGCAGATTGACCGTGAAAACAAGATTTGAGACGCACAAGGAAAGGAGAACCTTGAACATATCAGATCCCTCGATTTTGAATATAATTATTTGGAGACTGTACGTGTGGTAACAGTATTGTTACAAGCAGACAACAGACAAGCAGATAGTACGTAACACAAGTAACACACACCTCCTGCCTACATAACTACTTACAACTCCGCAGGCTAGCTGAGCGCAGCGAAGCTAGTAAACGATAAAAGAGCCAATAACATCCATAATGATATAGTCATCTACTAAATTATATCTATCTGGCAGCATAGCTGTCCACATCTAAACCTCTAACATACTCTCTAATATTGCCACTTTAACGACGTGACAATATAGTTTTACACAATGCACCCTCTAAATAATGCCATCTGACGCACTTCAATGATGATTCTTCTCTCCCATGCTTCACATACGTATGTATTGTGACATACAAACACTAGAGAGAATTCGTTCCAACTGTAGACTTGCACACGATGATACCATGAAATGTTATCATTGGCACGAACACGTGTTCATCTACTTCCCATAATGTGAGGATGAGCAGCCGGTTAAGCTCGCTTGGATACCTTGGATGTCTTTCCCTTCTTCATCGCCTTGGAAGTGAGAGAGAATGATAATGAGCCATACGACATGGAATGAGGGCTTTCAACGGGAGATCGAGTTTGCCGAGTAGGCTTAGGGGTAGGATTGACGGGAGACCGAGTAGGCCTAGCGGTAGGATTGATTGGAGCCGCGGAGGGAGCCATCGAGGGAGTCTTAACGGGAGACCGAGTAGGCCTAGCGGTAGGATTGATTGGAGCCGCGGAGGGAGCCATCGAGGGAGTCTTGCTGGATTTGGAAAGCAGTTCATCGAGGCTGACTGACGGTGTCGGGCTTGACGAGAAGTCATCTTGACGTGCTTGGGCGGTGCTGACGAGGATGAGTAGTGCAAGAAGAGCGCCTCGGATGATGTAGTTGATTGTAGCAGTAGTCATGGTGGATGGTATCTGTGTATTGTTGTCTATTATTGGTTGATTATGAGGTCGTTGTCTCTGTTGTTGGTTGATTATGAGGTAGTGTCCGGATGTCGATCTGCAACGGCAAAAATTATGAGATGGGCAACGAACAACTCTGACAACAACTTAGCGATTCAAATCTGAAGTAAACGTCCTGGACATGCCTGCACTTTTATGTATCAACCTAACGGAAGGACGTTTGTTCACGTCATATTTCTGAAGCTTGAGACATCCTTCTTGTAGGCAAGTAGGAAGGAAGGAAAGGCCCCACAAAAAGGTAGCTAATTTAGGCTGATTACTTTATTTAGGACACGAGGTGATGTGACAGTTCAAGTTGAAGTTCATTACGGTTCTTTTGTCCCAAGAGTTTGTTTGTCCCAAGTTGTCCTTTTCTGCTTTTCCACCATCCTCTTCGAGTTACTTTTAGATACAATACTTGCTCAAGCATCTTTCTCGGAAAAGAGGTGAACTTTTAAATGTAATCGGTATGATGTTACAGTACAAATTGCATCAACTAATTTTATGCCAGCGTCAAATCTCCCTCCTTGGTATTGTAACCTCGAATCGAACTCACTTTGTTGTGTGTCGCAGCAAATTCTGGAGTAATTGCAAACGCCTCTTGATACTTTGAATTTTGTAGAATGTTGTAAGAAGACAACCCTCGAATGATTTCACGATCTCTTGCGCTGGTATAGTCCACTTGTAATGTGTTCATGTTATTCCGTAGACCCTTCACTCGATTACCTTTCCGACAAGTCAGGCAGCGGAGGCAGTCACAAACTCTACTCCAGAATGCAGATGAAAATCGTGATAGGAAGATGCAAGTCACAAATAGTACCAACGTCGCTTCAATGGTGAACAGATGTCTTTTGAGTAGTCTTCCCTTCCATGAAGCTGCAATATCGCCCAGTTGTTTGCCAGAAAGTGACTCTCCCTGAAAGATGTGCCCGCCTCCCATCATCCACAAGCTCATGGACATGTGCAACACTATCAAGAACCCTAGAAGTTTGGTGCATTTCTTCCCCATCCTATCAGAATACCTCGGCGGAGTACGATAAAAGTTGCAAAAGAGGAATTTGTCTACCCAGTACGAAAGGTAGCAAGAGAAAGCACCAATCATCGGCATTATAGGCATGGATATTGCATACATCCAGCAAATATATATCGTGACAAGGACCTGAGCATAGCGATAGTTCAATCGGAAGGGAGGGCCTCTGTAGAACTCATTCATTTTCTCTTGCGTGTACCAGATTTTGTGTGAGTCTTTTGTCTCCTTATCCTTTGTCAAGCTTCGTTCGAGGCGACGGATCTTGGCTCGGTGGCGTAGGTAGGCAATGAAGGAGCCGGTATGCGGAGCAATTATATTCAAGAGCATAATGATCATGACACTCGTTCCACCGGTAGCATACCAATCGACGTTGAAATCTGAAGCATCGTCAAATCGTATTCTAACTAATCTCTGCAACCACTTTTGACCATATAATAGAACAAGGCAGCCAGAGTTAACGAATTTGAGTAGGAATACTCGAACCATGTTGCTCTCTTCCATGTTATCAAGACTCTGATGCTTCTCGAATGATCCAGCAACGTTCAGTAGCCATGTGAAGAAAAAGTTCATGAATATAACAACGAATCCAGCACCATAGCTAATCGATGTAGATGCTAGCCACGTGACGAGATGGTCATGACACAAATTCATATTCCACTGATCCATAATTCGAAGGGTAGAACAGTAGCAATGAGATAGGTCCAAATTACTCTTGACCAGTTCCAGTTGATAATCAGAGTCTAGCTCAAAGAATTGATCTGGACATGGCATGCTTGCGTACTTCAATACTTTGTCCTTAAAATCTCTCGCCAGAAACGTCAACATGATCGAAAGAAGTATGGCAAGCAAGGCTACGCTTGTAGTAAGGAATTTGCGGAAGTATCGACTTGATGTGGAAAACTCAAGATTCTCCCACATAATCGTGGATGGCTCGGGTGCCTGCTCAACATGCAGCCTTTGACCCTTGAACTTTAGCCTTTCGGGGTAGCAACAGCAATATCTCTGAAACCAATTGAAGTTGTACTTGAGCATTGCTTCAATGAATCCTGTCTCCGTTTCGAAAGTTACAAAAGCTTGAATGGCATCTTGCCTCTCTTGAATAACTCTACTTCGTCGTTCATCATTCTGTCGTACAGCGATGGTTAAACTTTCACGCTCCCGCATAAGATTCCTTAGACGCTTTCTTTGCCCTGGTTGTCCATCTCTCATTGTCTTTTCATATCTTATGCGCTGTATACAATTGAAACGTTGTTTCATGATCCTGCCTCGTTTGATGTATTGTTTGATCTCTTTGGAGTTGTTGAATGCAAGATGAACTGCGGCTACTGCTTCACCGGTAACCCGAGCAAAATGAATGGCAAGCTCCTTCTCTGTCGTATCTGCGGGTACAGACTTTAGTCTGATTGTGTAATCAGATGCAGTCACCGTCGATCTATTGAGCATCCTTGATTCTTTCGACTCAAATGCCCGAAGCCATAACCATGCCAAGATGAAGAATATGGTACCAGCAGCATCGATGAAGGAGTACAAGATGGCAAGGTCATTCTTCTTGACTCGGCATCCATTCAATGGAAGTTCCATCTCGTCGCATCCAGGAATATCAACTGCATCCACATCCTCGGCGCTTCCAAGATTTCCAAACGTCGTTGTGGCAAGATTAAATGACGAGCCGATCAAGTCATTCGCTCCATATGCATTCACAATGAGAACAGGTACGTGCAGAAGCGACAAGATGAACATTACCCAACAACACCATTTCAGAAACTTGAAGTAGTTTGTGATTCCAATACCAAATTGAGAGAATTCACTCGTTCTCCCTTCATCCCACAAGTCCAGCTGCTCTCCACATCCACCAGCGAAGCAATGCCTTCCCGACGTGGCCTTCTTCCAGTTGTACTTGGCCATTTGCTTTCCAGCCCGATGGGGTCGACTTGCAGCCTCAAACTTTTTAGCAAAGTTCCAGCTTGGCTTACGCCATTCCACCTCGATCTCTTCATCGTAATCATCGCCTTGCTCATTGATCCGTCGAAGCATGGAATGCCGTCGAAAGCTCTCTTGATGACTTAATCCATGAATACCTTCAACATCGTACTCAATATCTTCTCCTTCTTCACAATCGCCCATATAATCAAAAACCGCATTATAATCCTGATACTTTTCATTAGCCTTCTTCCACGCCTGTCTACGGAAGAACGCCTTTTGTATCGTCCTCGCAGCCATACCCATCCGTGTTATCTCCTCAATACTAAATTGTCGTCGACAATCCTTTTCGCTCTCGGCAACTTCTGCTCCAAAGACTTGATCGCATATTCGTACCAGCGTTTCATGTGTGGCGTTGTAAGAGTCACGAAGTGGGATTTGGTATTGGACCAATAACTCTCTGAGATCATCTGGTGACCATTCGGAATAAGGAGATATGTGAGGGTTTTGTGCTTCAACGATGACTTCGTGAGCACGTTGTCGTATCGTATCAATTGCTGAAAATCCGGTTGGTTCCATTTATCAGTATCAGTTGTTGGAGAAGATGGTGTTTTGCTTAGTCCATGAACCTATTGGAAGCTGTCTTTTGCCTTAGCAATTAGCTTAGATGGAAGAATCCAAGACGTTTTGGGTTGGAGCCAGTTTGAATCAAATCTTCCACACAGTAGGTTTCAGCTGAATCCTTAGCGTGGCTGAATGAGAAGTTTGCTTTTGGGTGGCGCAAAAATCACCGCTTGTTGGGGGAGGCTTGAGAATTCAATTCGGAACATCCCACTTCTTCCTTCTCGTGGACACAAAGAACTAAATAATCCACATGTCCTCCTCCGAGACCGATCCTCACGAGCAACAATGCCCTCGTCGACAAACCAAAAGAGAAGTACTTCTCCACCTTGACAAATCTCAACTCATCACACAAATGTCATTTCGAGGAAATCACCACAATGAAATCCTCCATGCTGCACGCGATGCAAATTCCACGATCCGATCCCACTACAAAGACTTTATCCATCAAGTTGGAAGGAATGTCTTTCCACTCATCATAGCGTCTGATCACGAGGTTGATGGTTATAGCGGTGTTGGATCGACACTTACTTTGTATAGAGATGATGGCAGTATTGAAACGCGTAGTCCGTGTTTGGGTAGCTATTATGAGCTGTATAAGACTGCAAGCCATTTCTTCATGGCGCTTGCAGTTGAGATTGGGCCTTATATGGCGAATGATAGTGTTGTTTGTACTACTACTGCTACTACTGCTGCTACTCCTGCTTGTGGTGGAGGAGATTTGATTGGTGATCAAGTGAATCATTCAAATGATGTCAATAATACATGTTCTTCACCATCATCGGAGGCGGAAGCAGATCATCAAGATATCCCACAACCATGGGAATCGAGCATGACCGATTTGGTAACAAAAGCACAAATACTCCGTCAGTCCCTGCTCAAGGCGACAGCGATGGAATCCAACAACAATTGCACCAACCACCAAGAAGACTCCTCCACCAACTCCAACTCCACTCTCCCACCACCACCAGCAATGCGTGAAACAATCATGTCAATGCTCAATTCAATCATTGCCTATTGCCAACATTCCCTCTCCACAAAACAACTAAATCTATCCCAATGGACCAACCTCAACCAAGCTAACTTTCCCCTCATCAAACGCTGCATGGCCGAAGCAACATCCCTCCAAGCAAATCTATGCATACGTCAAATCCTACATTGGAAAGATAACGTATTAACCCCTCAGGAATGGAGAGAGTTGTACGTTGTCATTCCCACCGTATGGGCCGTTGATAGAGACAATCCACGGAAAGAAATGTTCAAGAGATTGATGCATCCAGATCGGGTGGAGACTCATTTAATCACGTCAGAGTGGCCACGTGATCATGGTGAAGTGAGGACTTTATTGGGACGAATTGTGGGGGATCGTGCGATAGGGAGATTCGTGTTTGGTGATGACACGGAAGAGCAGAGGGTGAAAACGATGGGGCTGTCGAGTGGTGTGGATGTTGTTTTGGATGATGCTTTGCCGGCTATTTGTAGTGTCTTGAAGGAGCTTAGTGTGGGCAAGGATGAGAATAATACTGATGAGGCGAAGGAACAGTGGTGGCGCTAGCATGATGATGTGATGTATGCTATCACCTGCCCTCTGAAAGTGCTCATCTTTTTTCTTTGGATGTTCTTTAGCACTTACATTCTGCATAGAAAACGCAAGTAATACAGGCTGAAATACTTGCGTGTGCATATGTTTTATTACCGATGATTGCTACACCTTCCGCTGAACTTGATATCATACCAAGAGGCGCTTGCATAGCAACTTTTCTTCCTCCGTCGCAGAGCGAGGGACATCATCAGTGCAATGGCCAATGTCATGTGTGATTTTGATGGTTCCTTCTCTTCGGGCCGCATCCGGTTTTGTTGTGACAGAATGAGCAAGAAAATGGCAGCACCCATCAAGATCAAAGATCCCAAATCATCGATGAGTGCACAAGATGTGCTTCCGCCCCGTATCTTGCCTTCTAGCCGGCTAATGAAGGCAATGAGTGGTGTTTTGGAAAGCCCTTGAGCTGCTCTATCGATTAGACATACTATCAGCCTAATTGGACGACTTTTTGAGAATCATTCAGGCCAAAAAGGGGGTTACTTTGCGCACAGCTCGGCCAGATCCACCGCCGCATCAGATGCACATCGGAGGCCAAATTTGACCAAAATACAAATTGACAACCATTCGAAAGCTCTCTTGAAGCCCTATCGATTAGTACCATTATTAACTCGACAATCAACAATATAAACAATACAAACACAGCTCGGCCGAGGGCCTCGCAAAAGACACTTCACGACAAGAAGTAAGATCCAAAAAAAAGACACTTCACGTCATGCCACTAAAATCCATCAATATAAACGGTGCTTCGCCCGGGGGGCTCGCCTAAGAAACGCTCCGCTGAATACACTTTTCTTAGAGAGGCCCCATCAATGATAATAGCTACGGCTGAGGTCCAAAAGAGATACGCAGCTCGCCCAAAGGGCTCGCGAAATACAGTTGTAGAATGCGGTATCGTCCATCACAATAGTCACGTGCTGGCGAGGAGTGGAATAGTTGCGGCGGTGGAGAGGAGGAGGAGGAGGAGGAAGAGTGGAGGATGAAGATGATGGATAGATTGATTATTACTCACCACCGCCGATGATGATAATGAATGGATTGTTGGCGGTGGTGAGTAATAATCAACTCAGCCCCTGCTCTTCCACTCCTCCTCCTCGCCACCGCCAGACTAGTCCATTCATCAATCATTATCATCAGCGGTGGTGAGGAGGAGGAGTGGAATAAGAGGTGGATGAAGACGTATCGAGCGAAGCGAGACAGCAGTAGGATGATACTCAACCTCCACCGCCGTCAATTAATAGCGAGTGAGCCGAAGGCGAAGGAGCTGTCGTGAGTGTTGAGTAAGAATGATATATGATATGTTGACGGCGGTGGTGTTGAAGGAGTTGTTGTTGCAGCGAGTGAGCCGTCAGGCGAGGGAGATGGAGGATTTCATGGCGACGGCAGTGGTGATGATAACAATAACGGTGGTGGAGGTCAATATGTCGATTTGCTACTCTTTTGTCAAAATCCGGATTTTTGACTTGGATTTTGGGCTCCAAAGTCGGATTCTAACCCCCTCTCGAGTTGAATTGATTGACAAAAGATCGATATTACGTCTCGAAACTACAACTAATCGATAGAGCTTGCTCTCAGCTTTCCAAAACACCACTCATCGCCTTCCTACTACTACTACAAGCTGAGATACGAAGGATTGGGTGAATTTGGAGGGAAATAGTAGTAGTAGTAGTGCGTGTGATGGAATGACGGCCAAGTATCTAGTGGGGATTGGAGCTATTAGTTTGGATTTTATTCTCCATTGAATTAGCTTTCAAATGAGCCACTATTCACCTTCCAAAGACCACTACAAGCCGAGATATCAGGGAAGAGGTGAAGTTGTTGGATAGTCATGGGGTATCGTATTAGAAGGTATATAATTCGGATAGGATAACTATCTATAGTAATGCAAGTCACTTCCTTTGTTGTCACACTGACCAATCTCAACTCATCACACAAATGTCCTCTCGATTTTTCCACAATCCGATCCCACTACAAAGACTTTATCCATCAAGTTGGAAGGAACGTCTTTCCACTCATCATAGCGTCTGATCACGAGGTTGATGGTTATAGCGGTGTTGGATTGATGAACCTGCCAAAGGCTCACAGTGATACCTACGGCTATGGGCCGAGGCAACAGATGGCGTATAGCCCTACGATGAGGTGAATGATGCTAAAACCATGTGTTAGAGAAGAATGAGACCGACATCGTGTGGTCTCTTACGCTATCTATCAGGATTTGGTCGGATGAATGCCAGACGGCGTGAGTTGGATTCTGCCAACTCATCATGGATCGACACTTACTTTATAGAGATGATGGCAGTATTGAAACGCGTAGTCCGTGTTTGGGTAGCTATTATGAGCTGTATAAGACTGCAAGCCATTTCTTCATGGCGCTTGCAGTTGAGATTGGGCCTTATATGTCGAATGAAAGTGTTGTTTGTACTACTACTGCTGCTGCTACTACTGCTTGTGCTTGTGGTGGAGGAGATTTGATTGGTGATCAAGTGAATCATTCAAATGATGATGCCAATAATACATGTTCTTCACCATCATCGGAGGCGGAAGCAGATCATCAAGATATCCCACAACCATGGGAATCGAGCATGACCGATTTGGTAACAAAAGCACAAATACTCCGTCAGTCCCTACTCAAGGCGACAGCGATGGAATCCAACAACAATTGCACCAACCACCAAGAAGACTCCTCCAACAACTCCACACCACCACCAGCAGCAGCAATGCGTGAAACAATCATGTCAATGCTCAATTCAATCATTGCCTATTGCCAACATTCCCTCTCCACAAAACAACTAAATCTATCCCAATGGACCAACCTCAACCAAGCTAACTTTCCCCTCATCAAACGCTGCATGGCCGAAGCAACATCCCTCCAAGCAAATCTATGCATACGTCAAATCCTACATTGGAAAGATAACGTATTAACCCCTCAGGAATGGAGAGAGCTGTATGTTGTCATTCCCACCGTATGGGCCGTTGATAGAGACAATCCACGGAAAGAAATGTTCAAGAGATTGATGCATCCTGATCGTGTAGAGACTCATTTAATCACGTCAGAGTGGCCACGTGATCATGGTGAAGTGAGGACTTTATTAGGACGAATTGTGGGGGATCGTGCGATAGGGAGATTCGTGTTTGGTGATGACACGGAAGAGCAGAGGGTGAAAACGATGGGGTTGTCGAGTGGTGTGGATGTTGTTTTGGATGATGCTTTGCCGGCTATTTGTAGTGTCTTGAAGGAGCTTAGTGTGGGCAAGGATGAGAATAATCCCGATGAGGCGAAGGAACAGTGGTGGCGCTAGTATGATGATGTGATGTATGCTATCACTTGCCCTCTAAGAGTGCTGCAACTTTTTTCTTTGGATGTTCCTTACATACACTTACATTCTGCATAGAAAACGCAAGTAATAACAGGCTGAAATAGGTACTTGCGTGTGCATATGATTTATTACCGATTGCTACACCTTCCGCTGAACTTGATATCATACCAAGAGGCGCTTGCATAGCAACTTTTCTTCCTCCGTCGCAGAGGGACATCATCAATGGCATGATAGATGATGTGCAAGCGGCGATGGCATGGTGAATGACAGCTGAGGAGTGAGCGGTAGGTAGAGAAAGATACGTATCTTATCAATATGACAGCTAAAATAAAAAGGCGGCACTAAATACGGCCGAAACGGCACTCAAGATTGGTATCTTTGGAGCAGCCTCAAACCCGACTTTTGTGGACATGTACCGCCTCACGTTCTCACACGAATGCTTGAGTAGCCAGCACCATATAACAACTGTTATTATATAAAAGAAGTGGCATAAAGTCTACGATCTTTACACCAACCATGCCTGCTACCAAACAACGCAATCGCAAGAATGCGGTGCATCCTCAAAACAACATCGCCGCAGCTGCCGCAAATGATCCAATTCCAGCATACCCAGGAGCACGGTTCAACTCATCCGGCTTCTGTATTAATCACAGTAACATCCGCTTATGCACCGTCACCGATGAAGGCAAGTACAAGATCCTACGCAAGGTGTGTTTCAAGTGTGGATCTTCTTCGATGAGGAACAATTATCGTGTGACTACATTACATGGGAACGCAAAGAAGGTCATTCCAGTAAGGGAGGTGCAAAAGGGCATGTTTAGTGCCACTACATCGTCTGATAGAGGTAGACAAAGTGGTGGTGGTACATCGCGACGTATGAGAATGAGTGGTGACCAGAATAGTAATAGTACAGCGAAGAAGTCTCCTTCTCCTTTGGAAGTGCGGCAAAGGAGGAAGACTAATGAGAGTCGTGAGAGGAGTACCATCAAGAAGGATGTAGTAAGCACAAAGAAGGATCGAATCAGCCGTAGCACGGAACCAACAACACCTCCACAGCTGAGGCGTCAATTGGAAAGAAGTACCCGCCGCTCACGTTCACGTTCCCTCTCCACTACGTCAACGTCAAGAACGGTGACAAGCCAATTGTCATTGAGTCCGTCGGATCTCTCTGGACTATATCCACCTCCACCTGGCAGGCCTACTCCTGCTGGAAGGTCACGTTCCAAATCTAGCAGCAGACAAACAAATAGTGGTACTTCCTCCAAGACGTCATCTAGCAAGGACGACAACAAGAAGCTAGTACGAAGTACACCTACACCTATCTACTTGTCATCTTCCAAATCAGTCGAAGCAAAAGTCAAAGAAATCACCAACTCCAAAAACACTCATGGCAAGGTTGACTATACCGAACTTGGCAAATTAATCACAATGAAGGATGATGAGAACACATTGCCTACACTGCCATGTCCGGCGACACCGGAATCGTTCAAGAGTAAACAGGCCGTATTTTCGATTGATAAATCAGACTTAATTGTAGAGTTGTACAACAAGAAGGAATCGGAATTAGATGATACGATGCGAATCAGCAATCGTCGTGAAGATACGTTGGGGAGGATGCCGAAGCTCAAACCACGAAGCTCGACTAGGAAAGCATCGTGAATGGGTTGTACTGTGTTGTAGGTTTATTTTTACATGTCTAATAACTCATTAATGTTATCTTTAGCTAGCCTTTTTAACTCCCCACCCTCCACACTATTAAGAAAATGTGCGATGCAATCAAACATAAAGCGAGGTGACAACATATGCCAAATAGAGTCCGCATGCCAAGTAACCGTATCCTCTCCCTAAAACGCCCTTTCCAACAAATACCCCAGCAATCACTATCAACACACAATTGGCAAGTGTAAAGTAGAAGCCAGTCTTGATATTCTTGGGGAATTTCACATGGATCTCTTCCTTTCCTGTGCTCTTGAGTAACGCCATGAAACCCAGACCGAGTCCAATGCACAGATTGAATATCGGACCAGCTAAGCATGCAGTTACTGCCATTGTTGATAAACCCTTTCTTGACAAGGAAACATTGGCGATCAGATCTTGCAATGAATTACCAAAGGCAAGAACTGTAAGTCCCATGATTGTACTTGGAATCTCAAGTAATATGCCAAACAACTCGAGTAATTCCACCAACTTGTCTGCAATTGAATCTAACCAAGTGGCAGCAATTGCGAATCCGTAGAGAGTTAGAGGAACCACCATGTATAGATCCATTGGTCCATCTCCTCCGGGAGCGTATCTCATTACAATAATGCCAACGAGCAATGCTGCGCTGCAAAAGATGTATCCAATATAAGTTGAGGATAAGTCGTATCCGAATTGATCATTGAAGTAATACCATAGCCACAGTGGAGAGAGGATAATGGATACAGCCACAAGTGGTCGACAGTAGTACCCATCGCAAGGCACCGGGTTTGTCAACTTTCGGATGATGGTGAATGGAAGCTCCATCGAAAGTAGTATCACATCTATTGCGCCGTTCTCCTCATTGTAATATATATCCAAGAAGAAGTCATGCCAATGCTCTTTGAATTCTTGTACATTGACCCTCCATGCTTCTCCCCAGCTGTTTGGTCTTTGTAGTAGTGATGCGCAGCAAAGAGAGTTGTTGATGTTGTTGTTTTCTTCGTTATTGCTGCATGATTTTGATAGTAATGGTTGAGCGCACTCTTCGTCGACACTTGATCTTGATGTAATGTTAAGTGGTGGTGACGATGATATCACTGTTGTTAATCTATCAGGAGATGATAGCCTCTTCACTTCTGGAGGCGATGATAAAGATGACGATGATACGCCAGTATTTTGATTCTTATCACGAGCAGAATCACTATTTGACCAGGAGTGGAACGAGGTGATACCATCACTAACCGTCTTTCGAATCGCCTGACGAGCTGAACGACTACGACTAGGCTTGGGACTCACACTATTCGTGCTCCCTCTTCTATCCGTGCTACCTCTTCTCGCAGCATCCCCTCTCCTAAACACATTTGACAAGAACATGGGCCCATTTTCATGATGTGGATGAACAGCGTGATGTGGATGGAAGATGACAATTTGTTCCTCCTGTTCATGCTCCTCATCACAGGTATAGTTGCTCATTGCTTCAATAACTGTGTCTCGGATGGAATGAGTATGGACAGGAAGAGAATGATGCCGATTGTGAAGATGATGAGAAGAATCTCCTGATGAAGTAGCCACCAGAGGTGTTTGCTCATTCGCCGCAAGTTGTTCACGCACACTCGCAGCAGTAGCAACATCCCGATCTTGTCCTTGACTCCCCCCACAACATTTGTCGTCACTACCTTTCCCAACCTCTATCGTCGACACACCACCTCCACCTCCACCACCACTATTGCTACACAAACTAACCCCACTCTCACTCCTCCTCACCCTAGGCAAATGATACAACAAATGATACGCATCTGCACCCAACACAGTCAACACGTACACAAAGTACATTGCCAACAATGTATACACAAATCCATAATCTACCACACCCCGTTCCAAATACGACATGGACACGATGCATACCAATGATAGAACGGCAATATCTCGTAATAGTGGTCCTTGGCATGGTACTCCCATCTTCTTTGCCATTGTTGCCGTTGTTGTTGGTGGTGATGGTTGATTCACTCCTTCGTCGTCCTTCCCCTCCACCACTACAACTCCACGATCATCATTCAAACTAACAATCACCCCCAAAATCACCCCACTCACAAACATACTAGTCCCAGTCAACTCCCCCAACGCCATCAAATACCCCTCCTGTGAATCCAGCGTAGCATTCATCGTCGCTGCAACGTCCGGTGCACCATTTCCCAATGCCAGTAGTGTCACTCCCGCAAAGCGAGGTGGGAGGCCTAATTGGAGTGAAAAGTGTTCGAGTCCTGGTGAGAAGAATTCATCGGTTGTGGAGTTTAGGAGGCGGAAGAGGAGGAGGAGGGTTGTTAGGAGGAGGAGGATTGTGAGTGTGTTTCTTATTGTTGAAGAATGTGATGATGATGATGATGATGTGCTACTACTACTACTTCTTGGTGTGGAGGAGGAGCAAAAAAGAGTAGCACCAAATCCAACTCCTTCACCATCATTGCATGTCTTTGCAAACTGACACTTGTCTATCAGTAGTGGAAGTTGTGCTAGCTGTGGTTCTGTTTGTTGCTGCATAGAAGATGAAGAATCTGCTCTTTGCAATTCATTATCAGTGACTGCAGACTGCACCACCTCTTTTACATGATTATCACCATGAACACCACCACTCTCTTGATTATCACGATGACTGTTCTTTTTCTTCTTTTTCTTGTTTCGTTTCTTCTTCATTTGCAATTCACTCTGCTCATGTTCTTCTTGTCGCAATCGCTCGTGCAATCTTGACATCAAATTTGGATCATTCATGGAATCGCATGAAAATTGTGTGTAGTCAATGACAACTTGCTGAGGAGTCGCCGATGATGATGATGATTTTGGCGGATGATGATTTTCAGGAGATGCATCTTCTTTTAATTGCTTGAGATGCTTTGATAATTGTCGATGATGACTTGGATTGTCATGATGTTCTGCGGTAATAATTGCTGCTGTGATCCATTCTGACGGCTCTTCGTTTCTTGACTTTGCAAAGAATAATTGTTCCTCTCTTGACGATCGCAGCGATGATGCAGCATGTTTATTATCTTGATGTGAATAATGATAATAATGCAGTGATGAAGGTAGATAACGATGACCATGCATATCAATCGCTGCACCGCTGCTGCTGCTGCTGTAACTTGACGAAAGTGCGGAGAGCGCAATCCAACAGCAGCCGATGGATATTAGTACCGCAAAGGAGCCGCTGTTGTTATTGCTGCTGGCGGTAGTTCTTGATGCTGTCATTGTTGATTCATTTTGTCCAGAGCTTGCTGTATTGTGTAGGCTCTGTCGTCTTTGGTGCAGCTACGTAGTGTAGTGCATGTATGACATGATGAAGCGAACTCGACTTCGTGCGTGTTGTGATGTGGAACAATGCAATCTTGGCGGACTTTTTGAGAGAGATACAGCATGAGACAGGCATCTTTCGAGCAAGCTGTCGCACCGCTTAGCAGATCAAAAACTGACCATCTCTCTGAGATCTCAAAGATCATGAGAGCCGTTACTTAGTGCACATCTTATGGTATCTTGCCATAGCCGGCCAATGAAGACAATGAGTGGCGTTTTGGAAAGCCCTCGTCCAGCTCTATCGATTAGGCGTAGAATCAGGCCCATTGAAGCCAATTTTGAGAATCATCTGGGCTAAAAAGGGGGTTACTTTGTGCATAACTCGGCCGAATCCGGGTTTGCATCCAAATTTCACATCAGATGTCAAAAGAATCAATATTGACGATAAGACCACCGTTGGAAAGCTCTCTTCAAGCTCTGTCGATTAGTACCATTATTAACTTGACAATCAACAATGGGCGGACGAAGATCTCAAAAAGCGCCCGCCTTAATGCCATAAGATCCAGACAGTTGGCACGGCCGAAGATCTCAAAAAGCGTCCACGACAAGCAGTAAGATCTACAATATAAACGCAGCTTCGCCTAAGAGGCTCGCCCAAGAACGCTCCGCTGAAGACACTTCCACTTAATGCAGTAAGATCAATGATAATAGTTACGGCTGAGGTCCATAAGATATACGCAGCTCGGCCTCCCTACCGGTCGCCCTCGCGAAACACACTTTGCATTAATGCGGTATCGTCCAACAATAGTTACCCAAAACAATAGTTACGTCCAAGATCAATGATTATATCAACAAACCAACTATCACCCACCGCCGCAACATTCATCATCAACAACAACTCCTCCTCCACCGTCTATCAATACAACATGATCCACTCCTCATCATCATCAGTGGATCATGTTGATGAATGTTGCGGCGGTGGATGGAGGAGGAGTTGATAATACTACTCACCGCCGATGATGAATGGATTGTTGGCGGTGGATGATGATGATACACTCCTTCATCCACCACCGCAACATCCTCCTTCCTCCTCCACCACCGCAGCAGCGAGCCGTAAGGCGAAGTAGAGTTGTTAGAATTAGCATTCCTTATCATCGGCGGCGGCGGCGGTGGTGTTGGAAGAGGAGTAGTATGATAATTGGAGACTACAACGTTACAATCCACCACCACCGCCGTGAATGTTGTGGAGGAGGAATGTATTATAAGCGAGTGAGCCGCAAGGCGAGGGAGATGGAGTGGTGATGATGGATAATGGATACTCCACCACCGCCGTCTGGATGATGATGATGGTAGTGAAGCGAGTGAGCCGTCAGGCGAAGGAGCTGTAGTTGTTTTGTTGATGACGGCGGCGGTGGTGGTGTTGACGGCGAGGATGATAGTCAAACTCCACCGCCACTATAATATATTGTGCGAGTGAGCCGAAGGCGAAGGAGCTGTCTTGATGGATGACGATTACACATAATACTGACGGCGGCGGAGTTCTTGAAGCGAGTGAGCCGCGAGGCGAGGGAGATGGAGATATTGTCGTTATTGTTGATAAAGATGGAAACAGTGTTGATGGCGGTGGAGGTCAACACGTTGATTTACTCCTCTTTTGTTGAAATCCGGATTTTTGGCTCGATTTTGGCTCTGTCGGTCACTTTCTAACCCCTTCTCGAGTTGAGTTGATGGGCAAAAGATCGATATTTGGCCTCGCTACTACTACTATTCGATAGAGCTGCTCCAGGGCTTTCCAGAACGCCACCCATCGCCTTCCTACTATTACTACAAGCTGAGATATTGAGGATTGGGTGAATTTGGAAGGAATAGTAGTGCACGAGTTGTGCGTGTGATTTGTTGACGGCCAAGTACTTGTGGGGATTGGAGCTACTGGTTACGATTTTATTCTCCATTGAATCAGCTTTCTAATGAGCCACTCATCGCCTTCCTACGACTGCTACAAGCCAAGATATGAGGGAAGAGGTGAAGTTGTTGCATCGTCTTCGGGTATACTTGTAGATACCATGGGTTGTTTCCCCTCCAAGAATATATTGCAGAGCTTTCGATTGAGCAACCACGAAGGAGATATTATAACGATAATCACTACTTTATCATCGTCATTCCATCGCTAACTGTACATCCCAGTGTTTCCAGTTGATTGTCATGTATTATCCTTCCCCTCCACAACTCCAACTCCACGATCATCATTCAAACTAACAATCACCCCCAAAATCACCCCACTCACAAACATACTAGTCCCAGTCAACTCCCCCAACGCCATCAAATACCCCTCCTGTGAATCCAGCGTAGCATTCATCGTCGCTGCAACGTCCGGTGCACCATTTCCCAATGCCAGTAGTGTCACTCCCGCAAAGCGAGGTGGGAGGCCTAATTGGAGTGAAAAGTGTTCGAGGCCTGGTGAGAAGAATTCATCGGTTGTGGAGTTTAGGAGGCGGAAGAGGAGGAGGAGGGTTGTTAGGAGGAGGAGGATTGTTAGTGTGTTTCTTATTGTTGAAGAATGTGATGATGATGATGATGATGATGATGATGTGCTACTACTACTACTTCTTGGTGTGGAGGAGGAGCAAAAAAGAGTAGCACCAAATCCAACTCCTTCGCCATCATTGCATGTCTTTGCAAACTGACACTTGTCTATGAGCAGTGGAAGTGATGTTAGCTGTGGTTCTGTTTGTTGTTGCTGCATAGAAGATGAAGAGTCTGCTCTTTGCAATTCATTATCCTTGACTGCCGACTGCACCACCTCTTTTACATGATTATCACCATGAACAGCACCACTCTCTTGATTATCACGATGACTCTTCTGTTTCTTTTTCTTCTTTTTCTTGTTTCGTTTCTTCTTCATTTGCAATTCACTCCGCTCATGTTCTTCTTGTCGCAATCGCTCGTGCAATCTTGACATCAAATTTGGATCATTCATGGAATCGCATGAAAATTGTGTGTAGTCAATGACAACTTGCTGAGTCGATGATGATTTTGGCGGATGATGATTTTCAGGAGATGAATCTTCTTTTAATTGCTTGAGATGCTTTGATAATTGTCGATGATCATGACTTGGATTGTCATGATGTTCTGCGGTAATAATTGCTGCTGTGATCCATTCTGACGGCTCTTCGTTTCTTGACTTTGCAAAGAATAATTGTTCCTCTCTTGACGACCGCAGCGATGATGCAGCATGTTTATCTGGATGTGAATAATGATAATAATGCAGTGATGAAGGTAGATAACGATGACCATGCATATCAATCGCTGCACCGCTGCTGCTGCTGCTGTAACTTGACGAAAGTGCGGAGAGCGCAATCCAACAGCAGCCGATGGATATTAGTACCGCAAAGGAGCCGCTGTTGTTATTGCTGCTGGCGGTAGTTCTTGATGCTGTCATTGTTGATTCATTTTGTCCAGAGCTTGCTGTATTGTGTAGGCTCTGTCGTCTTTGGTGCAGCTACGTAGTGTAGTGCATGTATGACATGATGAAGCGAACTCGACTTCGTGCGTGTTGTGATGTGGAACAATGCAATCGTTGGCGGACTTTTTGAGAGAGATACAGCATGAGACAGGCATCTTTCTAGCAAGCTGTCGCACCGCTTAGCAGATCAAAAACTGACCATCTCTCTGAGATCTCAAAGATCATGAGAGCCGTTACTTAGTGCACATCTTATGGTATCTTGCCATAGCCGGCCAATGAAGACAATGAGTGGCGTTTTGGAAAGCCCTCGTCCAGCTCTATCGATTAGGCGTAGAATCAGGCCCATTGAAGCCAATTTTGAGAATCATCTGGGCTAAAAAGGGGGTTACTTTGTGCATAACTCGGCCGAATCCGGGTTTGCATCCAAATTTCACATCAGATGTCAAAAGAATCAATATTGACGATAAGACCACCGTTGGAAAGCTCTCTTCAAGCTCTGTCGATTAGTACCATTATTAACTTGACAATCAACAATGGGCGGACGAAGATCTCAAAAAGCGCCCGCCTTAATGCCATAAGATCCAGACAGTTGGCACGGCCGAAGATCTCAAAAAGCGTCCACGACAAGCAGTAAGATCTACAATATAAACGCAGCTTCGCCTAAGAGGCTCGCCCAAGAACGCTCCGCTGAAGACACTTCCACTTAATGCAGTAAGATCAATGATAATAGTTACGGCTGAGGTCCATAAGATATACGCAGCTCGGCCTCCCTACCGGTCGCCCTCGCGAAACACACTTTGCATTAATGCGGTATCGTCCAACAATAGTTACCCAAAACAATAGTTACGTCCAAGATCAATGATTATATCAACAAACCAACTATCACCCACCGCCGCAACATTCATCATCAACAACAACTCCTCCTCCACCGTCTATCAATACAACATGATCCACTCCTCATCATCATCAGCGGTGGAGGAGGAGTGGATCATGTTGATGAATGTTGCGGCGGTGGATGGAGGAGGAGTTGATAATACTACTCACCGCCGATGATGAATGGATTGTTGGCGGTGGATGATGATGATACACTCCTCCATCCACCACCGCAACATCCTCCTTCCTCCTCCACCGCAACTCCTCCTCCTCCACCACCGCAGCAGCGAGCCGTAAGGCGAAGTAGAGTTGTTAGAATTAGCATTCCTTATCATCGGCGGCGGCGGTGGTGGTGTTGGAAGAGGAGTAGTATGATAATTGGAGACTACAACGTAACAATCCACCACCACCGCCGTGAATGTTGTGGAGGAGGAATGCATTATAAGCGAGTGAGCCGCAAGGCGAGGGAGAGGAGTGGTGATGATGGATAATGGATACTCCACCACCGCCGTCTGGATGATGATGATGGTAGTGAAGCGAGTGAGCCGTCAGGCGAAGGAGCTGTAGTTGTTTTGTTGATGACGGCGGCGGTGGTGGTGTTGACGGCGAGGATGATAGTCAAACTCCACCGCCACTATAATATATTGTGCGAGTGAGCCGAAGGCGAAGGAGCTGTCTTGATGGATGACGATTACACATAATACTGACGGCGGCGGAGTTCTTGAAGCGAGTGAGCCGCGAGGCGAGGGAGATGGAGATATTGTCGTTATTGTTGATAAAGATGGAAACAGTGTTGATGGCGGTGGAGGTCAACACGTTGATTTACTCCTCTTTTGTTGAAATCCGGATTTTTGGCTCGATTTTGGCTCTGTCGGTCACTTTCTAACCCCTTCTCGAGTTGAGTTGATGGGCAAAAGATCGATATTTGGCCTCGCTACTACTACTATTCGATAGAGCTGCTCCAGGGCTTTCCAGAACGCCACCCATCGCCTTCCTACTATTACTACAAGCTGAGATATTGAGGATTGGGTGAATTTGGAAGGAATAGTAGTGCACGAGTTGTGCGTGTGATTTGTTGACGGCCAAGTACTTTGTGGGGATTGGAGCTACTGGTTACGATTTTATTCTCCATTGAATCAGCTTTCTAATGAGCCACTCATCGCCTTCCTACGACTGCTACAAGCCAAGATATGAGGGAAGAGGTGAAGTTGTTGCATCGTCTTGGGGTATACTCTTGTAGATACCATGGGTTGTTTCCCCTCCAAGAATAATTGCAGAGCTTTCGATTGAGCAACCACGAAGAAGATATTATAACGATAATCACTACTTTATCATCGTCATTCCATTGCTAATTGTACATCCCAGTGTTTCCAGTTGATTGTCATGTATTAACCTTCCCCTCCACAACTACAACTCCACGGTCATCATTCAAACTAACAATCACCCCCAAAATCACCCCACTCACAAACATACTAGTCCCAGTCAACTCCCCCAACGCCATCAAATACCCCTCCTGTGAATCCAGCGTAGCATTCATCGTCGCTGCAACGTCCGGTGCACCATTTCCCAATGCCAGCAGTGTCACTCCCGCAAAGCGAGGTGGGAGGCCTAATTGGAGTGAAAAGTGTTCGAGGCCTGGTGAGAAGAATTCATCGGTTGTGGAGTTTAGGAGGCGGAAGAGGAGGAGGAGGGTTGTTAGGAGGAGGAGGATTGTGAGTGTGTTTCTTATTGTTGAAGAATGTGATGATGATGATGATGATGTGCTACTACTACTACTTCTTGGTGTGGAGGAGGAGCAAAAAAGAGTAGCACCAAATCCAACTCCTTCACCATCATTGCATGTCTTTGCAAACTGACACTTGTCTATCAGTAGTGGAAGTTGTGCTAGCTGTGGTTCTGTTTGTTGCTGCATAGAAGATGAAGAATCTGCTCTTTGCAATTCATTATCAGTGACTGCAGACTGCACCACCTCTTTTACATGATTATCACCATGAACACCACCACTCTCTTGATTATCACGATGACTGTTCTTTTTCTTCTTTTTCTTGTTTCGTTTCTTCTTCATTTGCAATTCACTCTGCTCATGTTCTTCTTGTCGCAATCGCTCGTGCAATCTTGACATCAAATTTGGATCATTCATGGAATCGCATGAAAATTGTGTGTAGTCAATGACAACTTGCTGAGGAGTCGCCGATGATGATGATGATTTTGGCGGATGATGATTTTCAGGAGATGCATCTTCTTTTAATTGCTTGAGATGCTTTGATAATTGTCGATGATGACTTGGATTGTCATGATGTTCTGCGGTAATAATTGCTGCTGTGATCCATTCTGACGGCTCTTCGTTTCTTGACTTTGCAAAGAATAATTGTTCCTCTCTTGACGATCGCAGCGATGATGCAGCATGTTTATTATCTTGATGTGAATAATAATAATGCAGTGATGAAGGTGGATAACGATGACCATGCATATCAATCGCTGCACCGCCGCCGCTGCTGTAACTTGACGAAAGTGCAGAGAGCGCAATCCAACAGCAGCCGATGGATATTAGTACCGCAAAGGAGCCGCTGTTGTTATTGCTGCTGGCGGTAGTTCTTGATGCTGTCATTGTTGATTCATTTTGTTCAGAGCTTGCTGTATTGTGTAGTGCTCTGTCGTCTTTGGTGCAGCTAGAGTGTAGTGCATGTATGACATGATGAAGCGAACTCGACTTCGTGCGTGTTGTGATGTGGAACAGTGATGCAATCTTGGCGGACTTTTTGAGAGAGATACAGCATGAGACAGGCATCTTTCGAGCAAGCTGTCGCACCGCTAGCAGATCAAAAACTGACCATCTCTCTGAGATCTCAAAGATCATGAGAGCCGTTACTTAGTGCATATCTTATGTATCTTGCCTTATAGCCGGCCAATGAAGACGATCGGTGGCGTTTTGGAAAGCCCTCGTCCAGCTCTATCGATTAGGCGTAGAATCAGGCCCATTGAAGCCAATTTTGAGAATCATCTTGGCTAAAAAGGGGGTTACTTTGTGCATAACTCGGCCGAATCCGGGTTCGCATCCAAATTTCACATCAGATGTCAAAAGAATCAATATTGACGATATGACCACCGTTGGAAAGCTCTCTTCAAGCTCTATCGATTAGTACCATTATTAACTTGACAATCAACAATGGGCGGACGAAGATCTCAAAAAGCGCCCGCCTTAATGCCATAAGATCCAGACAGTTGGCACGGCCGAAGATCTCAAAAAGCGTCCACGACAAGCAGTAAGATCTACAATATAAACGCAGCTTCGCCTAAGAGGCTCGCCCAAGAACGCTCCGCTGAAGACACTTCCACTTAATGCAGTAAGATCAATGATAATAGTTACGGCTGAGGTCCATAAGATATACGCAGCTCGGCCTCCCTACCGGTCGCCCTCGCGAAACACACTTTGCATTAATGCGGTATCGTCCAACAATAGTTACCCAAAACAATAGTTACGTCCAAGATCAATGATTATATCAACAAACCAACTATCACCCACCGCCGCAACATTCATCATCAACAACAACTCCTCCTCCACCGTCTATCAATACAACATGATCCACTCCTCATCATCATCAGCGGTGGAGGAGGAGTGGATCATGTTGATGAATGTTGCGGCGGTGGATGGAGGAGGAGTTGATAATACTACTCACCGCCGATGATGAATGGATTGTTGGCGGTGGATGATGATGATACACTCCTCCATCCACCACCGCAACATCCTCCTTCCTCCTCCACCGCAACT
Source organism: Skeletonema marinoi (assembly GCA_030544225.1). NCBI lineage: Eukaryota > Bacillariophyta > Thalassiosirophyceae > Thalassiosirales > Thalassiosiraceae > Skeletonema > Skeletonema marinoi. Next base: position 797,305 of record CM060506.1, read on the forward strand.
CCTCCTCCTCCACCACCGCAGCAGCGAGCCGTAAGGCGAAGTAGAGTTGTTAGAATTAGCATTCCTTATCATCGGCGGCGGCGGTGGTGGTGTTGGAAGAGGAGTAGTATGATAATTGGAGACTACAACGTAACAATCCACCACCACCGCCGTGAATGTTGTGGAGGAGGAATGCATTATAAGCGAGTGAGCCGCAAGGCGAGGGAGAGGAGTGGTGATGATGGATAATGGATACTCCACCACCGCCGTCTGGATGATGATGATGGTAGTGAAGCGAGTGAGCCGTCAGGCGAAGGAGCTGTAGTTGTTTTGTTGATGACGGCGGCGGTGGTGGTGTTGACGGCGAGGATGATAGTCAAACTCCACCGCCACTATAATATATTGTGCGAGTGAGCCGAAGGCGAAGGAGCTGTCTTGATGGATGACGATTACACATAATACTGACGGCGGCGGAGTTCTTGAAGCGAGTGAGCCGCGAGGCGAGGGAGATGGAGATATTGTCGTTATTGTTGATAAAGATGGAAACAGTGTTGATGGCGGTGGAGGTCAACACGTTGATTTACTCCTCTTTTGTTGAAATCCGGATTTTTGGCTCGATTTTGGCTCTGTCGGTCACTTTCTAACCCCTTCTCGAGTTGAGTTGATGGGCAAAAGATCGATATTTGGCCTCGCTACTACTACTATTCGATAGAGCTGCTCCAGGGCTTTCCAGAACGCCACCCATCGCCTTCCTACTATTACTACAAGCTGAGATATTGAGGATTGGGTGAATTTGGAAGGAATAGTAGTGCACGAGTTGTGCGTGTGATTTGTTGACGGCCAAGTACTTTGTGGGGATTGGAGCTACTGGTTACGATTTTATTCTCCATTGAATCAGCTTTCTAATGAGCCACTCATCGCCTTCCTACGACTGCTACAAGCCAAGATATGAGGGAAGAGGTGAAGTTGTTGCATCGTCTTGGGGTATACTCTTGTAGATACCATGGGTTGTTTCCCCTCCAAGAATAATTGCAGAGCTTTCGATTGAGCAACCACGAAGAAGATATTATAACGATAATCACTACTTTATCATCGTCATTCCATTGCTAATTGTACATCCCAGTGTTTCCAGTTGATTGTCATGTATTAACCTTCCCCTCCACAACTACAACTCCACGGTCATCATTCAAACTAACAATCACCCCCAAAATCACCCCACTCACAAACATACTAGTCCCAGTCAACTCCCCCAACGCCATCAAATACCCCTCCTGTGAATCCAGCGTAGCATTCATCGTCGCTGCAACGTCCGGTGCACCATTTCCCAATGCCAGCAGTGTCACTCCCGCAAAGCGAGGTGGGAGGCCTAATTGGAGTGAAAAGTGTTCGAGTCCTGGTGAGAAGAATTCATCGGTTGTGGAGTTTAGGAGGCGGAAGAGGAGGAGGAGGGTTGTTAGGAGGAGGAGGATTGTGAGTGTGTTTCTTATTGTTGAAGAATGTGATGATGATGATGATGATGTGCTACTACTACTACTTCTTGGTGTGGAGGAGGAGCAAAAAAGAGTAGCACCAAATCCAACTCCTTCACCATCATTGCATGTCTTTGCAAACTGACACTTGTCTATCAGTAGTGGAAGTTGTGCTAGCTGTGGTTCTGTTTGTTGCTGCATAGAAGATGAAGAATCTGCTCTTTGCAATTCATTATCAGTGACTGCAGACTGCACCACCTCTTTTACATGATTATCACCATGAACACCACCACTCTCTTGATTATCACGATGACTGTTCTTTTTCTTCTTTTTCTTGTTTCGTTTCTTCTTCATTTGCAATTCACTCTGCTCGTGTTCTTCTTGTCGCAATCGCTCGTGCAATCTCGACATCAAATTTGGGTCATTCATGGAATCGCATGAAAATTGTGTGTAGTCAATGACAACTTGCTGAGGAGTCGCCGATGATGATGATGATTTTGGCGGATGATGATTTTCAGGAGATGCATCTTCTTTTAATTGCTTGAGATGCTTTGATAATTGTCGATGATGACTTGGATTGTCATGATGTTCTGCGGTAATAATTGCTGCTGTGATCCATTCTGACGGCTCTTCGTTTCTTGACTTTGCAAAGAATAATTGTTCCTCTCTTGACGACCGCAGCGATGATGCAGCATGTTTATCTTGATGTGAATAATAATGATAATGCAGTGATGAAGGTGGATAACGATGACCATGCATATCAATCGCTGCACTGCCGCTGCTGCTGTAACTTGACGAAAGTGCAGTGAGCGCAATCCAACAGCAGCCGATGGATATTAGTACCGCAAAGGAGCCGCTGTTGTTATTGCTGCTGGCGGTAGTTCTTGATGCTGTCATTGTTTCATCATTTTGTTCAGAGCTTGCTGTTTATGTAGGCTCTGTCGTCTTTGGTGCAGCTCTAGAGTGTAGTGCATGTATGACATGATGAAGCGAACTCGACTTCGTGCGTGTTGTGATGTGGAACAATGCAATCGTTGGCGGACTTTTTCAGACGGGCATCTGAGCATATTCATATGTACGATGACACTTTTACCAATATTTTATTTTACCGTACTTATAGTGTGTCTACGTATGTGTCGCTGCAAAAAAATCAAGAGCAAAAAACACAGCACTCGCTCGTCGCCAGGCGAGGAGGCCTGTCTACAACAACCGCATCGATGTCATTACCATCAACATGATATCCTCAACATCATCATCATCAGACGACAATAATAACAACGTCAGTCTAAGCGTAGTCCAAACAGTCAAAAAATGGATTCGAAATAGCTGGCCGTTTGCCACTTCCGGCAAGATTGACGAACGGCGCCCCGATGATGATGATGCAGCGAGGCAAGAAGGCGAAGTGCTGTACATTCATCAAGACGAGTGTGCCAGTGTCGATGATACAACGGTGGTTGATGGTGATCGACGATATGAGGAGAAGTGCCGTGATGACAATGAGGCGAGTGGCGGCGCTGCTGTTGTTGAAGATTATGGTAGTAAGGAAGCTCTGAGCGCATCATTATCGAATGGGCAGCATGACAATGATAATGATGATTACAAGGCAGGATCAAGAGCGATGGATATTGTCATGGCTTCACCAAAGAAGTACTTTTTGAGGAGTAGTCGACGCCGTAGATCATGTCGTTTTCAGTTGGATGATGATGATAAGATTGATGTCGTAGCAAGAAGCGGCAATGATGATGAAAGTGTGATGGCAAGTGGTCATTTTGGTGGATTGAATGATATTGACAGAGCCGACGGCAAAGTCTCCTCTACGACAAATAGTCATGACGACAGATCAAATCAAGACAACGATAACAATGACAAACAAGTTGACGAATTAGCTGCTCCAGCACTACCACAAGACACCACCACCACCACCACTAACCACAGCTGTAGCTGGACCCAACAAGAAATCACCTCACTCCGCCAAGCCTACCAACAAAGTAATCCTACCTCTCCCACCCTATGGCAAGACATTGCCACAGCAATGAACAGTAGTAAACGAAGATCGGCAAGTGAGTGTCAACGCAAGTGGTTTTCACTTGTGGCTACTCCCAAGAAGCGAGTTGGAAGGGCCAGGAAGAATGGTAGAGTGAATAATGGAATAAAGACGAAGTATGGAGTGGAGGATGATGGAAGTGAGGAGGATGATTTGTTTGATTCTACACCTCTCAAATGTGCGGTGCAAGAGATTGAGAATGACTTGTTGTTGTTCCAGGACGTACAACGTCGTACTACATCTGCTGCTGCTACTGCCAAACAAGAAGGACTACTTGAACAAGATGGCAACAATGACACATTCCACAGTCCAAACAAAATAATGACAAAAATGATCAAGTCACCACTTTCCAAACGCCCTCGAATGTTTTCACCCAAGAACAAGCACAGGAATAGCAATAGCAACAACAATGGTGGAATGAAGAATGATGGAATCTTGTCACCATTGATCAATCGACGAAGGGGGTATAACACCTATGTGAACAATTTGAGAAGGGAGATTGGTAGAGCGCAAAAGGCAAGGAGGGGTGATGATGATAAGATGAGTGGTGGTGAGAACATTGGAAGTTGTGGTAACAATAGTGGTAGAGGTGGTGGACGTGGCAAGGGTGGTGGGAGTACAGCGAACAAGAGTAGTAGTACCATTCGCATCAAGGAGGGCAAGGGTAAATCTCAACTATCTGCAGAACTACTTGTTGATGGATCATCATTCGTATTGAATATTCCACAAGAGGAAAGTGATGATGACAATGGTAGCGATGTCGATTTATTTGAGGAGGCGTTTCGTATGGAGGATGAGGAGAATGAGTTCTCCTGATTGATATGTATGTATGTATGATAGATGTTAGATGTGGTGAAGGTGAAAAGGGAAGGTCTCTGATTGGATTACATGTGATAATGATGTGATATTATTTAGAGCTTTACATCATATTGTTACATTGGATATTTCAAACATTTACAAACACTGGACAAGATGATGAGCATGATCGACTTTCATTGACGACGGACGTATTTAGTCATCCAACAACTTGAGCACAGCCCACTCCTTGGCAAACACCGTATTCTCCATACTAAACTGAGCCAACGCCATGCTCATTCTCCACTCAGCCTCTGCATCAGTCCCCCTACCACCAACCTGCTGATGCTGTTGCTGCAATTGTTGACGCAACCTAGCCTGCTCATTCACCACCCTCCTAACAACAACCTTCCTCCGATGCGCCATCAACTTCAACACCGTATCCGAAACCATATGTTCAATCCCCCGTGTCAGTATCCGCTCCTGAGGATTTAACTGACGTATCCTCGCTTGAATCTCATACGGAGAAAGACTCTCGGTAGCTAGACCATAGGCAATGTCTTCGATAACATCCACTACAGGACTGGAACTCATGACTTGGGAATGATAACTCATTTCACGTTTGAAATTGATAGTGTCTTGTTCGTTGTAGTAGGAGGCATGTATGTCTTGAGGGGATTTGGTGGGTACGATGAAGAGATTGGAGATGGGTGCAAAGTGGACGGAACGGTTGCGACGTTGTCGTTTGTTTGGGGCAGTTGTTGTTGTTGTTTGGCTGCTGGAGGAGGTGGTTGAGGTGTTGGATACTGTGCGAGACAGATAATGACGAGGCTGTTGTTGTTGTTGCTGCATGTTTGCTGAATGCTGCTGCATGGGTAATGATGACTGTGGTGGTGACTGCTTGTTCATGGTGGTGATGATGATCTTTTCTTGATGATATTGACTGCAAGAATTGCTGTGCAAGAATGGAATACTGCCCAGCATTCAAGAAGTAAAAGTAGGATAGTTGTTACCGTGTACATATGCTGTGTGGTGTGAGGGTTTCTCTAGTTTATTTTTCTACACGTTTTCAAAGTCAAGTTCGGAGGAACCCAGGAGCATGTTGTCGTTGTGAGTGTAGTGTCCCAGTCATCTGCTGGTTCGTGAACAAACAGCTGGTCTATGGCTTTATCCCAACAAGCATTCATGCTTCACTTGCATGTGCAAAAGGATGGTGAATGATTCATTCACTACAGTTCCGTTAACGTTTTACAGTGGTAGTGATTGACATGGATGGTACTTGTTGAGAAGCTGAAGCTGACTTTGTTCATTCTCGTAGTAATCTCAAGTATGACACTTGCAGTACTGCACTTGTGCGTCATTGTGAACTGTGTGCTTCAATGAGAGTTCGCAGAATGATTGGGGTTTCTCACAGACTTGACTGTTTGCGGTCACGAGCGAGGTTATTTGGAGAGAGAATAAGCCGCCGCAGTGTAAATCTTTGCAGCAAGCTTTTGCGCAGTAGGTTAACCTTAAGTACCGCATCTAAATTGAATTGCGTCATCTCACAAGTCCCACTCCCATGATGATGTAGCGATTTAGTAGCGAGGTCATTATGACCGCTGTTTACTCCTACAGCTACAACGTATCTACGTACATGGTACCTTATGTATACTTGGCGATAATATCCTCGCCGGATCCGACTCCGATCTTGTAAAAAACCTGCAAAATGCCTCTCTCCATGTCGGCATTGTCGGTATCGTGGAGAATAGAGTAGGAAGGCACTGTTATAACATACGTCGGGTGACAACAGAGGAACAGTACACAATTGAGGAGCACAAAGTAGAGTATAGATTCCCACCTCTCTATACCCACTTTTGGCTTTTTGATATTTGAGTGTCCATTTTTGGCTGTCGTGCACTCCTGAGTTGATTATCGTGGAGTTAAGTGCTGTTTATTGATCTTGGATTGGACCAATTCAGCCCAGCCAATATATATATAGCGATACATCCGCCTCAAAACCAATAAAGGGCCAGCTGCCCTCAACAATTAACAACAAAGTTCACCTAAGAAGACACAAAAGTCCACTTACTCCGCCAACAAAAATAAAAAAGCCAATAAAAAAATGCCATCCAAGGCAATCTACAAATCCAAACATGCCTTCAACGGCTCACCCACCCAATCTCAACTATCCTTCCCAGCCGGTGCGACGATTGTTGCCGAGATGGGTCAGAGTGGTGCTTGGTGGTGGGGGCGGTGCAATGGGGTGGTGAGTTACTTATTGTTTGTATAATTTGTATAATTTGTATGTGATTTATGTGTGTTTTATGGGTTATATAGTCAACAATTGAGGGGGCTGAATTAATGAGTGAGGACGGCTCGATTAAAGGCAATCATTGGGGGTAATATGCCATGCATTGATAATTCGGACTCAATGATCAATTCATGGCAATGCAAAGTGGGGGATCAATTATATATCCGTCATTTTATATAGTTTTTCAATGACTTTTGTTGACTCACACTCTTCTTTTTTTATATTCATCAATGAATCTCATGCTGAACTATATATATGACTGTGCTATATAAATTTGGGGTCATGTTCATTTTGTGGTCATTCATCACCGATTTCAGGATGGATGGTTTCCACCAGCCTACGTCACACTAATCCAACAACAACCACCACCAGTAGTAGTGGCTCCGCAACAACGAATGGCTGCTCCAGTTCAACAACAGCAACGAATGGCTGCTCCAGTTCAACAACAGCAACAACAACAGCAGAATTTATATGCTCAACAGCAGGGGGGATTTGGAATGATGAATTCGGGGAATTCATTCTTGCCTCAGCAACAGCAGTCGATTCAACAGCCAATTCAACAGCAGCAACGGCCCATTCAACAGCAGCCGATTCAGCAGCCAATCCAGCAGCAAATGATGCCAACAATGGCACAACAACAACAACAAAAAAGTGGATTTCAAGCAGGAACCGAAGATCCATTTGCTGCACTGGAATCAACACCACCAACAACTCTTTCTGGTGCAACTACCACTGCAGCAGCAGGTGGTGCGGGGGGAGTTGGTGCAGTAGTGGGGGGAGTGGCAACTGCAGGATTGATGAATCAACAACAACAACAAGGGGGAGGACCACCACCCAATACAAGTCTAGGTGGAGGAATGGCACAACAACAGGTTGGGGGAGGTGCCAATTTACTAGATGTATTCAAAGGTACTACTGCGACTCCGGTGGTGTCTAATCCAAAACAGGTGGGGTCTCTTTCAAAGGGGAGTGGTGATCTTCCAACTACTACTAGTAATAGTAGTATTGCGAGTCCAATGAGATCATCTTCTCCGGCACCAATGAGATCTGCTTCTCCCATGAGATCATCGGCTCCAATGAGATCTGCTTCTCCCATGACATCTCCCTCTCCAGCAATAAATCCAGGTGTGAATGGTAGTGGTATGGTGATTCCCCCTCCTGCGATTGTGACTGGAGCAGCTGCAATTGAGGTAGCGTTAGATAATAACAACAGCTTCAACAACAATGGTGAGGGGAATAGAAGTAGGAGTGGTACAAGTGAGTCGATCAAGTCACCAATGAGGAGTAGGAGTGGAACCAGCGAGTCGATCAAGTCTGCTGTACCAATGAGAAGTAGGAGTGGTACTGGTGATTCTATACCAATGAGAAGTAGGACTGGTACTGCTGACTCTGTCAAGTCGTCTACCTCCACCAACAAACCACCAACACCCCGCCCCAAATCTGCATCATCCTCCTCCTCGGCAACATCCTCGTCTGGTGGTCTAGGAAAAAGTGGTGCCAAACTTGACAACATTACCACCGCCCCGCCTACAACCACCGCCGTGGCCACCGTGGGCAATGCACGCTTCTTCAACATTTACGAGTTTTTAGCAGGTGCAGACAAGAAGGAACCAACACGTAAATTCTACCCGATTGAACGTGTCAAGCCATTTTGGGCTCTGATGAATATTGATGTGTATGTCAAGAAGTATCGTGAGGAACGTCGTGTTGCAGCAGCAGCAGGTGGAGGTGGAGGTGGAGGATTGGCGTCAGAATTGGTAACCAATCACTCTACCGATAGTGAAAAGGGCGGCACACCCGCAGCATTTACTGCAGCACCCAAATATGAACAACTTGCCAAATCACTAAGTTTCATGTGTCATCTCGTTCAAGAATCGGAACGTAACATGTACTCTTCTGGAGGGAAATCTCACCCATTGGATTATCTACGACCCAATCAAATTGGATGTGAGGCGGCCATCAAGTTGATTTCGATGCTGCCCCATTCTGCTGGTGCGAGTGGGAAGAACCTCGATGCATTGTTTTTGAATTTTATCAACACCTTTGTGAATTTGGTGGGTAATTTGCAAGCAGAGCAACAGCTTGTCATGCCGGGTGGGTGGCAGCAGCCTGATAAGGCGCACTTGTGTCTGTACATTTTGAGGAATCAGGGTGGGGGCAAGTTTACATTCAGTGTCGTGAATACTGGTCCAGATGGGTTGGAATATCACCCATCTAATTTCGATTCGACGACGGGACGTCAAACAAAGCAACTGTGCTTGACGATTTGGGATATTCCCGCCGAACGTGTGACGGATTCAACGTTTTGGGTGTTGCTGTTCCGTATGCAAGTGTACCCCTCCAAGAAGAATGATGCGAGCTTCTTGTACACAAAGTTGTTGACCAGTTTGAACTCACGTCCCCTCATGTCGAACAAGGAGAGTGGACCAGCTGAGTTTTATTATCCACCGGCAACGAGGGAGGCGGCTGATCAGTATCATGAGTTGGCACGTTTGGCTTTGACGACTATTCCTGAATTGGGTGCTCGTTCCGCCAAGTACTCTACATTGCTGTTGATGAATGCGGCGGTGGATATTGCCTACCGTGGCATTCAGGATGCTCGTCCTTCCAGTATGGATCCGGAAGACTCACGAATCTTAAAGTTGACTGCACGAAACTTGGCCAATTATGCATCTACTATTGATCCCAAGATTGTAACTGACGGGACGTTGGGTGGAGCGTTGTCGAATACCTGGGATCTGTTGGATAGACTCCTCCAAAAGTTGAGTGTGGCTAGTTCCAAGCCTCTTGATCAGCACTCTGCTCATGCGGGACGTGGAGAGGATATGAACAGTGACTTTGCCAAGGGGTTGCTGAAGAATCTGAGAGCTGAAGAGGGTGCGGCGGCACACCCCTTCTTTGGACGATTGAGAAGAGATAATTACGAGGAAGTGGTAAAGGCTCTCATGGGAGATCCTCGTCCTGATCCAATTCTGATTCCAGCGGTGTTGACTGATGAAAACATGCCGGATGTTGCGACAGATTACCACACCGCGGCCTCGTCTCTATTAAGGATCTGCCATGCTTGTAGTTTGCTGCTACAACAACGTCGTTTGGTGAAGAATGCCCCTTCCTTTGTTGCTAGTGCGGCTCAGTATGCACTGACAGTGACCCTACCCATGCCTCATTTGGACACTCGAGTCTGCTTCTGGCGTAAGTCTCCAATGCGTCGTGAGACACAAACCAATCTTCTCTTCTTGATTCGTCGAATGTGTCGTATTTACTCTGCGGCAACGTCGTCTGTGCAGCAATCTCGTGGATTGGTTGGTATTCGTACGACGGCCTTTGCTTGCGCTGCGTGTGTCGCCGATGCAATTGCCAGGGTGAAGTGTGTTGATGATCCAAGTCCTTTCTCCCTTCATTACTCTGGATTGAACGAGGGCCCCACCCGCCCTTTTGGATTTGAGTCGGGATCTTTCGAGACGCTTGCGAAGAATTTGCCCATTTATGATCCTCAGCTGACCGCTTTGCGATTCCAGTGCTTGGATTACATGCGAGGAATGACTATCAAGGATGACGGGACTTGGAATCCTACAATTTTCAATTTCGATAGTAGCCTTACACCTCATGGGGGAGACTTGGAGCTTATGAATCATCTTTCCATCGAATTGGCCTTGCCTCGTCCTTATCCAGTGACAGAGAGTTCCATGATCACTCACGCGGCGCGTCTAATTTCTGGACAGAATGGTGCCATTATTGAAATTCTACCCGAGTTTGAGTACTTTCGTGATATCGTCTTTCACTTTAAGCACTCTGTCAGTGGAGCTACGAGCACTCCTGACAAGGAAGATGGGTTTATTTGGCTCGCCACCGACGCCACGCTGAAGTGGGCCGTGAAATCAATATCAGACGAGAACAAGACCTTGCAGTATCATGTGACAGCTTTCCGTGGGCATTTGCAAGAGTTTGTGGATCCTTCCGCCGTTGTTGCCGACAAGAATCAGAATGCCTTTTCTTCTTTCTTGAGTCTATTCTCCAAATCGAAGCTAGCTAGGAACAAGCTGTCTTGTGCCGACCCGACAAACATCGTCAACTCTTGTGGTGCCAAGTTCATGAAGGGGAAGGCCAAGCCGGTTTCGGTCAAAAATGAGGATGACATTTTGCATTTGAGCAACGATGAGCTCCCAACCTTTGGAGGCGTTCTTACTCCAGCCGACTCTGAGAGATTCCTTCAGTTCTTCACCGTTCCTTATCTTCGAATTCCTCTGATTTTGGACTTCTTCGCCAATGGAGATCCAGGCCGTCTCGTTGCCTTGAAAACGAAATCGTTGCAGCTCATTGTGGATGCTGCCATGTTTGAGCCCGGTATGTGGAAGCCTTCCGACTTTTTCGAGCAAGTAACGGAAATCCCAATTGTTAGTGAGGACAAGCTTCAAGCTATGCTCTCTACGCCCTTAGGAACTTTGTTCAATGAAATTGCCAAATCCCCTGATGTCTTGGTGTCCTGTGTGATTAAAATGTTGGAACGTGCAGTTGATATGGATGTCGGGAAGTACACTGAGAAGTCGTCATCTGGTCCTCTGATTTTGTACACGTCACGTCTCGCCGTACGTATTGAGGGATTTCTCAAATTTGCGTTGAGAAAGTGCAACACGCCGGGGCAACCGAGGCCCCGAGGACTAGAGTTCATGGAGAACACCAAGGTGGAGAAGGCGGTGAAGGATCTTCGAAGGACTTTGGACGACAAGGTCATTCCGATGTTGGAGTACTGGATTGATCCCGTTCGATGCAAGAGTGTTGACATGTCAAATTTGGTCCATGCTCATCTCATCTACTTGTTCAAGAACTACACCTACGAAGAGTTTGATTATCGCTCCGTCAGTGTACTTTTATCGTCGCAAGTCTTCCTGTCTATCAATCATCGTTTCAGCAGCAAAGCATATGATGATCTTGCCGACTCTTCTGACCCGTCGAAGCCTCCGCCATCAATTCAGATTGCTCAGTCTGAGATCTTCGACATCATTCAGGGAAAGCGATTCCATATTTTGCGGTACATTGACAACAATCCTGAGGAGGGCGATGCAGCCATGGAAGCAGTGGTGAGAGTTGCAACTGGTACTGGAACGAGAGCGGAAAAGCCTGATAAGAAGTCGTTGAAGCAACGTAAATGGAAAAGTATTGGCCACCCCACTTGCTACGGAAGATTTGTCCCGGATACAGAGGATACGAAACTTCGTGATGGCTCGTACCGAAAGCCAAAGCCGGGTGAGAACTTTGAGAAGTGGATGCTTCGAGTGACGACGAAGGAAGTTGGGATCGAAGTGAATGTGCAAATTTCAGAGTTCACTCTTCAGAATCACAAAATGATGTTGCTCGATCCGAGCATTATGAAGCACAAGGATTTCCAGCACACACGAAAGACAGTGCTGGCAAGTGCTTCCGATGTGGCATGTGCTGAGGTTGTTCACACCACCAATCGATACCATTGGCGATTGGTTGGGCAGCGTTATGATGTGATGTCCTGGGCTCCTGATAAACGGTACGTATTTGTGATGTTCTTGCGTCTAAGACACCCGACTTTCACATCTCACTCTTCTTTTTACTGTATCTTTGCTCTTGTCTCAGCAACTACCATGAAATCAAGGGCACACTCAATCGTGACTACTCTCGTCAATTCCCGAACAAATTGCGTCAAGGAGAGACGTGGATTGCAGAAGTCCTGTTGGAGAAGCTCCCATTAATTCTTCCGGGGGTCACTCTCTACATGTCGCCCAATGATCAGTCAAACATGTCCTATGCACACTTGATGGGATGGATCGAGAATCCCTCCGGAGGGGACATTCCATTCACTCACACGCTCAAGGAGGTTATTGTCTCGCACAATCCTCCGGTGGTAACTGTTTTCAACGTGAAGGAATATGGTCGTCGTCACTTAAGGACATTGGAATATACCTCAAACATGTCATTGTGTCTTCACGAAGTCTCTGGCGACCCTTACCCTGACCGTGTAGGAGGAGTTTTGGCCATGTCTGGTGGCATTCCCATGACGACTCTCTCACCTGAGCCGTCTTTGATTATTACCCGAGCACTTAATTCAGAGATGGGTACCCAGACGATGATTCCATCGCGGTTTATGGCTGGGCTTATTCCAGATTGCTTGGTCGAAAAGTATATCTTCTGGCAATGTGAAGACGACAACATCATTGGGTATGAAACTCGTAAAGAAAAGGGTGGCGATGATGACATGGTTGGTGCTGACACGCAGTCGTCGACACGGTTGAAAATTACCTTGAACAAGCACACGGGTTCTGACAAAAGCGGCTTTTGCAATACTTCAGCTGATGCCTTAGTTCGGAGGATTGCGGTCAAAGATTCGTTCGAAGAGTCTGAGGACATTGATACAAACCGTCCAGTTCTAACATTACTGAATGTCGTCATGGCTCAAGCGGGATCGCTCCTAAAAGAGATCGGAATGTTGATTTCGAGGCTTGATAACCTTTCTCAGGTTTTAGTTTGGAGTGAATCGGAGGTGTTGAATACGCAGCAATCTTGCACTATCGATTTGATTGAGCTTCCTCGTGTCAATCTGTCGTTCAGATCCAAGCGAGTCGAAAAGATTGATGGTACAGTGGAGCACCGTCTTTACAGCAATGATAACGATGGCCTTTATATTTCTACGTCGGCCAAGGCGAGGGAGATGGTAGAGAAATTACTCGGTACAATTGATCATTTTATTGTGCTTCAGAATGAAGACAATGATCTGTTCGTTCTAGTTCCAGGATGTGCCCTCCCGAGGCGGTTGCATGTCGATAGTACTCATCTGTCGGTTCAGGTGTTGCTTGACCGAAGGAATCAGGAGTGGATCAACAACATGGGAGAAATTCGTTGTTATTTATATCCCGTCCACAGTTCCAAGTCTTTCCTCATCACCCCATCGTTGGCTTCGTCCATGTACTTGATGGTGATGTATTTCATTACAGGTGCTTATCAGGAAGTGTACAAAATGGTTGATTCGTGTGTCAGTGAAGATCTTACTCCAGAGGAGAGTCAAATTTTCAATCAGCTCGAGTTTTTGGGCAATGACAATCACCCTGACGCTCATGCCTGTCGTCTGAAGCTTTCTGCTGTAACAGTTGGTCTGGGTGACAGTAGTGCCATGAAATGTCCTTGGAGTGTTTTCGAAGAGTTGAGAGAATATGTGAAGAAGTATGATTTTGTCTCCTCCGCATGCAGACTCACAACCGAGGAGGAGAAGCTTCTTCTCAAAATGTGCACACCATCGTTTGGATATAGGTTGCCTACAGAATTGGTCAATCGGAGTGCGTACGTTTCGGCAGTCACCAACATCGATTCAATCCCTACGGGCAAGACTCTCTCGGTGAAGGTTGGCATTGATAAACCACCGGTGATTGAAAACTTTGATTCAGGCGCAGACACGTCCATCTTAGACAATCCTAAGAACTGCATGATTACTTCGAAGTTGTTTGGAGCTGCGTACTCGAGGCCCGAGGAAGATCAAGTTGCTTTCGGAGGTCTTCGGGCGTTGGAATTCATCAATTCAGCCCTCGACCATGGCGTGGAAGTCACTTCTGCTAGTTACGGGTTCCCTCTCATGTATGACTTACTCGTTGGTACGGTTGCTTTCAAGCTTCATCCTAATGATAAGACACACAACTGGGGAAGAATGTTGGTGAGAGTGGTGCCTCCGTCTGATTTCAAGCGCAAATCCTCTGAAATGTCTGCCCTGCGGATTTTGTCAGAGAATCCATCTGTCGCGCAGCATCCACACATTCCAAAGTTTCAGATCGACAGTGCTATGTCGAAGTTTAAGGGAATGTTCCAAGGAAAAGATGCGGTGAGCAGGATCCTTAATGAGCTTCATTCCTTCCTGACCAAGCAGTCGATCAGGTCGATGCTCCAGTTCCCCGTTGCTTCAATTGAAAGCCAATCGCCAGCTGTGATGACATTGAAACGCCCTGAATCTTACTTTGACTACCGTCTGTGGGTCATTCCAAAGGTGTCAGACTACTCTCAATCTACCTTCAACCTCGACATTCAAAATTGTGCGGCTGTGAACATTCCCTTGGCCCAGATCCAAGCCTTTGCGTCGAAGCCTTTGTCACCTATCAAGCTTGAATCGTTTGTAGTCTACCTAAGTCGCAACGAGTTGCGTCAACAAAACGTATCAGCAGTGGTTCCTTTTGATCTCTCGGCATCTAAAGCTGCTCGAACACACTGCTCCGAAGCTACCACTCAGCGTATTGGCACTGACATTGCAAAGTATGCTTACACTGCAAACAACGAGACGACTCCGACTTTGATTGGATTCACTCCGAATGATATTGATTCTCTTCACTCCAACCCTGCTTCTCTAAACAAAGCCATTGCCCAGCTGGGTTCTCTTGTCAAGGCCCTCAACGGACTCATGGCCTTTGACCGTCTCTCTCTCGGCAATCTTATGAAGAGAGCACTCGCAATCGCTACGAGTGATGAAAGAAGTGACACAACAAATGGATCTGTTGGAGAGGAGTGCAACTTCTTACGCTTCCGCCTTGGTCAAATTTCTGAGCGTGAACCTACTGTTTGGTTCGAGCTTCTTGTTGCGTCTATTCTTTCTTCCACGTCGGAACATGATATTCGTAGTCTCAACCCGTATTTGAGCAGTGTGGCGTATAAAACAGTGAACAGTCTCACGATTGTGGCTATGCTTGCGTCGATTCGTATTGGGCAATCACATCGTGCGTTGGCTGGCCTCTCTCATCTTGTCAGGCTCCTCAAGAGTGTCAAGAGTACTAACACTCCAGAAGTTCAGAAGCGATTGTGTCAGGAAGTTGGCCTACAGGCTTCCAAGGTTGCGGGAGATTTGACATGTGAAAGACATTTTATGAAGGTTACCCCCCAGGCAGTAGAATTCGATCCGAGGTTCCTTGTCTTTGAGTTCACGTATTCGATGATGTTGCGAAAAAGCCAGGTCATTCTCGTGAACAAGTTCCTTCATGCATTAAAGAGCGGAAAATCGATGTGTCATCAAATGATCATGGGAGCCGGAAAGACAACCGTCGTTGCTCCGTTGTTGGCGATGATTCTTGCCGATGGCAAATCTCTTGTAACTCAAGTTGTTCCACACGCTCTTTTGGACTTTTCAAGAGGTGTCATGCGAGAGAAGTTTTCTGCTGTTGTCCGAAAGCCCGTGTTCACGTTCACTTTCAGCCGAGGAACACCCATCACCCGTGATCTCTACATGAAGCTATGCAAAGCGAGGGATTCGAAGGCAATTATTTGTGCCACTCCAACGAGTGTGAAGTCGTTCATGTTGAAATTTGTGGAGATGATGAGGCACTTGGAGAGGTCCAAGACTGGAGGCGAGCGCAATCCTGCAAACGGTGCAGGTATGTTCCTCTCGCGCATTGCGAGACGATTCCGTGAGCAAAGTGTTGTGACAGAGTTGGAAGTCAATCCAGAGGATATTTATTACTGCACGGAGATTCTCAAATTGTTCAATGATGGAGTTCTCCTTCTTGATGAAGTCGACTTAATTCTCCACCCTCTGAAGAGTGAATTGAATTGGCCCATCGGCGAGAAACAGCCAATTGACTATACGAGGAGTAAGAAGTTTGGCATTGGACTGCGTTGGGATACGCAGTGGCATTTATTGGATGCAATCTTTTACGCTTCGACCAAGAAAATGTCTGTCAAGTTTAGTGACAGTCGGGAAGCGCTCACCATCCTCGACAGTGTTTCATCTGCAATCCAACGCGGCGTTGCAGAGAACAAGCTTCAACATACTCCTCATATTGTATTGTTGGATAGAGACTTCTACAGCAAAGAGTTGAAGCCGTTACTTGTTCGCTGGCAGCTTCTGTATCTGCGAAGTAAACGTCTCCCCAACATTGAAGATCGTCACCTTCTCTCTTACATGGCAAACGGTCCACTGAAAGATAAGCAGGCCGCTTCTGCGTGCCAAGTCGCTTTGGAAGATGAATACATGAAGATGCTCAACCTTTCGCATGACCTGATCAACAATTTCTTGCCACACGTGCTATCAAAGATCAACAGAGTATCATTTGGATTGCTATCCAAAGGTGACGTGAAGATTGCGGAGGAGACGGATCCTAACATGTCCATGGCGAGGAGGCTTGCTGCTGTTCCGTTCATTGGGAAAGATGTGCCTAGCAGGGCGAGTCAATTTTCTCACCCTGACATTGTCACGGGCTTGACCATTTTGGCTTATCGCTACGAGGGCATTCGTATGACTGACTTTGTCACTGCATTGCAGGAGTTGAGGGATATGCTTGATGGCGAGTTCGGACCGTACCATAAACGTCCGTCAGCTTTGAAGTGGATTTCATGGGTAGAAGCTGCTGGAGGGAAGGTTCGTGGTCCCAAAAAGTCAGCTAGTTCCGTGTCTGAAGATGACGAAGAGACTGAATTCTTGGCTGCACCCGCTTACACTGGAGTGAGGCCGTCTGATGACATCTGGCCTCTTCACTTGCTTGACTTGAGCGACGAAAACCACTTGGAAATCACCTACAAACTCCTCCAATTCTCTCCGCTTATCTTGAAGTTCTACCTTGATTGCTTCGTCTTTCCATTAGTTCTTGAGAGCCACGGCGAGAAAATCGCCGCCTCTGGTCAAGATTTGGGTGGTAACATTCTATTCTCTCGGCGAGTGGGATTCTCTGGTACCCCCAGCGATTTACTTCCTGAGGAACTTGGCCAGTGTCACTACGATGAGGGTGTCGATGGCAAGATTTATCACTATTTAAGTTCTGATTCCATCATGTCAAGCCGAGTGCTTGGAGTTGACTGGACGGTGACGAAGGTTCTTGACGACATTATCAAGAGCGATCCTCCTTTCCACGTGCTCATTGATACGGGAGCTCTCATCACAGGCATGAGCAACTACGAAGTGGCGAGATACATGTTGACTCATGGACTATCGACTGATTTTGAAGGAGTAGTATTCTTGGACCATCGTGATCGCAAAATGGTTCTGATGAGGCATGGCATGCATGTAGTTCGTCTAGACCAGGCCGGTATTCCAAATAACCGCCGCTTCTCGTTCTATGACCAGATCCACACTACAGGAATGGATATCAAGCAATGCATTGATGCCAGGGCTGCTATCACTCTTGGAAAAGACATGACATTCCGTGACTACGCTCAAGGTGCATTTAGGATGAGAGGAATCGGTCAAGGTCAAACGCTTGAGTTGTTCATTATTCCGGAAGTGATGGAGCGTATTAACAAACATGTGAAGTTGCTTGCTAGGGCACGCCCTCAACAGAATGCACTGGGTGCTGGGAGTGAATTGCTCTCTCTAGCTTCTGTTCCGTCTGGGAATCTACTTGTCAATGTTGTGTCTTGGCTGACTTTGAATGGAATGAAGTCCGAGAACATGCAATTCAGACTATTGTGTCACCAATCAGTTGAGAATGTGATCAGGAAGCGAGCCTTTAACATCATGACAGCATCGTACAAGGAGCTGACCGCCTTTGCGTTCAGTGGTCGCGTGAAAGAAATTGCAGCCATTACTTCGGCGGCGAAGGGTCATGGAAGCGTGACAGCTGACTTGAGTGCCCTTTTCGATGGATCCAGGCGTCTGTTCCAAGAGGACATTGCTGCTATCCAAAGCGTACTACAGGGTAATGCGCAGACATCCGTAGGAATTGACAAGCTGCAGAGGTGCCTCGACGTTATGACGGAAAGGTTGGATTTTAATGTGCAGAATAGCATTCCTATGCCGACGCCTCTTTCCGAGACTCTGAAAAATACTGTCAAACGCACTCGAGAGTTCATCACCAACGACTACGACAAGGCAGTTGTGGATAAGATTATCATGGTACTGGTCAATTCGGAAACTATTTCAAAACGAGGCCAGTTGGCAAGTGCTGATGATTCCGCAGATGATAACGATGGCGATCACGTCATGCAACGTGAGGAGGTATCAGAGGAGGAGGTACTTCAAGAGCAAGAAGAGGAAGAAGAAGAGGAGGAGGAAGAGTAAGTATCAAAATCTTTGTTGTTTGTTCATTTGTTGCACATCTCTTTATGCTCACGTTTCACTCTGCACGCTTTTACCTTGATTTCGCAGAGAGGAAGAAGAAGAGGAGGAAGAAGTAGTTGATGAGGCACCCAAGAAGAAAAAATATTCCAGGGACGGCGAGAACCCAACACCGTGGATGGTTGGCACCTTGGGTGTGCCTCATCACAAAATGCAACCTCGAAATATTATGAAGAGTGAACAATCGTGGGAGCAGAACTTCTTTCCTTCTTCAGAGTTCTCAGTGAAGAATAGTTTGTTTGCCAAGGCGGTTCGAATGAAGTTTCCCGAATAGTAAGTACAGAATCAATGAATATTCTTGCCTTTTTGCAGATAGAATCATACAATCTCACATCACTCTTTATAAAATTCAGTCTCTACATGTCAAACAACTACTACGAGAAAGGATGGGGACTCAAAACGCACAGGCGTCTCAAGAATGTCATCATCATCATGGAATTCTGTCCATCGAAGAGTATGCTGGTGGACGTGAACGAAGGAAAGTCTTTCTCAGTTGCACAGGAGAAGATTCTGAAGAGGGCATTTGCTACTTCAGATGGAAAAATGGCGGAGCGTATCAAGGTTTCGGAAGTGAAGGAAGTCCTCCGTGCAGTTGATATTGTTGGCGACGAAAAGGAGAAGCATTCGGTTTTGTCTAATCTTGATCCGAATGGAACTGTCTCGTTCGACGAGCTGAAGCAAGTGCTTAGCCGAAAGATTCAAAACAAAGTGCAAGCAGGACGTTACTACGTTGCGTTGTCTTTGGCAGAAGCTCAGTGCATGAGACTTGCGATCCACGGACAGCACAAGACTCCGTTCCTTCCTGGGACAGATGCGATTGTCGCGCTGCGTACGGAGAGAACAATGCTTGACTCTACAGTAGGCTTTGAGGATGCTCAGACATACCAACACAGAGCAGCTCAGGCGTGCTATCGTTTCATCGATAGTGCTATCAACTTTGCACCCAAGGAGGTCAATGTGTTGCTTCGAGCTTTGCAAGAGGAGCAACCTGATGAAAGGTCCAAATTCTTCATGGAAGTCAGGTCCAACCGAAGAAGAAAGCAGACTGATCCGAATGCAACTCCTCTGAAGAAGGTCTTCTCGAAGCAAGACGAGCACAATGTGTTGCAATACCGTATCGCTGTGGGTAGGATCACGGCTCTTCTTAAGTCTCGTGGAATGTATGCTCGTGATGCGTTTGCGGCATTTGATCAAAATCGTGACGGAATGTTGAGTGGAAGTGAGCTTCAAGCCGGATTGAATTGGCTGGGATTGAAACTGGACGTGATGCTGCTCCGCCATTTCATGATGGAACTCGACAAAGACAAAGATGGTTACATCAACTTGGAAGAATTCAAACAAGCTGTTGGTTGGGAGCAGACAGATGCTGATGCGGCTAATGCTGTCCAGTTCAACGGTGTGCCTCTTCCACCACCACCAAGGGAAGTGAGTCATAAGCACAAGCTTGCTATTCCAGCGCCAGTTCTAGCCGGTATCAAGGTGAAGGTGAAGAGAGTCGGAAAGTTCTCCAATGTATGGACAAGCCAGGGATCAATGAGTCGAGTGAAAGGCAGTGTGTGGGAACCTGCCGATCACAAGAATGCAATGAGAGGAAACAGGGCATACGTCTATTTAGGACATTACTCGGGAACTGGATTTGACAATCCTAACAGGGACAGGGCTGACCGATTGACTCTGGAAGTTACGGACACGACAGGAAGTTGGGTAGGAGGTAGCAGCTGGTTGCCATTCGTACTGGATCGATTCCTTCCTCGTCCTGCTCGATATCGTCTAGTTTGGAGTATCACTACTGGAGCTAACCCATTCTACGCATGGGAACCCATTCCTCCGAGCGACGACTTTGTCGCATTGGGCTGCATAGGAACTAAGACGGACAAGCCTCCGGATGTTCGTATGATGAGATGTGTATGCAAGCACTGGTGTTCAGAAAGTAAGGTTGTGAAGAGTATTTGGAATGACAGTGGATCTGGTGGTCGCGAGGGAAGTATTTGGCTATTCAATTCACTCAATTTGATCGGATTCGTGAATGGTCACGATCCTCCACGTCGTAAGCCACTTGATCTTAAGGCTCATCGCTTCTTCTTGCGGGAGTACAGCTGCATCAAAACGAATGGCATTGCTCCAGCAAAGTGATCTTGAGTGTAATTATGATTGTGGTGCCTAGATTGTTCAACCAAATGGGGTAGGGTAATATAAGTTATTAGTTATTCATGTAGATGAATGCCACAGCCACAGGCGATATCGTTTTATCAAAGAAGTATCTTCTTCACAAGTCAGTGTAGCTTTTGGGGGTTTATGAAGTTCTTCTGCCAAGCTGCGGGCTGAATGAGGCGATCGGACTACGACGGCAGGCAATGGCGGCAGAAATAGTCGGCCCGACCGACAGGGTTCCCCTTTCAGCATAGTGGTGAAAGCATGGGCATTAAGGAACCTTTCCGAGTGCGAGTGGTCAAGCAACCAGTGAGGTTTATCTCCTTCTTGAAGCCAAGAATCGTCGTCGATGATTGATTACTATTACTATGATACTTTGTGCGTGAAAAAGTGACTGCATGCCTGTAATGCACCCTACTTAAGATTATTGTCTATTCAAAGACTCTCATAGTCAATTCAAGGACTCTCTAGAATCCATATCTACAATGCAATGAACAATACCACCGCAGCACTTAATAACATATAATGTACTAAATAATTAATCAGTGATTCTTTTGCAGCCAGATAGCAGTTTACTCATACTAAAACAAGTATTGTGAGTCTACGCCTCTATTCCCCGCCAGCAGCTCTCTCAATCACACTGCGATGTCAAATTCACCAGATGCCCAACACAAAAGCAGCACAAAAGCTCCCACCATAATCAAATCAAACGAAGTTTGTGACAACTACAGTCTGATGCAAAGATTTCGTCGAAGTTTCACCTCCCTTACTAACTGCAAACTCCTTGAAATCCTTGTTATCTCCCTTAAACGCTCTCGGGTGGATCAGGCACCTGCCTTGACAGCCAGACCACACTTGTAAGTTCCTTTGCAGACGAATCTCCTAGTTAATTGTCGTGATAGTAGCTTTCTCGTTTCTTTTTGGGTAGCGACATATAGCAGGCAAATGTCATCCCTTCAATCAATCCCAGCACCAGAGCCCAACAGCTAGATATCGTCATTTGATCCTAGTGGGTTTATCCACACGCCATACACAACTCATCACCTCATCAGAAGTTTGCCCATAATAGTTAGGATTCTAAAATCTCACTCAATGCCGCTATATTACTCGTTTCTGACACTATCGCCGGCAATTAATCGACGCATTATACCTATGCAGACATGGGGTTATCATGGGAGCGTTATGTATTGATCATTACCCCTCCCACATGATGACCAAACTATGATTGGAGTCGATTGTGGAAAAATCGCTGCCGCTGCTATGCTGTTAATACGTCTGCAGGCGCTGGAGATAGCGGACCGCCGCCGCCAACTGCACCATTCGATTCAGCGTGAAAAATGGGTCTAGTGATTAGGTTGTGGATTTGTTATATGATTATTTGTCGCCGATATTGATGCATAGGCCGGGAGCACCATGGTTTTTGTGATCGGTGGCAAAGTGCCCGAGGCCGGAAGATTTGGTCTACACAGCCTTATTGTTACCATGCGGCGGAGTGATAAAGCAGCAATATATATACTATTTAATACATAAGAATAATGTGGTGATTCTAATGGTACAATACAACCGTATGGGGATGTGATACACTACATATGAGTGACGATCGACCATGCATTTGTATGTACGCTGCTGAAAGAGGCGGGATTCCCATAATACACTCTTGTGGGCCGCTTAAATTCTATCTATTCATTCATCAAGCAATGCGAAGAGTAACCCACGCAGACTACGATGAGTGCATTGGTTGATGACTACACAACCAAAAAAGAATGAGCAGAGAGGAGCAACAAACTGTTGAGTGCATTGTGCTCGATCGTGTCTGTCCATCACCTCAAATGGGGGGATGAGGGGTTCGCTTCTCATCCCTACTTATGTAGATCAGTTGTTTTGTTTAACATCCACTTTGATTAATGGGAGTCCTCATTGGTTGGAACCCTACAACCTTTTACCCTAACCCCCCGGCGAATCCAGCCCTACCATGTTACGGCGAATAGAACCCTAAACCCTAGCACTACAATTGGGTGTGAGTACAGCCCTAATTGCCGCGTGAGATCCAACCCTAGGCTGGTTGGCACGGATCGCTGAAGTTTGAATAAATCGCTAAAAATCCCATTTGTTGCGGAGTCTCACCCTAAAGTGGATGTTAAACAAAACAAGTGAATATCCCGAGATGAGAACCACACAAGGACAGGTATAGGTACCGTACACGATTGTTTTGGGGGGTCATTTGTCACATCAGACAAGATTATTTAGAGAGTCATTAGTCACACGGTATCCAAAATCAACACAGTCATCTTCTGTTCGCAAAGCAAACACACCGGGACCAGGTCACTGGTAGAAAGCAAGCGAGCCCAATGAGCCAAACAAACATAATACATTTTCAGCGCTGCCGAACAATCAACCGCCCCCCTCTATTGATATACTACTGCTGCTGCTGCAGACCTATCCTTGCCGCGTAGTTGCTGCTGTCTTCTTCATTCACCTGCTTCATTTTCACTGCACAGGCACAGCTGTTTGCAGTTTGCCCCACAAGCCCAAGGTAAGCAATCCTGTCTGATGGAACATGAGAATGACATGTGTAATAATACATCTCTTATTATATTAATAGAGCAACGCGGCGGATGGATACTTCGATATTCTTAACGGTTGATCTCTCTCACCACTGCTGCTGCCTTCCTCACATTCACATCAGGCTCAACTCAACATCAAAATGCGAAAATCTCCAATCACCTTTGCCTCACTCATCGGGCTATTGTTCACAGTAGTTTTGTTCCCTGAACAAGTTAATGCCTCATGTGATTGTAAATATGAAGGTCATGAATGCTTTCCTGCTGATGGTGCTCTACTCAAGGAATCAGCTGCTAATTTCACTGCAGGTGCAGGCAATTGGAATGGCATGATTGATGATGTTAACTATGGATTAAGCATGAGTGAATGGTGTACGGGCAGTGTTACATATATGGCTGACTTGTTCGCATTCACTGAAGATTTCAATGAGGATATCAGTGAGTGGGATGTTTCATCAGTTGAAAACATGGATTTCATGTTCTGGGGAGCTACTTCATTCAATCAAGATATCAGCGGATGGGAAGTGTCCTCTGTTCTATACATGGAATTCATGTTCGCTTTCACTGATGAATTCAATGAGGATATCAGTGAGTGGGATGTTTCAAAAGTTCGATTCATGAATAGCATGTTCCAGGGAGCTACTTCATTCAATCAGGATATCAGTGGATGGGACTTGGAATCTATCACAGACATGCAATACATGTTCTACGGAGCTAGTTCATTCAACCAGAACCTCTGTGCCTGGAAGGACAAGAACTTCCCTTATGATGGAGCATACGAAATCTTTACTGGTTCAGCCTGTACCTTTCAAGATGATCCAGTTTCGGAAGACCAAGGGCCATTTTGTAGTGATGACTGCCGTCCTTCCTCCAATCCATCAAGTTCAAGTGAGCCGTCTTCTCAGCCCAGTTTGACTCCATCTTCATCTGGCAAGCCATCCTCATCCTTAGATCCAAGTGCACCCCCTTCAATGTCAAGTGAGCCATCTTCCATGCCCTCAAAATCGGGTAAAGGTAAAGCAGGCAAAGGTAAAGCAGGGAAAGGTAAAGCGAGCAAAGCATTGTGGGAGTAGTTCCATTAGCCCGAGCCCAACCTGCAGCTACAGTATGCGTTGTGTGCTAGCGTCTCTAGCCAACGTGAATCTACAATGAGAGTGGTAGTGGTAGATTGTATTTGTATGGAATTTGAGAAAGATTGAAATGAAAGTGAGTTGCGATCAAACGCACCAGTCAGAGTTTGCTTGCACTTGAGCAGAGTATTTGAACTCACTGACATGAGTCCACAGTAAATGGATACCAAAATAAATAGTCGTAAAGATAATAATTCGTAGAATGAGTTATCAAAACAAAAATCTTCTTAAGATGTGTCTAGAGACTATATTTTCTCTTTTTATTTTAGAGAATGTAAATGATCTTCTTCACTCGTTGACGGGGAGTAGTTGCAGTCGTCTCTGTTTCATCATGCATTGAGATCCGTGCAAATCATCGAATGCAGTGAATCATGCGTAGCTACCGCCTCCTCGTTCTCGTTAGTGGGCAATGTTTGTTCATCCTTCACCTTCCGTGCTGCATTTGTTCACATTTGCCCCATGTCTAACGCACACTCCTCCTTTGTCGGCATGGTTGCTAATCCTTTACTTCTTTATTGCTGTGTTTCTGCGTTGTTCCATATGCTTCATTTGTTTCCCATATGCTTCATTGATGCATCCATCACTGCTGCACTGCTTCGTGTGTCTATTTTCACATGCCTCTTGCACAACCTCCTCGGTGGGCATTGGTTGTGCATCCTTCACTGCTGTAATGGCTCTTTGTTCATGTCGCCCCGTGCTTAATGTGTACTGCGATCTCCTCTATGTGCCGGCTTGATTTGTGCATCCCTCACTATTGCGTCGTTTACACTTTGCCCCATGCTGTATGTAGATACACAGCGCTCTCCTTTCCGAGCTTCTTTTCAGCAGCCATACAAGCAGAACATTCATATCTGCGCCTCTTCCTTCATCGTCGGCAGTCTACTTTCTTTTATCTGCTATTACGTTGTTATTAGAAGCCATCAAAGACGAGTCATCACCACATCAAGCGGGCAACAGCCGCCGCACGTCGGCGAGTGTGGAAGTTGACTGATTATGATGTGTCGACGCAGGTGTCTTCTTGACACAGCATGCAGACACTCGGCCTCTCCCTGTCGATCTCCTTTTCTCCCAGCTGGCGCTCACTGTAATTATTGTGTGATCCTCCTCCTCGCCACACCTCGATGCTGCCGATGAGTTGACTGGCGGACAAAAAGCAAACTGCCACTTTCGCGTAGTGAAATGAATTATACCCCGGCGGAATATTCAATAGGGTAAAGTGCAACATTATGACGACATAATGAAATCTTATTAGGGGTTACACAATGTTCGGTGCGCCGAGATGCATACAAAACAAACGGGGGTACAGTTTGAGATGTGTCTCGTCAACTCAAGACCAAAAATAATGTATGGTGGCCGTTGCACTTCCTCCCGGCCAGCCCGGCGTTCCTTCTTCCTTGGCGATCGAGGTAGCATTACAACACAAATACCTAGCTAGCTCATCATAATAAGGCAACGGAGGACAAATAGGCGACATGACTACCAAAGCTTCAAAGAAGAGCCGCTCATCGTATTCATATTCACATGCCGCCAAATCTGCCAAGACGAGTCATCGCTATGGCAGTTTGAGCTTGAGTTTCAGTTACGGCGCTACCGATGATTATTATGATGCTGCGAGTGCTTCTTCCTTGGATTTATTGGATGAGGATTCAGTAACAATACCAGTACCAGCAGAGGAATCTGAATCTTCATCGGCTGTAGCTGAGCATGACGACGATAACGATGCAGAGTCATCTACGTCTGATGAAGACGAAGCAGCGTCAACTATAATAACAGTATCTACAGCCGTGCCTCAGTCTCCATCATCAACTACCGAGCTTGACGGTGGTGGCACCAACATGATGCCGATTCTTACAATTGACGACCTATCACCACCGCCCTACGTTAATTTGTCCTTGGCAGATTCTGTCTCAATCAAGGAGTTGGCATCTCCACCAAATGAAACTCCTGGCAGTATTGCACCAACCCTAAGTAAAGTTGGTATCATTGGCATCACTATTATAGCTGCAATCATGTTTGTCTTTGCGCTGGCTCGAGGCAAGAATCGATACGAGCAGCAACAGCAGCGAAGAAGAAGCAGTCGAGGTTGTGATGGGGAAGTTGCTACTGATTTGGAGGCTTTCGCTGGTGCAGCTGAGCAAAACGATGATGAGAATATTAGTGATTTGTCAAGTGTATGGAGCGCAGACGACTATGCTCCCGAGCAAAGAAATCTTGAGTGAAATTGCGATGCATAGGATAGTTCAGCCAAATGAAATTGGGCAATATATTCATATACGATATTTGTTATAAATGTTGAAACACTATCTAGGTTCAAATATGTGCATTATTTCGGTATAGACGCTGCATCACTTGGAAGGTAGAATTACTGGATGCTCTCCTTGGTGATTTGTCGCTGATCTTCAGCAAGATATATGACAGTTGTCACTTGAGCACTTCAATACACACTTCGACAAAGAATATGGCATAATACGAGCAAATACCTAACATCACATTGTATGCTACCATACTTAAACGACGACACTTGACAAATAATCCTTAGCACGAGGTCAAATTTTGTTGAGGAGTCAACAGTTGACTCATCTCTACGTTGTTCACCCTATACAATATAATATTATACAATCCAATTCTAGTCATGACGAGAAACTTCTTGTTGTGAAACTGATAGAGGGAGAGATGTGCTCCAACTCCAAATTAGAGCACATGATTCTTCGTCACTGTCTCGAGCGTCTCAACAAAAGAACTCGTCGCCCCCTCCATCCATTATTTGTTGATGACTGTTGACTTCAGATTTGCTCTGTTGCGGCTTTTGTTGATGCTATAATACCTGCCACCGTCCCACCCTGCTTTTCATTCCATGCAACATATATATATACAATCACAACCTAAGTATGCCCACTAATCATCCTTCTTCTTCTTCTTATCATCATCCTTCTTCTTCTCTTTATCACCCTTCTCCTCTTTCTCTGCCTTTTCCTCATTCTTGTCCTCATTCTTACTACTAGTATCCTCCTCCTTCTTGACCTCCTCAACCTGACCACTCTTTCCACCAGCAGCAGTTGCAGTTGGACTCGCCTCCTTTCCCAGCGTATCCTCGCCAGCAGCTTCTGTGGATCCGCTACTATTTTGACTCATGGCCCCGCCAACAGCTCCCCCACTCGCCAAGAAGATAATGACAATGGTGGAGAGGACTAGGAGTGTCGTCCAGCGGGAGCGGTTGCAGTATTTGCGTGGTGGCGGGGAGTAGGTGTAGAGTGATAGTTCATCGTCTTGATGGGCGGCTGTTGCTGTTGGTAGTGTGTTGTTGGAGGGCGATGGTGCGTTATTTTTTTTAATTGATGGGGATGGTGGTGTATTATTAGTTTCAATCATTGGTGGTGCATCATCGATGATAGTAGAGGGAGTGTGATTAGTTTGATTTTCTACATCGTGCAATTCATCGTCATCATTTTTTGGTGGAATGATGACAATTGTTTTTGGTGGATGATCTTCTATTGATGACATGTTTTTTACCTTCTTATTGATATTATTATTGCTACTTCTGCGGCAGGTTGTTATTGCATCGATTAGATGATGTGGTATTGTAAGGTAGGTTCTTTCACACGATCACTGAATGAAGACCGGCGGAAAGAAAATGTGCAGGAATATAATTTAAGTACAAGGCCTTTAGAAATTGGACAGCGTAATTGTCGAATTTGAACGTCCCGTCTTCTTGAGGCCTCGACCTGCAGTATGTCCCGGGTGCACTTTCTTTACCGCCGGTCTCACTTCCAGGCAGGACGGACTTCGCCGGCGGCGGTGGAGGGCGGAACGGAAACCCTGTGAGAAAATGACCCGATTTTTCAAAAAGTCAACCAAAAAAAGCAAACCGCCATTTTTATACGACTGATCACCCCGGTGCAATCTAGTGTAGGGTATGGTTATTCGGGAAGTTGAGTGCCAGTTACACTCTTACACATAATAGAGGGGTACTATCATATTCAATGAAAGTGAGGTAAAATTGCATAAATGAAACAATGGGTGCAACATTTGGGTTCTCATCAATCACCTTCCTCATAACGGTGAAAAATGGTGAGATTGTGACTGCACATAAATCGATACTACATACGCCATAGAAACTGTACATAAAGACGAAGACCATGCAGCGGCGGACAAAGGCAGACAAGCAGCATTCGTCAGTGAGTGCCAAAGCTTCAAAGAAGAGCCGCTCATCATTTTCACATGCCGCCAAATCTGCCAAGACGAGTCATGATCGCTATGGCAGTTTGAGCTTGAGCTTCAGTTACGGCGCTACCGATGATTATAATGATGCTGCGAGTGCTTCTGCCCTACATTCAGCTGATGGGGAATCAGTAATTATTGCAACACCAGCGGAGGGATCGACAATTCCTCCATCGGCTGTAGCTGAGCATGACGAAGATAACGATGCAGCGTCATCTAATATATCTACAGCTGCTGCTCAATTACCAGCATCCACCGAGCTCAACAATGGCAACATCACCATTCTCACAATTGACGGCCCATCACCACCGCCGCCGCCGTACACTAATCTAACCATGGCAGATTCCGTCTCAATACAAGACTCATCATCATCACCAAACAATATTGATAGTTCGATATCATCCAATGGAGAAGACAAGTTTAAGTTTGAATGGAGTAAAGTGGGCATTATTGGTCTCATTCTTATAGCTGCAGTCTTGTTTGTCTTTGCGGTGGTGAGAGGGAGAAATCGATATCAAATGCAGCAGCAACGAAGAAGAAGAGGTTTTAGTAATGAGGAAGAAGAAGTCGTTTTTACGAGTGGTGATTTGGAGTCTTGTGCGTTTGTTGTTGTTGGCGCGGAGCAGCTCAAAGATGATGATGACAAGGATGGTAATGAAGATATTAGTGATGAGCATCATGATAATAATGATGATGGCAGCAGTATAATGTCGAGTATATGGAGTGCAGATGATGAAGAAGACTTTGTAGGTGATGTGTATTGCGACGATGATGACGATGACGACGACGTCGATCAAGAATATGGCCATAATGATGATGACGATGGCTTGAATAATCAACAACAACAGCAAGCAGTACAATCATCTCCATCTCATCCTACACTTCAATCATCTACACAAACTCCTACTCCTCGTAGCTCTATACGACGAACTACTCCTACTCCAACCGGTAGAGTGAGTGGAGTAGCAGCAATGGCAGCGATGGGTATGAGAGCCATAAAGTTGTACTCTCCAAGCAGCAACAGCAATAGCAACAACAATCGACGAGAAGAAACATCATCGGATGAAGACGAAGAGACGAATGAATTGCGACCAAACAACAACATCAACAGTGGACAAGAATCACTGGAAGGAGAATCCTCAGATGATTTGCGATGTGATTATTTTGAAACACCGACCAAGGATGTTAGAGATCCATATCCAGCATGGTGGTGTATTGGAAGCTGTTGAGTGGACATGTTACTTTACACTTGTGTGTGTGTGTGTGTAAGATTAATGTTGAAGTGTGTGTGAATTGAGCTATATATCATGTTTAAAAGTATATGTAGTGATGGATTGTGATGTTATCAATGTACTGCTGCTGCTGCTGCTGCTGTTGTTGGCCGGATCAGAGCGAATGTATTGTGTAATATGATATATTGCTTTCATAATTTGTATAGATTCTAGAGTCTAATAACTTATTGTTGATATCTTGAAGCTTCTTGGCATTATTCTCGATGAGCAATTCTTCGTTGTTGTTGTTGTTGTTGTTGTTGCACCCTTTATTTGCATTCGCACCAACCAGCATTACCCTCCTTGGCGCTCAAGGCAGGTGCCTATCCACCCAGAGCGTTCAAGGGAGATAGCAAGGATTTCAAGGAGTTTGCTGTGTTCGTGGTGGATGTAAAACTTCGACCAAATCTTTGTATCAGACTGTAGCTGCCTTCGTTTTGAATATGGTGGGATCTTTCGTTGGGCATCTGGTAGATCTGGCATCGTATATGTAGTAGACTCACAATAGGATGAGTAAATAGCATTAGCTGCGATATCTGGTTGGAAAAGAATCACTGGTCAATATAATGACATCTATTATATATATGTATAATATGCATAACATCTTTCATGTAAAATGATGATGTACTGCTTTTGATCCGGATAGTATTCCATCTATTCAAATTGCCCAATCTCATTTGGCTGAACTATCCCTTGCACATGATCACAATTTCACTCAAGATCTCTTTGCTCTGGAGCATGGTCGTCTACGCTCCATACACTCGACAAATCACTAATAATCTCATCATCTTCTTGCTCATCTGTAGCAACTTCCCCATGATCACAACCTCGACTTCTTCTTCGCTGCTGTTGTTGCTGCTCGTATCGATTCTTGCCTCTAGCCAGCGCAAAGACAAACATGATTGCAGCTACAATAGTGATGCCAATGATACCAACTTTACTCAGGGTTGGTGCAATATTGCCAGGAGTTTCATCTGGTGGAGATGCCAACTCCTTGATTGAGACAGAATCTGCCAAGGACAAATTAACGTCGGGCGGTGGTGATAGGTCGTCAATTGTAAGAATCGGCATCATGTTGGTGCCACCACCGTTAAGCTCGGTAGTTGTTGATGGAGACTGAGGCACGGCTGTAGATACTTTTGTTATAGTTGACACTGCCTCGTGTGCATCAGACGTAGATGACGCTTCTTCGTTATCGTCGTCATGCTCAGCTACAGCCGATGAAGATTCAGATTCCTCTGCTGTCGATCCTATTGCACTGGTTGTAGATTCCGCATCAGCAGAATGTAGGGCAGAAGCACTCGCAGCATCATAATAATCATCGGTAGCGCCGTAACTGAAGCTCAAGCTCAAACTGCCATAGCGATGACTCGTCTTGGCAGATTTGGCGGCATGTGAATACGATGAATAAGACGAGCGGCTCTTCTTTGAAGCTTTCGTAGTCATGTCGCCTATTTGTCCTCCGTTGCCTTAATTATGGTGAGCGATGTATCTGTGTTGTAACTGACCTATGCATGGACTTACTGCCTCGCCTGAGCAGCAAGGAAGAAGGAACGGCCGGCTTGACGGAAGTCGGAAGCGGAAGTGCAACGGCCAGCTACTTTTGGTCTTAGTTGTCGAGACCATCTCAAACTGTAACCCCCCCTTTGTTTTATCTGCATCTCGGCGCACCTAACATTGTGTAACCCCTAATACGATTTCATAACGTTGTCATAATATTACACTTTACCCTATTGAATATTCCGCCGGGGTATAATTCATTTCACTACGCGAAAATGGCAGTTTGCTTTTTTGTCCGGTCAAAACTGCCCAACAACCCGGTCAACTCATCAAACAAACCCAACGGCAGATGTATTGTATCGATGGAGGCGAGGAGGTTCCACAATAATTACAATGAGCGCCAGCTGGGAAAGGAGATAGACGACAGGGAGAGGCCGAGTGTCTGCATGTTGCGTCAAGAAGACACCTGCATCGACACATCATAATCAGTCAACTTCCACACTCGCCGATGCGCGGCGGCTGTTGCCTGCTTGGTGTGGCGATGACTCGTCTTCATGGCTTCTAATAATAAAGAAATAGCAAATCAAAGAAAGTAGACTGCCGACGATGAAGGAAGAGGCGCAGATATGAATGTTCTGCTTGTATGGCTGCTGAAAAGAAGCTCGGAAAGGAGAGCGCTGTGTATCTACATACAGCATGGGGCAAAGTGTAAACGACGCAATAGTGAGGGATGCACAAATCAAGCCGGCACATAGAGGAGATCGCAGTACACATTAAGCACGGGGCGACATGAACAAAGAGCCATTACAGCAGTGAAGGATGCACAACCAATGCCCACCGAGGAGGTGTGTGCAAGAGGCATGTGAAAATAGACACACGCAAGCAATGCAGCAGTGATAGATGCATCAATGAAGATGAAGCGTATGGGACAACGCAGAAACACAAACAATAAAGCAGTGAAGGATTAGCAATTATGCCGACAAAGGAGGAGTGTGCGTTAAACATGGGGCAAATGTGAACAAAGACAGCACGGAAGGCGGAAGGTGAAGGATGAACAAACATTGCCCACTAACGAGGAGGCATTAGCTACGCATGATTCACTGCATTCGATGATTTGCACGGATCTCAATGCATGATGAAACAGAGACGACTGCTACTACTCCCCGTCAACAAGTGAAGAAGATAAGTCTCATACAATTTACATTCTCTAAAATAAAAAGAGAAAATATAGTCTCTCTAGACACATCCTAAGAAGATTTTTGTTTTGATAACTCATTCTACGAATTATTCTCTCTACGACTATATATTTATTTTGGTATCCATTTACTGTGGACTCATGTCAGTGAGTTCAAATACTCTCCTCAAGTGCAAGCAAACTCTGACTGGTGCATTTGATTGCAACTCACTCTCATTTCACATCTTTCTCAATTTCTATAAGTATAAATACAATCTACCACTACCACTCTCTGGCTCTGGAGATTCACGTTGGCTAGATACACTAGCACACAATGCATACTGTAGCTGTAGGTGTAGTCGGGTTCAGGTTCAGGCTAATGGAACTACTCCCACAACCGACAATCAATCTACAGCTACAGCAGATGTTGTCGAATGCGTTTCATTCGTATCTTGTTTGGATCATTTTCATGTTTTTGCTCCCACACTGATTTGCTCACTTTACCTGACTTTGAGGATGATGATGGCATTGTACTAGGCTGTGTTGATGGTGCACAGTCATCATTACAAAATGGTCCTTTGTCTGCCAAAACTGGATCAATTGTAAAAGTGCAGTCTGAATCAACAAACATTTCCATTTCTACCTTGGCATTGGCAGGGTATAAGGGAAGTTCTTGTCCTTCCAGGCACAGAGGTTCTGATTGAATGAATTAGCTCCTTTGAACATTCGGCTGATGTATTGAACAGATGAAATGTTCCATCCACTGATATCCTGATTGAATGCACTAGCTCCTTCGAACATGTTAGACATGATATTTACTGACGAAACATCCCATCTGCTGATATCCTTATTGAATGAAGTTGCTCCTCCGAACATGTAATTCATGCGTGTAGTCAAGGACACATTCCAACTCCCAATATCCTGGTTGAATGCACTAGCTCCATAGAACATGCCAGCCATGAATTCAGCTGACATAACATTCCATTCCCCTATATTCTGATTGAATGAAGCAGCATCTTGAAACATGCCATCAAAGTCAATTATAGCAGCAGTATTCCATCCACTGATATCCTGATTGAATGAACTAGCTCCATAGAACATGCTAGCCATGCTAGTCACCAAAGAAACATTCCATTCCCCAATATCCTTGTTGAATGAAGTAGCTCCTTGGAACATGTTAAGCATGCTATCAACAGCAGCAGTATTCCATCCACCAATATCCTGATTGAATGAAGCAGCATCATAGAACATGCCGAACATTAAAGTAACAGAAGAAGTATTCCATCCACCAATATCTTGATTGAATGAGCTAACTTCCCAGAACATAAGAGACATATATCAGTGACGGAAGCAGTATTCCACTCTGAAATGTCCTCATTGAATAAACTAGCTTGATAGAACAATTCGGACATTGTCTCAACATTGCCTGTACACCATTGGCTAATGTTTGATCCATAGGTTACACCATCAATCAAACCAAACCAATTGCCTGAAGTGAAATTAGCAGCTGATTCCTTGAGTAGAGCACCATCAGCAGGAAAGCACTCATTGTTATACTTGCAATTGCAGGAGGCATAAACTTGTTGAGGAAGCAATACCACCAGCAGCAGCAGCAGCAGTAACATGAGGAGGGAGGTGAACGTGACTGGAGATCCTCGCATTTTGATCTTGAGCTTGATATGAATCAATATATCTCTTCTTTTGT
The DNA here is from genome assembly GCA_030544225.1 of Skeletonema marinoi. Lineage (NCBI taxonomy): Eukaryota > Bacillariophyta > Thalassiosirophyceae > Thalassiosirales > Thalassiosiraceae > Skeletonema > Skeletonema marinoi. The sequence continues at coordinate 831,638 of CM060506.1, forward strand.
TGCTTGATAATTAATTAGGGACTCTTTGGGGCGGCATGTCATGTTGTGTTGTGTGTTTGCTGTTGGCAATCTCTGCCCGGCATTTGTAACTGTCATTGAGCTGTGTGTATTGTATCATTTATGATGATTCCTATTGTCTTTGAGAAGTGTGTCTTACTGTCTTTGATCTTTGAGCATGTATGTAGACACATACATAGGCCAGGGATATGTATCCTCTTAATATGAGATAGGACGGCAGATATGGAATGAGGGATGGACTCGATGTTGAAGGGCCAGAGAAGGGGTTGTTGGGGGATGTGATGGGATAAGTAGTAGGTGCAGCATGCAGCAGTGAAGACATACACAAACACAAACAGTGCCTGACGAGTAGGTATGTGCAAGAGCAAGAGCGAGGCTTGTGGAAGCATATACACGCAAAAAATAGTGAAGGATGCATCAATCAAGCTCGACGAAATGGAGAGCGTATTAGCAATGCTGGACGGTAGAGAAAAGTGGTTGGGAATGACCGCCGACCAGCTCTTGTGCATTCAAAGAACAATTGACGGATGCACTGAAGAATCGCTGATTAATTATTACAGTCACTTTTTCACGCACAAAGTATCATGGTAATAGTAATCAATCATCGACGACGATTCTTGGCTTCAAGAAGGAGATAAACCTCACTGGTTGCTTCACCACACGCACTCGGAAACGTTCTTTAATGCCCATGCTTTCACCACTGTGCTGAAAGGGGAACCCTGTCGGTGACGACTTGGAAGTCTCATCAGATGCGTCGTCGTCGCTTCTATTCTTTCGTCTCCACCATCTCGCCTTCTTCTTGCTCTCCTTCTGTTCCTTCTTTCTCTTCAAGTACTCTTCATACCGAGTACTACTAACCTCCACTTCAAAGTCATCTCCAACAAAATCCAAACATCCAAAGTCACCTTCACTCTTGTCACGATACGACCCTTCAAATATCGCAGGAATGCGCAAAAAGCCCGTCAGAGGAGAGATTCGTCCTATTCGTAATTGCAGCTTGTTTGGGAAGAGTCTCGCATATGGGAAGAGCCTCATTCCACCACCGTAAAATGGAGTTGTTGATGCGGCTAGAATGCCGGTGATGCCCGAATATATCAAATGTTGTCGTTTCTTCTTCTTCTTCTTCTTCTTCTTCTTCGTTGTGACTCCATCAGTAATGCTATCCAACTCTTCCTCTCCTTCTTTCTCCATACCCTCCTCCTCCTTGACACTCAAACCACCACCACCACCATCAACTGCCAACTCACTAAAATCACCTCTCCGATGATCAATCCACAACGTCCCCTCATCCGTAGTCGTCACCTTGACACTAATCTTGTGCGTCTGATGCAACAACGCCTGAGGCAAAGTCTTGGTCACCAACGCGACACAATACCCCGCCACACTACTCAACATGTCCTTCACAAATGACGGAGTCCAACTTCGTTGCGGAGACTTGGACCATGCCTTGACCTGTTTGAAGTCTTCGAGCATTAGTGAGTCAAAGCCTGATCCGGCGAAGAAGCATAGGTCTCCCTTGGTGATGTTTTGTTCGTCGGGGGAGTGGTGTGTTACTTCCATTAATGGCATTTCTACCACTGAGTATTCTCCTTGTTCTCTATTTTGTTGTTGATGATGCTGTTGATGTTGTTGTTGTTCTCCTTGTTGTTGTTGCAATTCATCACCAATCCGTTTGAGACTTGACATGACTCTCCCAGCATGTTCCACTTTGCGCCGTTTGAGTGATAGTTTCGACTTTAATTTGTCCCTCCACTTCTTCTTCTTGTTCTTCTTGTCATCAGCATCACCACTCTCTGCACTAACACTAACAAGTTTGCCCTTTGATTTTGGCATACGACACCCAATAACATACCCTAGTCCATTCCCTGTCCCCATGGGGATATATCCGACAGTCGGCAATCGACCAACTGCTTCATGAACTTTCAACTGATGGTTGTTATCGTCGTCGGTAGGATGTTTGTCATGAGTATCAGTATCCAACAGCATAATCTCATTGACCATACCATCAATCCAACCACTCAAAGTGCCATCTCCGCCTACAGGAACGACGAGTGAATACGGCAACAATCCCTCATCATCATCGCTAGTTTCATCATCATCGCTACATGTTCTTCCCTGACGAACCACCATTCTAGCAGCCAGCAACGCATCTTCAATTGTCCGCGTGACATACACATGCTTTTCTCCCACTATACTCGACGCTAGTGAGATTAGTTCTTTGGATGATCCACTGACGGATCGTGCATTTAGATTGAGGATTATGGCGGTTGATCCGCCGCTATTGTTGTTGTTGTTAGTGTTGTTAGTGTTCTCTTCTTGATGGGCAGCAGTGGCTGCGCTGAGTTTTGTTGAGATTGAGCGAAACTGAGAATCGGAATGATGATGACATTGATTTATAAGTACGCTTGATGACGACCATGCATTTGTCGATGTTGTACTAGAGCAGGCCAGCAAGAGGAAGAAGAAAGTAGAGGCGTAGGATATCATCATGATTTCATACATCAATTGATGATGGTTCTCTCTTTTGCAAGATTTTGATGTTATCGAGGCGGTCAAAGATGGAACCGTCGAGTGCACCGCTGTAGGTGATCTTCTCTCTTGCTTCTTCGACAGACTCACGCAGTAAGGTCCGTACCGTTAGTAAAGTAGATGATAGTGACGGCAATCACGACGATGAGTGGTTATGACGGGTAGGTTGGTGGGATGATGCTTCGTTTTTCTTTCTTGAGTTCCCTCCAGATTTGAGACATGTATCTTGATACATTTGACACGTAGGTTACCGGTGCGACTCAACGACTTTTGCTCCTGCTCCTCGCTCGGCGTGACTCAACTTGCTCGCTCGCTCCGCCTCATCTTGATGCAGCACTCAAGTAGCGTCCAGCAAACAACACAACCCCTCCTCATCATCATATCATTGATATCCAGAAGGCACTATTACAATGAATATCAAACATCTTCTTGCGTTTCTCACTACAGTAGCCACAGCCGGCAGCGTCGCTCAAGCACTCCAGCAGAATCCTCCCTGCAACATTTGCGGAGACGGAGGAGAGATAACCAACCCTGACGCAGTCTTGCACATTCCTGACATCGTACTACAAGATAAAACATGTGCCGAGTTTGCCATCGATGGACAGAATGGTTTAATCTCAGAGACAGCTTGCGATCTCTTGCCGTCTGTAACAATGTATGTCTGTGACTGTCAAGTGACATCGCCTTCGCCTTTACCTTCAACTTGTCAATTTTGTTCCAATGGAATCACCATCAAAGACGATGACGAGGATGATGACGCTGGTGTTGATGATGGGTTTGAATATACAATGTGTCAGCGTTTAGTAAAGGGTGCGAAAACGATTTCTGCCGATAGTACTTATTGTGAGAAGCTCCAGATGGGAGAATATTTTTGTTGCCCTTCCAATAACTCGGATGATGGTAGGGATGGCATGTCTTATGGCGACTATTCTTATTTGTACTATACGGCTTATAATACAAAAGCAGGCAAGGCAAAGACTCCGAAGGGTAAATATCACAAGAGCAAGGCTGGCAAGTCTATCCGTGCTCGTGAGTAGAGAGGGAGATAAGGGGCGGGTCAGCTTCCAACAGATGAGATATGACATACGTTCCAACTGCTTGCTACTGCTAATGGAAAATTGGATTCTCGGGTAAGCAGTTTGATGGACATTGGAACAACTTACTCCAGATGCGATGCGTAGATCTTTGCGTGTCATGCTTGAAAGATGATGTTAGATGTAGCTCAAGCTCAAGTGTTATAGAAGATACTTTATTTGATAGTCTGATACCGCATCACTTCGCTACTGCCTTGCTAATAAGTTACTGATCATCACCAACAAACGTTAGCATCATAGCATAGTTAGAACAATATTGTCCAAGGCGGAACAATTTTGGCGCCCTGTTGCTCCTGCTGCTCCGTGACTCAACATGCTCCTTCTCTCTAACTCCAGCGAAAGAACTAACTCTTGTTCTTTCTCACTATCAGTATCCATAACAGCACTATGAACATGAATCTTGCAATCGATGAACAGAATGATTTCATCCCAGAGACGCTTTTTGACCCTCCAACTTGGACAGTAGTGGAATGTGTATGTTTCGTGGTAGTGGTAACTATTTCTATGCTACAGCTCATCACAGAAAGGAAGGCAAGGCAAAGACTCCAAAGGGTAAACACCACAACCACAAGAGCAAGAGGAAGGCAGGCAAGCATCGTAATCGTGATTAGAGAGACAGAGGAAGAGGAAAGGACGAGCCAAGAGATTCTAATAGATACATACACCACAATCTGCTCGCTGATTCTAGAGTTAGATTCACGAACGAACAATTTGATTCGTATTACATTGGGAGAAGGCTCTGACTAGATGTGATTTCTCTATGTAGATGTAATATAATAATTAATCTTCGCCATCATTCGTAGTCCGTAGAACCTCCAATCGATCAGCATCAATAAAATCAACCTCACTCCCCCCAGCTACACCCTCCCCCAACAACTCCAACTTTGGTCGTTCGACTGTGTCCAAAAACAGACACAACAGACATTCCGCACGATTCATTCGAAATAGTGGATTGATCTTGATCACTTCTCTCAACTTGTTCTCCAATTCTTCCTCATCATTACCATCATCATTACTACACTCAGCCTTGAGCACACCAAAACTTTCCTCCTCACCATACTTCTTCACCCACCCCACCCCACCAACCCTTCTCACCAACAATTCCTCCAACTCTCTCATCCTCATAACCACGCCCACAACCCTCCCACTCACCACCTGCGACTCCTCCATTGTAAACTTTTCCGAAGTATCATCCTTATCATTATTACGTTTGTCAATTGCATTCATGGCAATTCCTCCTGCTGTAATGGCCACTTGGAGTGGTTCGGATGTGGTGGAGACGTCGATTTCTATGGAGGGATTTTGTGTGGAGCGTAGCATGAGTGCTTCGGCGATGCAGTTGATTTCGGTTGGGTGGAGTGAGGGGCGTATTCCGGTTGTGGAGCGGATGGAGTCTCCTTTTTTCTTGTTGTTGTTGTTGGGTTTGGTGGATTCATCATCGTCGTCAGTGTTGGAGTTGTCGGATGCAGAGAGACGAAGAATGATGGAACATGAAGAAGTGCTCCTTGATGTAAAGGCAGTTGATTGTTTGTCGTGTTGTTGATGATTGCGTAGTAGTAATGGTGAATTGTTGTCCGATACTTTGGCTGTTGTAATGGCAGTGTTAGGGATGGAAAAGCCATTAGCAATGGTGAGCACTGACCAAATGATGGCCAGAGAGAGCAGCGCTGATATCCGTTGTGTTGACGTCATGATGATTAATTATTGTTTGCTGTTGAATCGAACGAGATTGCACTTTGCTTGACAATGATTTTGCTTCTTTGATGTTGCGTTGTTTGTTGGTAATTATTGTAGATATTGCAGTGTCTATATTTTTGGTTTGATGCAACGCAAGGAACCATCAACGCCGCCCAGAACCATCATGCAGAGACGATGGAATAAAGAGCGAGCCAACATATATAAATGAAATGAATAATGTGAGTACAAACAAGTGCATAATACAAATAAAAGAGCGTGAAATGATGATACATCATCAAGCCAAGAGGCAATTGAAGCTAGCGTAATCCAAACCGCAGCGCCCATCACTCCACCATGGCCATTCTCTGAGCAGTTACGATATATTTGACGGCAACGCACTGATAATGGAACAACGATTCGCCTTTACCTCAAGTAGTAGTATTATTCATTCTTTGCCATCATCCGCTCGCACTTCTTCTCACATCAATATCTACACAACACGTGCAGTGGATGGAGAGCACAACATCATCGTCCATCAGCCACACATCACCTCTCACGTCAGTTGCTATATTATCATTATTGTGGCAGCCACGTCAACTTCTAGAATAAAAACCGCCGCCGCCACCATGTTGACATGCCAACTATATATATCACGCACCTGCCACTCTACTCCTCTCTATTGAGGCAGTCAGTGTGAGCTACATGGACTTTCTTGTAGTGAGCTACATGGAGCAGACACATACTAATTCCTACGCATGTAGGATGGCCCTCCAACGCTCAACGCTCGTTCATTTGAGATGGCCGTCCGATTACTAAATGAAACCCGCACAGTTTTCACCTTTTCGTTCTACCCTAAGTATTTTCCCTTGAATAGTATAAGCTGTCTGTGGTACTCACATAGGCAGCGCTGAGCGTAAAAAAATTAGCTGCAGAAGAGATGGCCATCTCAAATGAAGCGGCACTGAACGAGCGTTGAGCGTTGGAGGGCCATCCTACATGCGTAGGAATTAGTATGTGTCTGCTCCATGTAGCTCACTACAAGAAAGTCCATGTAGCTCACACTGACTGCGAGAAAGTCCATGTAGCTCACACTGACTGCTCTCTATTGAGTCCTCCTTGCTCTGACAATCGTTGATTGACGTGGAAGTTGTTGTCGGCTGCAAGCGAGCGTTGCTTTGTGAAGCTATGGCGCACTTTTTGAGATGGCATCTTGATCCGTCAGCAGAGCGATGCGGCACCACTTCTCACGCAGCGCACGAGCTCAAAGAAGCCTCAAAGAAGCTCAAAGCTCAAAGAGAGACGTACATATGATGACAATGGCCGTTCGTTACTTCTCTCCTAAGTAGTGGTCCACGATAAGTGGCGTTTTAGAAGAAAACCTTCGAGCTGCTCTATCGATTAGGTATTAGGTGTACGTATCGATGGCATCATTGGATGACTTTTCACACATCGCCTCGGTCAAAAAGGGTGTTAGAAAGTTACCAGCGGCTTGAAAATGACAGCTGCAGCAAGAGCAAGATTTTTATCAGAGGCTAAATTTTGACCAAACGACATCATGGCCACCGTTGGAATCGTCTCTTTAAGCTGCATCGATGATTGGTACCTATTAACTTGACAATATAAACACAGCTCTGCCTGTGACCTCGCGAAGAAAGACACTTCGTGATGAGCGAATGTGACATGATGACCAAAACACACTTCTACTTAAAGCAGTAAGATTCACCACCAATAAATGCAGCTTTGCTCAAGGGCTCGCTGAAGGCTAAGAATAATTCGCTAAAGACACTTGACGATGATCATGTTGGTTAATGATAATTGTTACGGTAGAGATCCATCAAGACACTTCCACACTTGGGGCCAGTGTAGTACATGACTGGTTGGTACACATTATCCACAATTATTACTCCCATCATCATTAAGATTCCTCACAATATCAACTAGCCTCGACTCAGCTCTCGGCTAGGGATTGGTATATAACACCATCCTCATCATTGGCGGCGACACTGATACCGATACTGTGGATCCTCGCCAACTCCACTTTTAATCCATGTTATCAATCAGTGATGTATCGTCGGCAATGGTGGAGTATGATGGTGATGTAGAGGAGGTAAATCATACAACAATCCACCAACCCACAATGGCCGAGCACAGTTGATATAGATAGACATTGCAAGTTCGACTGTAGAGAGAATATGAAGGTGCCATTATTTGAACCTGCCCAATCATCGTGATGTCACTTGAACACCCAATCAACCAGTGATTATCTTGTATTGTTGATGGCATGGCGTGCAAGCTTCAAGCTATCTTGTGTCTTGTGTAGGCTTGTGGGTATAGTGGGCGTTAAAAAACACGAAGGTGGGCGTCGCCCACGTGGGCGCCCACCTTGGATAAAATAGGCCATATTAAGCCTTTTCCGTGTTAAAATTGGGTCATTTTGGTTCAAAATGGGAAAAAGTTGACCAAACTCACCTCTCCTAAACAAACACAAAGGTGGGCGGCGCCCACCGCCCACTATACCCACAAGCCTACTCTTGTGAAACTGAGATGAATGCCCCGTGGAAACCCCCCTCAATGCCCAATTTTCCGGCACACGAATCCCTTCGCGAAAGTGTCCAAAGTCCAAATCAAATGAGTCTTGTATGTAGCGGCCGGTGGGTTTTGTTGATTCGCTATTGTACCTCGCTCGACTATTGTGCTCCGTCGTTGGTGTTGCAACGGCTGATATAATATTGGTGGCCGCTGAGTTTGTACACTATCGTTGCCTTGGAAGGAGTCGGTGGTTTCATTAGAGTGCAATCATTGCAGTTATTGTTTTGCCACCAAAATCAATCGTTGAAATTGTCATCTTCTCGACGAATTTTGATTGCTACCGTTGACAAGATTGACAGTGCACAGTCGAATATACAATCCCTCGCTATTATATATATAGTTATATAGTTGCACAATATAACAAGTATCGACAGACTGCAACTACACCCCACTAGTATTATACAAAGCAATAAAAAAGCAAAATGAAAAAGAGCAAGGCAGCATCCACAGCGAGAATGTCACGCACCACCAAACAACAATTATCACAGCAGCCTCCTTCTTTGATAATGTCGAATAATGAAAATGATGTCTCCTTTGGCAATAACGGCAGTGGTGAGTTTATTCTCGTTGTTGTAGTATGATTTATTTAGTGTGGAGTTTGAGTTAGCGAGGCAATGACCTCGCTGCAGTGACTCTATATTCATTGCCGCTGCATTACTCATACTCATTCAATCTATATTCTCAATAAATTCGTTATATTTACTCACTCACTTACTCACTGCTCAATCATCTCGCTACAGCAACAAATATTGTACCATCCGACAATGACTATCACAATCATCACTACTCTCAAAAACAGCAGCAGCATTTGTTGGTAAATAATGGTAACAACAATATGAATCCACCTCAAAATCCTCTGCCGTCATTGCAATATTCCAATGGAGCAATGTACCAACAACAGCAGCAGTTGCAACAACAGGGTGGTCAATTGGGCAGCGGTCAGCAATTACAGAATGGTCAACTAAGCAACGGTGGTCAACTGGGTAACGGTCAATTATTACAAAACGGGCAGCAAAGTCAATATGTACAAATTAATCAAGGGGGACAAGTCCATACAATGACACGACAACAGCAGCAACAACAACAGCGGCAGCAATATCCGCAGCAGCGTCAAGATCATTTGAATAATAAACGGCAAGATAGTGGGAATAATGGTGGGCAATTGGATGCGGATAAAGTTGCGTTGAGTCAAAAGAATCATCGGTTGGCCAAGGAGTTGGTAAGTGATTATTGTTGTGGTTGTATTTTGTTGTGGAGAGACAATGAATGGAGAGGGGGCGGTTGTATTGTTTGTTTGGTTTTGTAGTGGTGACAATGTGGGAGGAGCGATTCTATTCTCTGTCGACTGATTATGAATGTTGGGGGAGAGAACAATATTACCACAATGCTGTCTCTCTTTACTTCACTGCTATCATTAGCCTATACTTTGCCATCATTTCAATCCATCTCTCACAATACACACTAACTTTTCCTCACACTCTCCTCCCAACAAACAATTCAACAGAGCGATCTACGAGTCAAACACCGAGAAGAAACCAAAACAGTCTCCCGTCTCACCATGGAAAACATGAATCTAGCCTCACGATGCCGTCAGGCGATAAGTGAGGCAGCCGATCTCAAACGTAAACTTTCGGGATATGAAAAACGACATGGTGATTTTGGAATTTTGCAAAAGGAAGTGTTACTTTTGAGGAGACAGATTGAAAAACAGCATGGGAATGGAGGTGGTGTGGAGAAGAGTGGGGGTAGTAGGAGGAATCGGAGTACGTCGCCCAAGAAGGAGAAGCGAAATAGTGGTAGTGATGGTGGTGGTGTATCTAATACTCCGGTGGATGAAAAGAAGAAGAAGAAGGCATTGGCATCTGCAGCATCAGCAGTAGTGAGTGGATCGGTAACGTCGTTGGAGACGACGGATTTGGATCGAATCATGGCGCAAGAATTGTTCAAGAAGAATGGTGGAGCCGCCGCAGCTGCTGCAGCAGCTACTAATTCAGGGAATGGCAGTGTGGGAGGTGCATCGGATGGTAGTATTGGCAACGCTGCAGAGAAGAAAGAAGGGAGTGCCAATGCAGTGACGAAGAAGTTTCAAGAGCTGAACATCTCCACCACTACTGCCACCACCACCACCACCAATAACAAATCTGGAGGCGGGAGCAAGGTGACATCTTCGTCTACGTCAAGTAGCAACATCACGACTTCGAGTAAGCGTGCCAATACCCCGGCAGCAACAACAGCATCGTCAACGACCGAGAGTGCCAACAACAACATCTCCTCTGCAAATACGAAAATTCCAATTAGCGTCACAACGAGCAGTGCAACACAAAAAGATGACGAATTCGATGCCGAAATTGATATGGTCGACTTCTTTGCCACATCATCAAAGCCGACACTTGGTACTTCTTCGTCCGCCGCTGCCGCTGCCAACAGCAGCAGCAGTAATAGCAGTGGAACTGACACTCTTCCACCCACTTCTCAACACACCCGTTCACACATTACTCACAAGTTGAAAAAGACTGAGACGGACGATCACATGCCCGAAGAGCTGGTCGGCACTGCTGAATTACTCTCCCCATCAGCATCCTCCAAGAAGAATGTCGGGGACAATCTACTCAGCAGTCTCGACGCCTTTGAAGCATCATTTGCAAGTGCCTTCCCCGAAACGTCATTCTCCATCAAGAGTGAAGCTCCGTCGTCGACACAACTTGACATGTCATTTGATGTTCCAGTGTTTGATCCATTCTTCAAGAGTCCTGCCAACAAAGATAGAGATGGAAGTTTGGCATCGTCATCATCACTTCAATCATCGCCGAAACCCAAAACTTCATCATCGTTATTATCATCGTCGTTGGGAGTGGCAGGAAGTAGCAGCAATCATCACAAGGACGGAATGAAGAGTCAGTTGAAAGATTTATTCCCCGACTCGGCGCTCACTACAAGTCCGAAACGTGGTTTGGACTTGACATTTGACTCGACGTTTTCAGATGTGGACATTGGCGGCGTTGGCGGTAGCAGCAGCAATAGCAAGAGTGGCAAGGGCAAATCATCTCTCTCGGCGGATAAGTTGGACAGTGCCTTTTCTCGAGCTCATGCATCAACACCGCCAAAGACGAGTGGTGGCGGTGTCAAATTATCGTCATCAAATCGACCGGCATCCTTGGATATGAGTGCCGAAATTGAACAACTCGACGCACTTGCATCAGCAACCGAAAAGGCAGACGGGGGAGATAGAAAGCGATCCGTACGCAAGGTCAAAACACCATTATCCTACGCCGAACCATCCACCAAACAAAAACTGAGGCGAGGGGATGTCCTCTTTCCCAAAATAGATGCTGACCGAAAGATGGAGTTGGAGGCGAAGCGATCGAAAAGCGGAGGAGCTGCTGCTGCTGCCGCTGCTAGTGGCAGCAGTCCGACGATTACGGATTTGGATCGAATCATGGCGCAAGAATTGTTCAAGAACTAACGTTAATGCTATTTTTACATGTGATGTATTTGTGTCCAGTGTCTAGTGGCTAGGGAGTGTAGGCTTTGGCTCGTCGGCATGGTGAGTTGTTTTGGAAGGGTCTCTGTGACGTGATGAGAGGAGGGGAGGGTGATGAGGGGCTTGCTGCCCACTCACCGCCCCCCCCAGATAGGCGCGCCAGATTTTCGAATGCATGTAAAAGGAGACAAAGCACTGAGACAAGGGTAGAGAGTAGCAATTTCGAATATATTGCGGGAAGTGAAAAGTGGGCCTCTTTGGGGGGGGCCTTCTTGGGGATGGGCACGCATATTTCACTCTATTTTGAGAAAGAGGCCCATGCACAACACCCTAACCCACTGTGAACATAATCGAATATATTGCGGGAAGTGAAATAATGAAAAGAGGCCCATGCACAACTCCCATCACCCACTGTGAACCAAATTGAATATGAATATATTGCGGGAAGTGAAAGATCCCTTTTCACTCTTCACTCATCACACGCACCTCAAAGAGCAAGAGACAATGGCTCATCAGCCACCAATGCAATAGTAAATCAATTAATTCCATCCAATCCACCACCTCCATAATAATAATAACAATAAAGCCATGGATGACGACGACTACCCACTATCCGATACTGACGATCTCTCAACAACCGCTGAATTAGGGGACACAGCACGAAGACGGCAAACAGGGGGGCGAAGACAAAGATCTGATGCTTCTCTTCAACGCATTGGAGAGTATCTCACTGCTGGTATATTGATGGAACGTCATAAACAAGGTTATGCTCTCCCTCCGGTGGAGGAACGCCTCTCCGACAATGATGAGGACGATGATGATGACGATGAAGGCATCGCCGAAGAAACGGTACGTTTTACTTCTTCCAACTTTTAATTATTAATCACCCCATCTCATTAATTATCCCATCTCCTTGCACCACAGGCAAACTTGTTGGTGAGTCAAGCCACAGATGCAGCTGTTGCTGGTGATTGGCAAGGCAGTGTTGGGTTCAATTCAAATAACTCTCATCGGCAAATTTACGCCGCCGGGCCCTCCACACGCCCTGTGGATGACTTGGGTGATTATCCCGATAATGAATGGCGGTACTCTCCGCGTAATAATAATGCATCTCCAGATGCAGCCGCCCATCCCAGTGATGACTTGATGAATATGGATGATGTGTCCGACCCCAACGATGGTGGGTCTCCTCGTAACTCCCCCGCCTCAGCTACTATTGAGAGGGGTGAGGATATGTCAACAGCTCCACCACCAGACAACTCCTCAGTCTTCTCCCGATCATCCGCCTCTACGAATAATAATAATAATCCTCCCACACCCGGTGGTGAACAAAGTCTCTGCAACAGCACGGTGAGGAAATAAATACAAAGTACTATTGCTCATCATTATTACGCCTCTCTCATATTACTTCCTTTCTCCAGACTAATTTATCTCTCAATGCAGATGGCCCAGACAATGTCCATGGAAGTGTCGCCGGCGAGGGAGGTAGGTCCTCAGGGAGTGATAGCCCCAGTCCCAGAACTCAACAAGGGGAGCGGTGCGGTGTATTTGAAGATGATCCTAACACCAATACAGAGTTTGATGGTGCTATGGATATTGATGAAGAGTCTGTCGACTTCAACGATGGGGGGAATCCACGTGATGATGAGGGAAATCCTCGTGATGGTGGAGAGGATAGGGGTGATGTAGAGGAAGAACAGTTCGCCATGCCTGAGGAAGAAGAGGCGGTGTTCGAGGATGTGGCAGAGGAGGAATTGGTTGAGGAGGATGAGCGTGTGTTGCTGCTTGGCTACCGTCAGTTGTTGTCGGATATTCATGAGATTCATGAGACGGTAGGTGAAGTATATGAGGAATTGGAATTGGTTGATCTTGATGGCATCGAATCAGAAGACTTCTCTGATGCGCGACAAATTCTGGAAGAGGTACAGCTGGCAAGTCCCTTGTTGCCTTCTCCGCAAGGCGCAGCTTCGCGATCCGACTTTGCACCAAGCCCAATCTCTCATCCATTGCCGGCGGCACGAGATGGCAGTGTGTGCGACACCCCTCGTGGTGATCAGGATGACTGTGTTGGAGACGCCCGAAATGAGTCGTTTACTAGAGTGGACGAGTTGGGGAGAGCTAGCTTGGAGGCAGGGTTGGCGGCAAAGGTGCTGTTCGAAGATGAGGCGGATGACAAGTCTGGTGAAATCGAGGAAGATGACGTAAGTGCTTATTTTGATTTGTGTCAATTCAATCTCTATTATCAATCACCTGCTTACAATACATTTTGACTTCTTCTTAGACGGGCAATGTATCAGTTATTTGTGACGAGTGCCAAGGCTTGACTGTTCTTGACAAAGTTGTCGATCAACTAGGTATTGGCAACACCTGGTGTTGTCAAAGATGCAACGTTAGCACATTGCTCTTGTCCCAAACAACCGAAGGTAGCGTGGCATCATCCCATCGTAGCAACTACACCCGTCCATCGATGAATTCCTTGCATGCTGCAGACTATGACTACGTCATTCGAGGGGTGATGCAAACTTACTTTGCTAAGATCCAAAACCGCGAATATGGGTTAATCTTCACAATACATTTTGGTAGTGGTCAAGCTGCCCAATTAGCACTTCAATGTTTGTTGCTTGCAAGGGATAGCACTATCAACCCAGACGATAATTCCGTGAATTGGATTGGTGTCCATGCTCAACTTAGAAGACCGTACGAAGAATGGAAATCCGAATTGCATGAAGATGTCAACATGCTGTTGATCATTAACGATGAAGTTGCGCGTAAGCATTTGAGTAGTGATGACATCCGTGGTGAAGACAATGTTGTAGCAACCTGTTTGAATGCCGTAGCAAAGTATTTGGACACCCTTACGGCGAAGAAGAGTCGTAATTATGGGCTCGACTCTGCAGTTCTCAAGAAGATTGTCGAAGTACTTCGTGAGATGGCTGTGAATACAGATTCAGAGGAAGCAGAGTTCCCATGGCTTGCTTCTGGCCATGAGAAACCCCATGGATTCCCCGACAAAGAGGAGTGGCGTGAAGAGAGTGACAAACTCCAGCGTAAGCTGAATAAGCTTGAAAATGGAAATGAACCTCTCCCTTATCGTGAGAATGACTTCTTCAGAAAATTGGAAGCAGTAGCGGCCCACTTTTGTTGTGAGGTAACTGGCTACTGCAACCCCTCGCCTCCACCCATAATCACAAAAACGTCAGTTGGTTGTCCTTATCAGCGGATGGCCGATTATTCTCTTTCTGCATCGTTTGAAGGTTTGCTGTGTGATCCAGAGTGTAGCAGCAAGAATTTCAATGGATATTTGGATGCAAACCCTTCTCAAATGTCTCCGGAAGCGAAGAAGGCAGCATCACTAGAGTTCCATCGAGATACTGGAGTGCTACCGGATTGGTACACGCCTGCATTCCTCGGGAATTCGGTGTCGTTGAATGCAAGTCCTGCGGAGATAGAACATATGAAGGGATATTTCAAATCTATCATTGGTAGCCATGAGAATGTGAAGAGACTACAAGAGGAGCGACAGCGTGTAAAAGATATGGTGAGATTGTTCTCGTGTCATTATTTCTATGCATTTCAACTGTCAACACTAACCACATGGCTGTTCTATTGTTTTGTCATGCGCAAAGGATGATTACTTTGAGTCGTTGAGAGATAAGCACATCCATCGCTGCAAGGTGGAGGCCAAGCAACTACGGGAGCTCATTGACAGGTACTGTAATTCACAATCTGCCGCCCCCTTGATATCACTCGCCACGTTCAAGGTTGACTTCACACGCAAACTACGAAAGATTGATGGACTTGACAAGTTATCTGCCGATAGTTTCCCATCACTCAGATCTGCTGATGAATCTATTTGGCGGAATGAGGAGAACAAAAACAAACGAAGAGATATGTTGGGCAAGTTGTTATGCGAAGTCTTTGGAGTGCTATATCCGACAGAGGTCGATGATATCACCTTGGACAAGAATCCTGGAGATTGCCCTCACCCAAACTGTGATCGTAACATTTTGGATGGCTGTGCATTTCATGGTGCTCACATCAACGATACGGAGAAGAATGGTGACCCTAGCGAGTTAGCACGACAAGGTAGTGAGATGTTGCTTAAAGAGTTGGAAGGTCCTGGCTACGTTCCAAACTGCACACGACATCATGATGGATCAGAAGAAAAGAGAGAATTCTCTTTAGATGCATCGAAATATCATCTTTTGTCACCTCCCCAGCGTGCTACTCTTGGTCGTGGACAAGGGCGTGACTTCCTTCAGATACGCAAAAAGACAGAGTCCTCCGGTTGAAGTATTGTCTCTTCATCATGGACTGTTATTGTAGAAGGTTGCTTGGGACTGGGGACACTAGGACGAGGGACGTGTGCGATTACAACACGCTACGTGTCATGTTTCTTGCATATTTTGATACTATTGCCGACGATGTCATGATACCTTCTGCAAACGAATGGAATACATGCAAAACCAAAAAACACGTCCATAATGGTCTCAAGTATGTTGTTCAGAATCACTGCGGTGTTTGTTATGCAGCTAATCAACCTGGAACGTTGGAGGCCAGGAATAAAGAGCCAGAAAATTGGGAGATCTGTGACTATGCTTGTCATGAAACGAACTTCAACTTTCAACAATACGCACCAGCTGAAAGAGAGCGTATCGAGGGGGATCACACATATTCACGAGAGGTATCAGGAAGAAAGCCGATTAGTATTTGCAGGAATGTATTTGAAATGCTTGATGAGATACCCCATGCACCGTTTCATTGCCTAGATTGCCACAAGAGGCGCACATCAAATCAGGACCAACGCAAACATTATCGTGATTACACTGTCAGATAATTAGTATTTAGGATCTTTCATTGCATTGCTCTCATTGCCACAGGAACCCTAACACGTGCTTGCATCGCTCTCATTGCCACGGGATTTGGATCGAATTATGAGTGAGCATTTCTCTGTTGGCAATAATAAGAAGGATAATAAGAAGGATGGTACGGCGCCGTCATAGCAGAGAGTTGGATGCGTTGGAGTGGGAGGGGACTTTGATGTCAGTAGTGATGATATATTACCAAGCGAGCTACTAGATACCACTGGCATATTTATGTTAAATATATAAAATATTATTCGATAACGAACTGTTCTTTAAGATCGAACACCTTCTTTGAATACTTCTATTGTACATTCATCTCTGTCTCTTTCTAAATGACTGCAATGGCATGATAATAAAACATATGCCGAAATTGACACAATGCGTGCGGATGGGGGACTGACTGAAGTACAATATGCACAGCAGGTGTGTAGGCGCTTCGCTGCCAGACAAGGTTGCAAGATGTTCGGTTCTCTACTCAGCACTATTATAACCTCCCCACCATAGTTCTAAACAGGATGTGAGGCCTCGATGACATTCAAAATCGATCCCACACACTCAGAGTACCTCCATTTTCTGTAGCGGTCCTTCCTCGCTGACCCTCACATCGCATCCATCAATACTCTCGGAACATGTTAATTGCCCTTTTTTGGCTTAAACGGACAACAATTACAACACGTACAATTAACCTCTTCAATATCTACCCACAACTCCAACAACGGACTAGTCGAATTCACATTGGTATACCCATAGCCTTCGACAGGTTTCAAGGCATCGCACAAAAACTCTGCACTTCCTGTCAAGTCATTCTGATTCAGATAGATCCACGTAGCATTGGTAAAGCCTACAAACGATTGTGGTATAGTGCCCGTAAGGCTATTTCCCTCGAGACTTAACCACCCGGAGAGTTGGGTTAATTTGCCTAGTTCGGGTGGTATTGTTCCGACTAGTTTGTTGAAGTCCATCATGAGATAGGCTGTAAGATAGAAGAAGAAGAAGTTAGAGATTAGATGAAGGGAGTGTAGTGTAGCAAAGATATACAAGATGACGAAAGAAGTGTAAGGACACAACCACAACCAACATCCAACGCAATAACATCCAAAATGCAAACAACAACAACTCAAACAAGAAGACACTACTTACTAACATTCACCAAATTCCCATACTCAGGCATAACAGTCCCACTCAACTGATTATACCCCAAATTCAAATAATCCAACTTCATCTGTGTAATCTCCACCGGCACCTCCCCACTCAACCGATTCGTCAAAAAGTCCAACGCGGTACAATTCCTCAAATGGACCAACTCGGTCGGTATCACCCCCACCAACTGATTCTGCCATAAATTAATCAATGTGACAAATCCATCATTGTTGCAATCTATGACATTGAAGCCATTGTTGGCTCCTACCCCCCACTCACATTCATTCGTGTTGGTCAAGAAATTGTATTGGTTCCTCCACCCTGCTCCCGTGGTGGAGTAGTACAATACTGCCAAGATGTATCGTTGTATAATGTACGGAGTGGCCTGTTGGATTGATTCTGATTGGATCGAGTTAGCTCCATCACCACTGTTGGCCATCCAATCCAATGCTTGATATTGTGGGGATGATGTATCATTAAATGATGCAGGGTTGGATATGGAATTTTGAATTAGAATCTGTTCGATTGTTGCTTGTAGGTTGTTTGTGTAATCGTCCATCCAATTCGTAGTATCATCCTCTTGTGGTAATTGTTGTTGTTTGTTTCTTCTCTGTGGAATAAGAGCACTCGGCAAAACTACGAGTAGAATGATTGCAATGACGATTAGGAAATGCCACCACTTTAGTCGAAAGTGACGATTGCAAATGACTGCGGACATTCTCCCCATGGGTTCTGCTGTTGCTATTACCGCAGCAGTAGGTAGAGTATTGTCGGCACAGTTAGCGTTGTGCTGTAGTTGTCGACTAGAATCAGAAGCAAGGCGGTCGTCATGATTTAATGAAGTTACATTCTCGGAGGAGGGAGGGGCTTCACCAACTACTAATGATTCTTCATCAGGAAGATTAGTATTGTTGTTACCAATTGGAACCAATTCACAAGCCGCTTCAGTCGGAGCTTCTTCTTCCATCTCGTGTTGACTGGGTACCAATGTCGCCTCGGCGATAATATCAATATTGGCGGGTAGATAATGACCATTGTAATTATTAGTTGCCATCCTCATTCCACCATCACCACCATTGTTATCAGTAGTAATGGAGAAGGCGCCATCAGATGATGATGGCAATGCCACCTCTCCAGTAGCCCCCAAAGCATCATTGCCGGCCTCCTCCGGGGCGGCGGATGAAGGAGCACTTTGTAATGTGACATCAGCAGTAGTAGCATCAGCAGTAGTAGTATTAGTATTACGAGCAATGTCAAGAGGAGTGACGGCAAAAGCACCAGGAGTCGTTCGGATGCTATTTCGTACAGCGGTTTGAAGGGCGGCTATTTCTACTTCGGTATTGTCAATGTTGCAGGATGGCGGCGGTGGCGGTGGCGACTGGACGTCTCTGTTGTTGTTGTTTTCGTCGTCTGAGGTTTGCTTTATCATTATTTCGAGCAAGGCAGTGATGTAATGTAGGTACAGCTCTTCGTCTGGTGCAGATAATCGTTGGGAGTTATGTTACTTACAAGAAGATGCACAAGAATGCATTGGTGGAGAGTGTTGTGTTTGGCCTGACGCACGCTTCCTCACTACTTGCTTCAAGTTTGGATCCCCTTCCTTCAAGTTTGGATCCTGTGCGTGTGAGGAGAGCATGCGATGCAGGTACTTATGTGCAAGTGGTCCTTTTGTGCAAGTTGAAGTGGTGGATGGTGGTTCGCAATTTGTACGTTGCTCGGCATTCAAGGCTTCGTTCGTGCTTCAAGTGGACCTAAGTACGAGGGCAATCAAGTGGTGGATGGTGGTTCGCAATTTGCAACGTCGCTCGGCATTCAAGGAAGAAGCGCATAAACTATACCCCCGGGGGTGGAAGAATTTTGGCTAGGCTGAGTTTAGGGGGGTATCGTCGAATATGTCAGTTAGCTTCCCCAACTAATTTAGGGGGTATTAGAACTTGACCCTGGTGTGAGATTTTGAGGGGAGATAAGTATTGACAACCTCACTTCCCTCACTCGTGAGATTTCTTGAATTGAGAAACAAAGAATTGAAGAAAATGATTACCAGGCAGACACACCCACCTCATGCTGTACTTACTCAGGTACCACCATACATACTCCACAGAGAAGAGGAAGTTCATGACAATATGGGAAATAGTACTGTCACCGGCAACACAATGAGGAGAGAAGACGTCCTCCTCACCCTCTTCACAAACGCCAAACTACTCCAAATATGGGCAATATGTCCCTACGGCGGCATGGGCCCAATGCTCCGCAGATTCCTCTTTGGCGACGACCCCATTCGCCCACTCTCTTTCACTACCAACAAACCCCACACCACAAGAATGTACCTCGAATCCCTCCAGAGCTCCGCTCCCCATGGCATTCTTCCTCTTGCGAACTCATCGTGGTCTTCCTCCAAACCCGCCCATCAGAAATTCTACGGCCACTCCTACACTGCACCCACCCCAAGAGTCCACTTCCTCCAACAGTGTGGCCTCGCCTGCACCAAAGCGTTCGTCATCCACCTCTGGCAGCCAATCCGTACCCAGCAGGCCCCACAGGTGTCCTCTGGCACAGCCCAGGCCCTCCTGGTTTAAGTTCTTCTTTCTCTACTGATCCTCGGTCTAGATAGTAGCTACTAAAATAATCTATCTATCTACCATAAGTATGTAAATATTATGTACTTCCTACCTCAGTCATGGGCATTAATTGGGCACAACGAAGATAACATACAATACAGAGCTGATACAGATACAACAAAGTCATAGTAAATGGTAAGATCCTGTGCTGATGCTGATGCAAGGGATGACCACTTAAGTATCTGAAGAACAAGTAAAATAAACCGCATGTTGAATCACTCCTTGGCTATGTAAAGTAGATTGTATTCTCTCACTGTATTTAGTAGTTAACATGCATCTAATCTAGAATAAGTCAATGCATCAACGTTAATAGTTGCTCAGTTTATTAGAAGGGGTCAATTATCTTAGGAACAGTAGAAGGCAATGCTTTACACACTGTTAATTGATCATCATACCATTATTGAATTAAGCCTTGTTGAATTACAGAGCAGTCTTTTATTAGGGGGTTTCCAGTATGAAATTTACAGAGTAGACCAGCTATCAGTCTGTAAACATACATCAAGTTCTACTAGAGGTTATTCAATTGCAGCAGTGCTACAAAGAGTGATATTTGAGTTTCTCTATTCAAGCTTGGATTGCACAAAATTGTCATGGAACTTACGTCAGTCAAAAAAATGACGCTCAGTGATTGTGGCATCTTAGATCCAAAATAGGAATTATTAAATGGTAATCAAGACAACTTTATTTTTCAAGCAGCGGATGATCCGGCTGCGCCTTATCCTCTTCACTGCTTGAAAAATAAAGGGGCATACTCATCTCCTCTACCTGCTGACAGCAGGTCTGAGACTTTGGGCCCCTTTCGGTTATCAATCTTTGTGTAGGAAAGGACATTTCCTAGATTCAAGTGTCTATGATAGCACACGGTCATTTGTTTTACTTGAATGAGGTTCAGTCAAGGTTCTTGAGTTCTTGAAGCAAAGGTTCTCCAGGTGGGTTAGAGATACAGTCTCTAGAACATGCCTGAAGTTTGGACACAGGTGGGTTTTCCAGATGATAAGGGACGTGAAGGAAAAGACGAGTCGCCTGCTGATTTTGCAGCTTGCTTCTTCTTGGCTTTCTTTTCGTTAAAGCGCTTCAAATAGGACTTGGTGTTTGCGAGTGCCTTCTCAAAGAGGGGGAACAGCTGTTGCAGACATGGCCTTGGTTGATAAGAGGGTGGAAGAAGTTCAACAGGTGTTGCTTCTTCTGGCCCTCTTCAGAACAAAGAGTGAAGAAACGAAGGATTTGACCCTCTCAAGGACTTCTGGCAGGTGAGCAGAGAAGAGAGGGATGTAAAGAAAGAGCTAGTTTTGCTGTGATCCTTGCTTCCTCTTCTGCTATCTTGAGTTCCTCTTGCTCCTTGCCTTTCTGCTTCCTTTGCTTTTGCGAATGCTTCTCCTCAGCTTTTCTTCTGCTGGTTTTGTCGTTTTGATTGTTTAATTGGGAGACATTGTGTTCTGGCCACCAAATCAAACTTTCTTCTTCTGCTGGGAACTCCCACTTTGATCTTTTTTTGGATCCTGGCTGGCATGTTTAGTCTTCAACGTCTGGGATTTATGCAACAACTTCAATCTTCCTTCCAGCTGCTGCAGTTCCTTCTCAAACTGGTCTACCTTACTGTACGTTTGAGTTCTTTTGACAAGAGAGCCCTAAATGTGCTAGAGGTAGATGATACTGCACATAGAGAGGCGCATGCACGCCAAACGCCAAGCTGAAAGATGAGCAGCAAGCTCAATGCAGGCATCTGAGCCTTACTTTCCTTTCAGCTGCTGCAGTTCCTTATTAAAAAGATATACCTTACGGTTAAACAGTCCATTGAGGACTGGACGTTGGCGGCAAGTTCATCAGATAAGAGCTCTGTTGCCATGTTTACCTAATCTTCCTTCTGGGGACAAAGAGCTTCAACCTGTGCTTGATGACAAGTAGTTATCATTATTGAAAGCGCATTGAGCGCAAAATTGAGGTAGGCGATATACTGCTGTGCTTTCTGTGGTATTGATGAACATTTTGAATAGTGGACTACCATTGATTGGATTAGCTAATAAGACCCACTCCCCACCCTAAAACATGTGTAGAGTGAGTTGTGCAAATAATAATAAATGGAGTGGTGCGCAGTTGCTTTTTCTCTTTCCTTTCTTCCCCTCTTTTCTCTCTATCATGTCATGCCCGCTTTACTTGTTTCATGGTATGCCATAAGACCGTTCCACACAGCAATCCCGTCATGTCACAGGAGATGACTCTCTGGTGTCATATCAATGCCACTACGACAGTCATTCTCCCCGTCACATGTTCTGGATGACCTGACGGAAGTAGTTCCGTGGTCTTCTCACTATTATGACGCGTTCGATGTGTTTTGTTCTTTTTGCACGATCGCCTCTCTACAATTACGCTATAATAATACTATTGGTTTCATTATAGAGTATCTCTCAGTAGTAGCCACAGCTTTGCTTGTGACACGTCATCAACATTTTCCAGGATGAGGAGAGATCCTACAGTGGTGTAGACACTATCAGCAAGGATGGCGTATAGTTGGATATTCTTCTTGTGGTACAATTCATCTCCCTTGGGAAGCTCCATCTGCTTCTTCAGGAACGACGTATCCTTTTCAATAATATTCCACGAGTCGGTGAGTTTGAGTTTCGACACAAATAAGTCTTTCCATGTGGAATAATCAGTGCTCTCATGAAAGTGGTCGAAGAACTGATCGGATGGTTCCACTGTAGGGGCAAATGCTCCCACCCTGTTGATCTTTTCATACTCCAAGGCAATGGTTTGATCGAAGATAATTTTACCATCAGCATCACTCCCTCTTTTTTTACCATCAGCATCACTCCTTCCTCTACTCTTGGGTGGTAGACAGATAAAGTCGTAAAAAACCCTCCTGTTGGTCATCTTTGGAATCTTAATAGGCGCTGTATGGACTTGCCCATGACCATTCAGTTGCCAGAGAAGGTAGTTGAGGACCTCCATAATATCCTCATAATCAATCATCAAAAATATTCTCCCCATTTTTAAAATGTATTTTACGGCGGATGTCCTTATTATCTAGTTGCTTCACTGTGTCAGCGAAGGACCAGATGTTTGCCCATGTAAAAGCCAGTGTAGCTTCAACAGTGCATTCGAAGAGGTTGTCTAGGATGTGTTGAATATCCTCATTAAACTGCATAATCCGAAATTTGTTGCGGCATCAGATATCAGATTCCATGTTGGCATCTACACGAGGTAGTGTACCATTGGTGGTATTACATTTCTGCAGGTTCAGATATGTTGGTATGTTACAGATACATTACATAGGGGTATTGAGATTACTTATCTACTCTGATCCCAATAAGTGGGAAAGGTCCCATTTATCTTCCGCATGTCAAATGTCGCGGGCCGTCGATTTGATCATCAACCATCGAAATCAAGATCCAATGATCTCAGTGTTTGATTAATTAAGAATTTGTATCTACTACTACTACTGGTCCGCGGCGGAGGTTATATGCCACCCTACTTCCTTTATTACATTTTGTAGTCTCAGTGGAGCGTCATAATAGTGATGGGTGAGCAATAGCCGTCCGTTCATGTTCGAGATAACATCCTAGTTTACTGTCGGCGAAGTCGGAAACTTAACACCTCACGGCCAATCCAACCTTTCTACATCACGCACCATCCGGGGAACAAGCAAAGTAAATCCTCAGCCACCGTAATCTTGCTGTCATCTAAGAGATTAACAGTCTCGTGTTTCCGCCTACTGATCAAGGACCATCGAAGAGAATATCTTGAGAGGCATCTCATACTTTGTCGTAGCCGAATAGATATTTTGGACACCGATTCCAGTTTGGGCCGTACGCACGCACATCTTTAGAGTATTGTGTGAATATAGAAAGTGGGGATATTAGGAGGTCTACGGATTGGTCAATATCCAACAAACTACGCTATTCATCCAAACAGGAAGAGACCCGTGAAAGTCATTATCAAGAGATGACGGGAAAATTGTTATTCCCAGCATATACCAGCGATGCTGATGAAGACTCAATGCCGAGGGAGTATGGAGTTGATGCGACCAACCTACCTACCATTAATTCCGTAGGGGATGATCTACAGAGTGTAGATTCCAACATGGAAGCTGACGTTAGGCGTCGCAATAAATTTCGGACGAACCATTTCATGTTGCAGAGACATGGGGAGATTACAAGTGAATTGAGGATTGGATCCATAAGCCTGACCGCCGACCCTCTCAGCCGCGCAAAACCATTTTTTGTGGATTTTTCACCGCGGTAGCTACTAACTAGAGCCAAAAATATAAACTGGTCTGTCCCTGCAGTGCTGTGTGTGCTGTAAGTATGAGTGTGCTGCAGTGTGGCCCTCGGGGCCTTGCTCTGGTAGGCATGCTCTGGTTAATTTACTTTTAATGACTATATCTGTCTATAAAGTTGCTCTGCAAAGATAGATATGTGTATATGTTATGACTCAAATGCATTCGGGTGCACTCAAATGCATTTGGGCTCAGCTCAAACTCAAATGCATCTGACACATACCAAATGCATTTGAGTCATAACATATACTGAACAGTTTGTTTTGAATGCTATTTAATTTTTGCACCTTGTCAGAAAAAAATTAAAATGTGTCATGGATGTGATGCATGTACATTACATACATACGCATCTAGAGGTATCTATCATATCTTGCTTTTGAATTTTCTTTACAGATATGTGTCTCAGACAGATATCTAAGACTGGCACAAAAAGATTGTAAAGGAACAGAATTGAGGTCGAGGCTTGTACAAATTTCGACGGTGTTGTTTTTGAATTCGAACCTCTACCACCTTGAGGCCTCAATCTCGATTTCTGTCCTGTACATTCCTTTTGCGCCGGTCTTATGTTAGTCTTATAGCTAGTTTGGCGCTCTTGGCTTGAATTGAAGGCGCACACGAAAGGTCAAAAAGATCTTTGCCGCCAAGAGTGCAAAATCTTTCTCATCTTGAGCCACAGAACTTTACAACATCATGCGATAAGTAGAGCTGGCCATCCATATCTTTAACTCGAAGAGTTAGACAACCAACATTATGTTCTCTTTGACCGCCATGTAATAGCGGTGACAACGTTAGCGTTAGGCGACGACAGCAATACATCCTTCTACTTCCTCCCACGGCAACATCTCTCAATCTCAATCTACACACAACAAAAGACTTTTTCACCTCCTCTGGCAGCATGTCCACATTGAACGCCTCGCCTGTTCATTCATCTTCACCGCGAAAGCACATTGTTGCTTATTTGGATGCGTGGTTCTTGGCCAATACGAAACACAAACGGCACGGCAGGCATGGCATAAGCGATCACGATGTCCAAGATCTTGCCAATGACATTATCGATCGAATGGAGGCGGGTGAAGAGTCATTATTGTTCAACTTTAGACCGACGGGGTCCAATAACAATATACAGGTTGCAATATCATCTTCTGATATGATTTGGCTGCAGAAGATGGATCCTGATCCATCATCGCCGAAGACTCGTCAGTTGTGCAAAGGATTGGTGGTGGACCCGTCGAAAACAAAAGCAAGCGAGCAGAAGTCATCACGTTCCACATCTGGTAGCTATCAAACATTCGTCAATGGCAATGAACACTGTTTCACATTGCCATTCCTGTCGACCAATCCATCGCAACTCCTAGCTTGTGGCATGCACTCCACTGAAATCAGCAACCACCGCGACGGTAGTAATGGCAATGGCAACTATTTCTGGAATTCCCTTCGTGACACTATCGGGAGAGATCCCATTATCATCAATGGTATGGATGTCAGAACGCTATCGCCAGAAACGTGGTTAAATGATTCGATCGTCAACTTCTGGATGAAGTGGGTTGGCATACCGCAATCTCCCAACGATTTGGCTTCCGATGCTTACGTATTTTCGAGTCACTTCCTTTCCAGCGTTCTATTAAACAGCTACTCATCTGATTTGAAACGCTGGCTTCGCAAAATCAACATATTCGACAAGAAGTTATTGCTGTTTCCCTTTCATGGCGTCAACCACTGGAGCCTGGTGGCAGTATACAATCCGTCGCTGATCAAACAGACCTCAAAAAGATGGGGCGATGCTTCGTACACAAATGAGGTCTCATGCATGGTGCACTTTGACTCGCTTGGTAGAAAAACTACTCACAATAGGAGTGATATCGCTTGGGCAATCAGGCTTGTGTTAAATAGTGAATGGGACCGCCACTACAACACTTCATTGGATATCACCATGGCGCCGTACAGCCTGTCAGCGTGCCAAGTGGTGAGAGTGTTCTGTGCTGTAATGCGGGCCCTCGGGGCCTCTCCCATTATGTCTCTGGTAATTGTTTTTCTTACAGGGTATCCAACTGTAAAGTTGCTCTGCAATGCTATCTCATTCTCTCTTCTCTTAGTTTTTTCTAAATTTTGGCTAAGTGTGCTCGCCCCCCGCCCCCTCTTCGTTTTTGCGCGCCACGTTGCTTCCCAAAGATATTTTGGAAGTTTTTTCGAGCTCGCTCAGAGCGCCACCAGTTACACACAAAACAACCATGGCGAGAGATGATGGCATGTTCCTTGCGCTTATCTACAAGGCAACCGCCGGGAGTTAATTAGTGATCAGCACGTGTCTCTTGATCCCATCGCCACGGCGCAGCGAGTGATATGCGGCGATTTCAACGTATCAAGCTAGTTAATATTATCTACGGCTCTACATATCGCCGGCGACGTATCGACCGACAATGAATAGCCACCGAGTTGAAGGGTGGGGGAGTGCCATTAGAATACATTTATTTTGTCATGCAGCCAACATCAAACAACAAAATTATTTGGGTTCGGTCGATCGCCTTCATTCTTCCACCACCCCCAACAGCATGGCACAACAATTGCCTGCATCGACGACATCGCGCATGCACACCAAGCATCCTCACACATCTCTATCATCAAGAGGAGTATGTGCCGCAAAAGTTATGTGGCAATCTACATCTTTTATCGAAGGAGTAGTGTATAATAGCGATACGCATAAAACGAGTGTGGTGACGAGATTAGATTAATTAAGTGACGGCAACAAATAACAATTAACCATCGGCCGAATGCCATCTTGGGGCAGACCAAAGTTCAACGTATGAAACAAAAGCAGCGGCAGCGCAGCAAGAGCAACAGCACCAACGTGCAGCAGATGTACATGTCACCCTTCGGATAAAGCAATCACCAACTGCTTAGCAATGTCAGAAAGGGAGAAAGAAAACCAACACCGCTGGCTCAAAATGCAAGCTAAACATGCAGCAATTCAAGTAAGATTGGAAACGCTGATTATCGAAACCAACAGAGGAGGATCACATCCAACTCCAACAAAGTGTGTGGGGAGAAGCGCGGGGGGAGAGGTCAGAAGGGATTACTATCAGCTTCCGCCAATTTAACCGGCAACGCTGATCATCTAAACCAACGGAGAAGGATCACATCCAACTCCAACAAAGCATGTGGGGAGAAGCGTGGGGGCGGGAGGCCAGAACGTCCGCCAATAAAACCAGAACCTGGTTTTATTCTGGGCGAATAGTGGCATGAGAGAAGAGACTAACAATCATCAAGCTATCCAAACACTTCAGCGAACACTCATTGAAGAATCAAATCAACTAAGTCACCGATCCACCACACTGCCATACAACAATTAGCCATCACTATCAAACATCATCTTCAGGCAATCCGACATTCCAAGCATGCAACAAAAACAGCAGCAGCAGCAACGACAACATCAACAAAAGAGTCACAGATCTATGTCACCAATCACAAACTGGAACACTCATTAGAAGAACGAATTCAACAAAATCACCTGACCACCAAACTGTCATGCAACAATTAGCCATCACTATCGAACATCATCTTCAGGCAATCTGGCATTCCAAGCACGCAACAAAAACAGCAGCAGCAACAACAACAACAACAACAACAGAGTCACAGATCTATTTACATGACATGCATTTTTGCAGCAGATTTCTGAAAGGGAGAAGCAAGACTGCCACCACAATGCTCCAAATACAATCAAAACACCAACAAAACATATCAATTCAAACGATTTCGAGAATACGGACCACTAAATCACTCTGTTTCCTGTATCTCTTTCTCGGAATGAGGGATATAGCCAAATAAAAAGTGGCTTTAAGCCAGGTACTTCTCGCTTTCTATGTAGGAATCACTACAAAACCTACGCCGGTATGGTCTACAGAGCCTCTACGTGTCCTTCAAGATTTAAATCTCCTAAATCCTTCGTTACTAATTCCTACGTGGTTTCCTGTAGAATCGAGTTGGCCCATTTTGGCCCAAACCCTGTATATGGAAATGGAGGCACCTCCGGTTCCCCGGACTCCGCTTCGCTGCATCTTACCGGGGCCCCGAGGGCCGAAAACATCACGGCCATTCACTCATCGATGCCTGCCCTTGCTCACGCCAAAGGTCGTTTGCCAAGACAATTCCTTTGACTGCGGAATGTTCACATGCCGCTACGCCTTCAATGCAATCCAGCTTCTGAAGAAACGCCTCACAATGAGCGACGTGCACAACAAGTTGAAGTGCTATGTCTCAGAGGACTCCCTGTTTGATTTTTCGGGAGGTGATATAACAAGGATGAGAGTGGAAATACACGACATTCTTGGCTCGATTACTGAACAATATCGCTCGCACCGAGATACTTCAGCTGAAACACCAGCGGTAACTGATGTCCATGATGTGGCGATGACCTTATTCAATGATTCTGAGTCCGATGGGGAAGCCGACAATGACGATGATGATGTTGCCTTTACCAATGACAATCACTCATCCGACTGCAGCGGATCAGTCTGGTCTTGCGACAGCGATGGCGATGAATTGATGCATGACGAAGACGAACCTTTGATTTATGAGAGCAATGGTGAGTTCATTCTTTCATTCTGCCTACTATTGTCTTGGATTTATTTTTCCTCCCTTGTCTGAAAAAAATAGAGTGCACTTGGAAGCATTGCTCTAGAGATTGCTGCCGGCACGTGAGGTGCCGGTGCGTCAGATTATAATATCGCTGTAGCCTCGCTCACAGATACCAAAACAAATCTGTCCAAATCTGTCTGAAACATTTGAATTTATTTTTCCTCCCTTGTCGGAAATTCAAATTCTCACACACTTTTCCATACCTTCTTTTAACAATTGACCCAACAGGTGACACCATCAGGGTAAGCGGCGGCGGCGGCAGCAACAACACAACACTGAATACGTTCATCCAACTTGGCGATGTCATCGAATATAGGGAATCGTCTCGCAAGTCAGTTGCGAAGAAGGGTACCATTGCTTCAATCGGTGCGCTTTCGACTAGTCAGAACATAATCGGCCTGGACAACGGTGATTTTTTGCACAAGGGCGTCCATCAAGTGCGAAGAATGTCGATCAAGCATTTGGATCAAGACGGACATCTCCCCAACCCAAACCCCATGTGGAAGTGTCTGACGAAAATAATCATTATCACACCGTACGAGGATGTTTTCTCTGATGACAAGGAAGAGGAAGGGGGAGAGGCGTACAGCTGGGACCATGATAGCACAGACACATCACCACCATTCGCTTATACTGAGCAGCAATCAACGCCAACACAACCTGACGATGACGAAGCATTCAACTGCGATGCGAATGCCAATAGCAACAGCTGGACACCAACCAATAAGCGCAAAAGAACGTCATGTGGTCAGACACTCGACTCAGACAGAGTGCGAAGCCAGCGTGTAAGGAGAGAGGACACTAAACTCGACAGGAGAAGACCGACAGAAACTTTTCTATGGGCCTCTCCTGTGAGAGAGTACAATAAGGCAAAGGGGAAAGTCAACGAACTGTACGTGATGTCACTGCAACTGGGCGTCGTGGAGAAGTTTCACGAGAAGAAGATCCACCTTCAGAAGGACAAGACACAATTCATGAAGCTGGAGAAGGAGTTTAGGCGGTTCTTGGTCAATAGGGAAAAAAGCGGTGCAATCAGTCTGGATGTAACAGAGTCGGTCGACATCCAGTTCATGGACAATCCCAGCTATGGTGTGGTGGGAAGATCTAGAGAGACCTATCGCAGCAGGCGCACCAAAGAAGAGATCATCACGTTCGAATACAAAATGAGAACGCTGCAAGTATCTACGTGCTGTGTTTGCAGGGAGAACAAACTGATTTTCCCCAAGGGCGTAGCCAAAGAATTGCCCAAGGGTCTTACCGTGGGTGATGATGTCTGTAGTCTCTGCAAGAAGAACAAATGTCAAGAAAACAATAAGTATTTGAAGGAGAACTTGCAGCCGATCTGGTACGAGCGTGACAACGATGGGAACTTCAAATACGACGACGAAGGAGAGAAATTGATACGGTATGATATTCCCGAGGAACTGAAATCTCTGACGATGGCAGAGAAGCTGCTGATCAGAAGGTGTTCGCCTTTGATACCCTCCCACCATATCAGAAATGGGGTGTATGGGATATATGGTCATTGTGTGACGTTCACTCAAGATATTGAGAGCATGATCACAGAGCTGCCGCAAAAACAGACCAACATGGTAATATTTGTTCGCAATCTAAGCGACAGAACGTCGGGGGTGATTCATACGCAACACTTTAAGGTCAACAAGGACAAGGTGCTGAATGCGTTGAGGTGGCTGAAGGTGCATCACGTCGGGTATAAGGACATCACAATTAACTCATCAAATATGGACTGGATCAAAAATGGTACCGTGTATGATGTGGAGAAGAGTTATACGATGCAGGCAAAGAAGGGCAGGCGTGATGGAGTGCAAGAAGCATCAGAGACAGTTTCGGGAAATCAGTGTGCTGGCAACGATGACGAAAAAGAGTTGTCCTTCTCGACTGTGCATCCCAATAACAGGACTAGGGTACCCACAGAAGAGCAAGGTGACATCATCAGGTCACTGGAAAAAGCAGCAAAGGAATCGAATCAGAAGTTTGACACGCTTGATTTTCCTCCAGTGGACAACACAAAGCCGCTCTGGTGAGTGCCCATTTCTTATCTCCTTGACGATATTGCATCATTTTATTGCCTCTGACGACGCTTCCCTAATATTTCTCTTTCTCGTGCACACTGACGATGTACACTTTGCCTTTGCTGAACTCACAGTGAATTTGACTCCACGGAACAAATCTTTGTGAACGCCTATCCGTGGTTGTTCCCTGGAGGCATAGGGGACACTTACGATCCTAGACGAGGCAAGGTGAAAAGCTTAGTGGATTGGGCTCAGCACTTGATGCACTACCATGACGGTCGATTCTTGAACGATCAAATGTTGGTCTTGTATGTCTTCAACATGCTTCAGCGTCATATAAACAACACACAGGGTAACTTTTTCTACAAAAATGACAACTTCCTTGGCAGGAATCCACCAACGGTTGAACAATTGCAGGAGCAGATGAGGAGGGGGAATTTTTCTTATCTAGGCAAATTGAAGTACTTTGCAAAGAATATCAGAGGATGCGACAGCTTCTGGAGGGGTAAGACGGCGGAGCTCGAGTCATGGATCGATTATCACATAGGGAGGGGGCACGGGCCGCCAACCCACTTCGTAACTCTGAGTTGTGCCGAGAATTGGTGGCCGGATCTTCGGAGGATCTTGGTGGTTCTGGAGCGCCAGGCTGGCAATCATGGCCACGCTCAGAAGCTAGTAGACAATGATTTTGCGGCAATGTGTGTGTCAGCGAAACGGTACAACTTGTTTGTGAACGACTTCTTTATGAAACGAGCAAAGGTATTCCTGGATACCGTGGTGAAGACCGCCTTGGGCATCAAGCATTACTGGGCTAGAGTTGAATTTGCCCCTGGCAGGGGTCAGATCCATTTACACCTCCTCGGCATAGGCAAAAACAAATCATACCTATATGATTTCTATCGAGCAAAGACTGAGGAAGAGAAGGCGAAAATAATGGAGAAGTATGCAACAACCGTGTTGGATATGACATCCGATGTTGAAGTTGACGAGGCGCACAAGACAGACACATCCGCTGACTCTATCTCTCCCCTGAAAGGTCGGTTCTGCGAAAGCGTGAGCCATCAAGAGGACGCCAGGCTGCTATGCCAGGAATGCATGGTCCACAAGTGCGACAATTACTGCCTGGGAGACAACGTGAAATCAGAGCCAAGACAATGCCGGTTCGAGTACGGAAAGGAGACCGAGTACGGCAAAGCAGACACTGAGGGACGGGAGTTATCTGATCGGCCCTCGGGGCCCCAGACGGTTAGCGTAGCTTTTATCGGCGGCCACGGAGGTGCCCTCCTTACCCTGTAGGTCATTTTACCCAAAATTACCCCAGACATTTCTACAGGGATTAACGTAGGAATTACTATGTTATGGATTTAGGAAGAAATATTTCTGGTTGCACACGTAGAGCCTGTGTAGAATCATATGGCTGTAGGTCATTGTATTGATTCCTCTGTAGAATAGCGAGAAAAATGGTCCTCCCCACATGTCTTGTAGACAATATTTTTGGTAATTTCCCGATAGCAAACTTACTTTCGGTCCTCTTTAGCCAGAAGCTTTCTTGTGATTTGTTGTCTCCTTTCATTTGGGTCGTTTTGTTGGTCCATTTAAAATAGTGGAGTTGCCATGATTTTAAACGATGTGAGCAAACATTCATCAACTCTCTCAAAGGTTCTTATGCTTATGCATCGAAATATGTCCTGGGCAGCTCCCATTCCGGCTTCTTCTCGGACCAGCTGCTGTTAGGAGACTTGATCATGTTGCCAATTCTTGTCACAAGAGTCTCTCTGTCGGGTATCAGATTTCCCTCCATTGCTGTCTTGTATGTTGTGTTGAGGATCATAGTTGCCCTTTCATTGTTGTATGTCACTTTCGCCGTGTGTTCAGCTTTCTTCTTCAGGTGTTCGACCCACTTATCTCTCTTGATCACTGCCTCGCACAATTGGCCATTCATCTTCTTTGAGCAGTTGACAATTCTATCAATCGAAATGTTCGACCCGGTCCAGTGTATTGCGCTGTCCTGCGGATGGTCGCATTCCCCACCCCTGCTGCCGAGAGTCTTCCCTCTGCTGGTTGCCACATAAAGCGTGCCACAGCAATTTTGGATTTCCCAATTTATATCTGACGGGTCCATTATCATCCGAGTCCATCGATCTCCCTTGCTGAACCCAGCCTCCAGGCCCTGACATCGATGGATTGTAACTGCGTACGCCAATTTCATTGGCATAAATGTCGCAGTACAGCAGCCCCTGTCACATCTGAGGGCGAATGGCGTTATTGGCACATGCTGTGTTAATAACAGTTCGTGGTTAGTGTAAGTTAAGATCAAGATGAGGAGATCATGCATACTCGTCAGTTGTAGCACTTACCGTTGGATTATTTCTGTCCCACACAGGCACACCCTCGGGTGGTTTGAATGAGGGCACATCAATAACCACGTACTTCGGAAGATGGTCCTTCCCTTCGTTGTTCGGCCCCACTGACTTGTCATAAACTATCTCCACGACCCTCCCGATTGCACCGACGAATAGCCCAGCACTTGGCTCAATGTTTGCTGTCTCAAGGCATATCTGTGCACCGACGCAGATATCCAAGTTGTAGATGATATTCTTCCCAAAGAAGTGACTGGTATAAGCGTTTGATCCTGCGTGCGCGCTGTCAAAATTGCACCTCAGCCTTGCCACGGGCGTGTTGTTGCTCTTGTGTGTTTTCACAAGCATCTCGACATTCTTCTGGTGCATGGCATCCCGCTTTGCAAACGCCCACAAGCATCGCGGGTCCTGCTCGAGTTCCTCGACAAACTTGGCAGGGTAGTTGCACAAATGAAGATCCATCAACCTCTCTGCATCCTCCTCGGTTGGTTCGCCAACACGCAATCTGCTCATCAACTCATTATCCTCGGGTTTCGACGTCCTGAAGTTCTTCGTCAGCATGAACACTTTCTCAGTCATCATCTCTGTTAGGATTTTAATGCCCTCGTAGTCGCAGATCTGCCCATTCTTGCTCCTGTACGTTGTTGGCTGGGGAGATTTGTTGCAGTAGTACTTCGTGAAGCCAGTAATGGCCCCCTTCTTGTCCGTTGGGGGTAGCTGATCGGCCCTCGGGGCCCCGGTAAGATGCAGCGAAGCGGAGTCCGGGGAACCGGAGGTGCCTCCATTTCCATATACAGGGTTTGGGCCAAAATGGGCCAACTCGATTCTACAGGAAACCACGTAGGAATTAGTAACGAAGGATTTAGGAGATTTAAATCTTGAAGGACACGTAGAGGCTCTGTAGACCATACCGGCGTAGGTTTTGTAGTGATTCCTACATAGAAAGCGAGAAGTACCTGGCTTAAAGCCACTTTTTATTTGGCTATATCCCTCATTCCGAGAAAGAGATACAGGAAACAGAGTGATTTAGTGGTCCGTATTCTCGAAATCGTTTGAATTGATATGTTTTGTTGGTGTTTTGATTGTATTTGGAGCATTGTGGTGGCAGTCTTGCTTCTCCCTTTCAGAAATCTGCTGCAAAAATGCATGTCATGTAAATAGATCTGTGACTCTGTTGTTGTTGTTGTTGTTGTTGCTGCTGCTGTTTTTGTTGCGTGCTTGGAATGCCAGATTGCCTGAAGATGATGTTCGATAGTGATGGCTAATTGTTGCATGACAGTTTGGTGGTCAGGTGATTTTGTTGAATTCGTTCTTCTAATGAGTGTTCCAGTTTGTGATTGGTGACATAGATCTGTGACTCTTTTGTTGATGTTGTCGTTGCTGCTGCTGCTGTTTTTGTTGCATGCTTGGAATGTCGGATTGCCTGAAGATGATGTTTGATAGTGATGGCTAATTGTTGTATGGCAGTGTGGTGGATCGGTGACTTAGTTGATTTGATTCTTCAATGAGTGTTCGCTGAAGTGTTTGGATAGCTTGATGATTGTTAGTCTCTTCTCTCATGCCACTATTCGCCCAGAATAAAACCAGGTTCTGGTTTTATTGGCGGACGTTCTGGCCTCCCGCCCCCACGCTTCTCCCCACATGCTTTGTTGGAGTTGGATGTGATCCTTCTCCGTTGGTTTAGATGATCAGCGTTGCCGGTTAAATTGGCGGAAGCTGATAGTAATCCCTTCTGACCTCTCCCCCCGCGCTTCTCCCCACACACTTTGTTGGAGTTGGATGTGATCCTCCTCTGTTGGTTTCGATAATCAGCGTTTCCAATCTTACTTGAATTGCTGCATGTTTAGCTTGCATTTTGAGCCAGCGGTGTTGGTTTTCTTTCTCCCTTTCTGACATTGCTAAGCAGTTGGTGATTGCTTTATCCGAAGGGTGACATGTACATCTGCTGCACGTTGGTGCTGTTGCTCTTGCTGCGCTGCCGCTGCTTTTGTTTCATACGTTGAACTTTGGTCTGCCCCAAGATGGCATTCGGCCGATGGTTAATTGTTATTTGTTGCCGTCACTTAATTAATCTAATCTCGTCACCACACTCGTTTTATGCGTATCGCTATTATACACTACTCCTTCGATAAAAGATGTAGATTGCCACATAACTTTTGCGGCACATACTCCTCTTGATGATAGAGATGTGTGAGGATGCTTGGTGTGCATGCGCGATGTCGTCGATGCAGGCAATTGTTGTGCCATGCTGTTGGGGGTGGTGGAAGAATGAAGGCGATCGACCGAACCCAAATAATTTTGTTGTTTGATGTTGGCTGCATGACAAAATAAATGTATTCTAATGGCACTCCCCCACCCTTCAACTCGGTGGCTATTCATTGTCGGTCGATACGTCGCCGGCGATATGTAGAGCCGTAGATAATATTAACTAGCTTGATACGTTGAAATCGCCGCATATCACTCGCTGCGCCGTGGCGATGGGATCAAGAGACACGTGCTGATCACTAATTAACTCCCGGCGGTTGCCTTGTAGATAAGCGCAAGGAACATGCCATCATCTCTCGCCATGGTTGTTTTGTGTGTAACTGGTGGCGCTCTGAGCGAGCTCGAAAAAACTTCCAAAATATCTTTGGGAAGCAACGTGGCGCGCAAAAACGAAGAGGGGGCGGGGGGCGAGCACACTTAGCCAAAATTTAGAAAAAACTAAGAGAAGAGAGAATGAGATAGCATTGCAGAGCAACTTTACAGTTGGATACCCTGTAAGAAAAACAATTACCAGAGACATAATGGGAGAGGCCCCGAGGGCCCGCATTACAGCACAGAACACTCTCACCACTTGGCACGCTGACAGGCTGTACGGCGCCATGGTGATAGTCATCCCCAAAGAATAGCACCACGGGTACGCCGCCCCACCTTTCCCTTGCGTTGTGACCATTGTATACACACTCCCTAACGTGCTCCTCCGCCCCAAAGACGACTTGGGAATTCAGCATGCTCCTCTCGTCCAGCATAAACACTAGCAGTTCGCTCAATTTCTCGTTTAAGATTGATCTCTTCTTCTCGTTCAGTGATTTCCACGGCACTTGTACATTGATATCCAAGAGTTTGTGGAGAGTGCACCCACCAACATTATAAGCCGCGCTGCCGGATGGTGCCGCCACCTTGACAGAGCTGTTGCAATTCGTGAGCTCTCGTATTATGGTGATGATTGTGTTGATTATCAGTGACTTCCCACATCCGCCGCATCCTACTACCGTTGCTCGCAAAGGCTCGTAATCGTCATCATTTGTGAGGAACTTTACCACTGTGTCAATTGTAGCAAGGACAATTATCTTTTGCTCGTCTGAAAGGATGTCCAATGAATACTTGCTCCCATCCGACCTCCTTGGTATTGATAGGTTGTTTGCGTTGGTGAGCTCCAGCTGTTTGCAATCCTCGCGGAGTTGCTGCGTGTACACTTCACCGTCAGCTGTAGTGTCCCGCTCACCTTTGAAGGTTGACACGCTCCAATCATAGTCAATTCCTATATCAACCTTCTCGCCCCCTTTCATCATCTCGTCTCCACCGATCCTATTGTCAAAGAAACTGGAATTTTTCCATTGCAAATATTGCTCTGCATCATTGTGGTCCAGGTCGTCCATTTCAACGTCGGCGTCTAACACTCCCTGCTTTGCAATCACCTCAATGCGTTTTTCCTGTGAATACCTTACTGCTCGCATGTACTCTGTCCACACGTTAGTTGGAACGCGCTTTTCCTCCAGCATCCTTTTGAACGTGTCGATTGTTTTCTGCTTGTTTCTTGTGTTGAGAGGTTTGTGAACGCTCCACGGTTTATGCATTATGAGCATGCCCCTCGCGTAGTTGAAGTCGATGGGATGGCATGGTCTGCAATTCAAGCCCTTCGCGATCAAGATCCTATCCTTCTCCCTGCCGCTATCTTCGTCCCTCATGAAGGATTCTTTAATCCATACCTCGTAGAAGTAACGGTCCAGAGAGTAATGCTCGTATTTCGTGTCTCTATTACCGTAGCTGTGTACTAAATCCTTCGGTTTCGGATCAGTTGACTTCCTCAGCTTCATACAGCTACCAAGTGGCACGTAATTAATCTCGTCCGAGCAAATAGTCAGGCTCAAACGATCGACCTCGTGCACGGCCTCCTGAATACTAATCAATCTTTTGCTTGTCATCCAATTCAAAGACATCTTTACCAACGCATTTACTCCGCTGATGTCGGCTGAACTCGAACTGATGTGGAAAAAGTTGGGCATTAAAACAGGTTGTGAGTTTAAAATGATGGTTAAAATGATGGAGTCTCCAGCATTTTATTTGGAGAAAACGGTCACAAAAGAAAAAGAGATCACTCACCTCTCGATAATATTTTGGATTGCCTCCCTCTCGTTCTTAGACGTGTGGTTCTTTTTACTCGCGTAGGCTACGACGTACTTGCACACATTTTCTATCTCCGTAATATCTGGCTTGTCCGGATGGGACCTGTATATCAATAGCTGGACATCGCAATTGCCTCTCCATCCCTGCAAAAGCGTCTTGCTGTGTTGAACAACTTTTCTAGACTTCGTCCTTATCAATCGAAAGTGCTCTATGCCCCTGCGATCGACAGCAATAACAGACGTATCCAACCTCTCGCGACCATCCGTGTCTGCTTTGCCGTATTCAGTCTCCTTTCCATACTCGAATCTGCATTGTCTCGGCTCTACTTTCGGGCAGTCTCCAAGGCAGTAATTGTCGCATTTGTGTACCATGCACTCCTGGCACAGCAACCTTGAATCCTCTTGATGGTCTATGCTTTCGCAAAACCGTCGTTTTAGAGGCGAGATTGAATCAGCAGATGTGTCAGTCTTGTGCTCCTCATCTACGTCAACATCTGAAGTCATGTCTAATACGTTTGTTGCGTACTTCTCCATTATTTTTGCCTTCTCCTCTTCAGTCTTTGCACGGTAAAAGTCATACAGGTATGATTTGTTTCTGCCTATGCCGAGGAGGTGTAAATGGATCTGACCCCGACCCGGAGCAAATTCGACTCTGGCCCAATAGTGTTTGATGCCCAAAGCGGTCTTCACTACGGTATCAAGGAACACTTTTGCTCGCTTCATGAAGAAGTCGTTCACGTATAAATTGAACCGTTTTGCCGAGGCGCACATAGCCTTGAAATCATCCTCAAGCAACAGCTGTGCGTGACTGTGATTGCCAGCTTGGCGTTCCAAATCTGCCAACAGCCTTCGAAGGTCTGGCCACCAATTCTCGGCACAGCTCAGCGTAGTGAAGTGAGTTGGCGGCCCATGACCCCTCCCAATGTGATAGTCAATCCAAGACTCGAGTTCTGCCGTCTTTCCTCTCCAAAAGCTGTCACTCCCTCTAATGCCCTTCGCCAGGTACCTCAATTTGCCCAGGTAAGAGAAATTGCCTCCCCTCATCTGTTGTTGTAGTTGCTCCACTGTTGGTGGATTCCTGCCAAGGAAGTTATCATTCTTGTAGAAATAGTTCCCTTGCGTGTTGTTCACATGGCGCTGAAGCATGTTAAAAATGTAAAGCACCAGCATTTGGTCATTCAAGAATCTGCCGTCATGATAATGCAGCAAGTGCTGCGCCCAGTCAATCAAGGACTTTACCTTGCCTCGTCTTGGGTCGTAAACGTCGCCTATGCCGCCCGGGAACAACCAAGGATAAGCATTCACGAATATTTGTTCCGTCGAGTCAAATTCGCTGTGAGGAAATCACGGTGTAAGTGTAAATGTAAATAATGGTGAGCTCGAACGCAATTATTGTGTGATGTGAATGTAATGACAAAAAGCACATGGAGCTGGGTACTCACTTCAATGGTTTGGTTTGGTCCACCGGTGGAAAATCAAGTGTGTCGTATTTCTGTTTCGATTCCTTTGCCGCCTCTTCCAATGATCTGATGATATCGCCTTGCTCCTGAGTAGGTACGCTAGTTCTGTCGTTTGGATGCACTGTCGAGAAGGATAGTTCATTGCCGTCATCATCGCCAGTGCATTGATTGCCAGACACAGTCTCAGTTGCTTCATGTACGCCGTCCCGCTTGCTCTGCTTGGCTTGCATCGTGTACTGATTTGCCACATCATAAACAGTGTCCTTCTTGATCCAATCCAGGTTCGATGAATTGATGGTAATGTCCTTATACCCAACGTGGTGTACCTTCAGCCACCTCAAGGCACACAGCACCTTGTCCTTATTAACCTTGAAGTGCTGTGTGTGAATTTCTCCCGACAGCCTGTTACTCAAATTTCGGACGAAAATCACCATGTTGCTCTGTTTTTGCGGCAGATCAGTACACATGCTATCAATGTCTTGAGCGAACGTCACACAATGACCGAATATCCCATACACTCCATTTCTTATGTGATGAGAGGGTATCAATGGGGAACAACGTCTGATCAGTAGCTTCTCTGCCATCGTCAAAGATTTCAGCACGTCAGGGATATCATACCGTGTTACTTTCTCACCATCCTCATCGGCCCTCGGGGCCCCGGGGAGATGCAGCAAAGCGGAGTCCGGGGAACCGGAGGTGCCTCCATTTCCATATACAGGGTTTGGGCCAAAATGGGCCAACTCAATTCTACAGGAAACCACGTAGGAATTAGTAACGAAGGATTTAGGAGATTTAAATCTTGAAGGACACGTAGAGGCTCTGTAGACCATACCGGCGTAGGTTTTGTAGTGATTCCTACATAGAAAGCGAGAAGTACCTGGCTTAAAGCCACTTTTTATTTGGCTATATCCCTCATTTCGAGAAAGAGATACAGGAAACAGAGTGATTTAGATGCTCCGCATTCTCGAAATCGTTTGAATTGATATGTTTTGTCGGCGTTTTGATTGTATTTCGAGCATTGTGGTGGCAGTCTTGCTTCTCCCTTTCAGATATTTGCTGCGAAAATGCATGTCATGTAAATAGATCTGTGACTCTGTTGTTGTTGTTGCTGCTGCTGTTTTTGTTGCGTGCTTGGAATGTCAGATTGCCTGAAGATGATGTTCGATAGTGATGGCTAATTGTTGCATGACAGTTTGGAGGTCGGGTGATTTAGTTGAATTCGATCTTCCAATGTGTGTTCCAGTTTGTGATTGGTGACATAGATCTGTGCACTCTATTGTTGTTGTTGTTGCTGCTGCTGTTTTTGTTGTGTGCTTGGAATGTCGGATTGCCTGAAGATGATGTTTGATGGTGATGGCTAATTGTTGTATGGCAGTGTGGTGGATCGGTGACTCAGTTGATTTGATTCTTCAATATTCTTCAATGAGTGTTCGCTGAAGTGTTTTTGGACAGCTATGATGTTAGTCTCTTCTCTCATGCCACTATTCGCCCAGAATAAAACCAGGTTCTGGTTTTATTTATTGGCAGACGGAGCTTCTGGCCTCCCGCCCCCACGCTTCTCCCCACACGCTTTGTTGAGTTGCCGGTTAAATTGGCGGAAGCTGATAGTAATCCCTTCTGACCTCTCCCCCCGCCGTTCTCCCCCCACGCTTTGTTGGAGTTGGATGTGATCCTCCGCTGTTGGTTTCGATGATCAGCGTTTCCAATCTTACTTGAAATGCTGCGTTTTCAGCTTGCATTTTGAGCCAGCGGTGTTGGTTTTCTTTCTCCCTTTCTGACATTGCTAAGCAGTTGGTGATTGCTTTATCCGTAAGGGTGACATGTAGTTCTGCTTCACATTGGTGCTGCTGCTCTTGCTGCTCTGCCGCTGCTTTTGTTTCATGCGTTGAAGTTTGGTTTGCCCGAAGATATTTGACCGATGTTAATTGTTATTTGTTGCCGTCACTTAATTAATCTAAACTCGTCACCACACTCGTTTTATGCGTATCAACATTATCCACTACCCCTTCGATAAAAGATGTAGATTGCCACATATCTATTGCGGCACATGCTCCTCTTGATCTCCGATAGAAGAGGATGCGTGGTGTGCATGTTCGATGTCGTCGATGCAGGCAATTGTCGTGCCATGCTGTTGGGGGTGGTGGAAGAATGAAGGCGATCGACCGAATCCAAATAATTTCGTTGTTTGATATTGGCTGCATGACAAAATAATTGTATTCTAATGGCACACCCCACCCTTCAACTCGGTGGCTATTCATTATCGTGTCGATACATCGCCGGCGATATGTAGAGCCGTAGATCACATCAACTAGCTTGATACGTTGAAATCGCCGCATATCAGTCGCTGCGCCGTGGCGATGGGATCAACAAGATACACATGCTGATCACTAATTAACTCCCGGCGGTTGCCTTGTAAGCGCAAGGAAGCCATCTCGCCATGGTTGTTTTGTGTGTGGCGTGTGGCTGCTGTGAGCTCGAAAAAAAATCCGAAAAATCTTTGAGAAGCAACGTGGCGCGCGCGCGCAAAAACGAAGAGGGGGCGGGGGGCGAGCACACTTAGCCAAAATTTAGCATTGCAGAGCAACTTTACAGTCGGATACCTTGTAAGAAAAACATTCCCCAGAGACATAGTGGGAGAGGCCCCGAGGGCCCGCATTACAGCACAGAACACTCTCACCACTTGGCACGCTGACAGGCTGTACGGCGCCATGGTGATATTTGAGATTCCCTTCATCGTCTCGCTCATACCAGATTGGGTGCAAATTCTCCTTCAAATATTTGTTGTTTTCTTGACACTTGTTCTTCTTGCAGATGTCGCATATGTGGTCGCCCACTGAATTTAGCGTGGGCATGTCTTTAGCAACGCCCTTGGGGAATATCAGCTTGTTCTCCCTGCAAACGCAGCACGTGGTCACTTGCAACGTCCTCATCTTGTACTCGAACTTGAAAAGCTCCTCCTTAGTACGCCTGCTGCGACGAGACTCCCTAGATCTGCCAATCACACCGTGGTTGGGATTATCCATGAATTGTATGTCCATCGATTCTGTTACATCTAGACGGATAGCTCCGCTTTTCTCTCTATTGGCCAAGAACCGCCTAAAAGTCTTCTCGTGTTCATCGAAACGAGTCTTACTCTTCTGAAGATGAATCTTTTTCTCATAAAACTTTTCCACGACACCAAATTGCAGTGACTTCACATACAACTCATTCATTTTCTGCTTCGCCCGATCGTATTGATTTCCAGGGGCAGCCCAACAGAGATAGTTCTCGGTCGGCCTTCTTCTGTCAAGTTTGGCATCTTCTCGCCGTACACGCTTGCTCTGTACTATATCTGAGATTCTTGTCTGGCCACATGACGTTCTTTTGCGCTTGGTGTTTGCTGTCCTGCTATTGGAATACTCGTCAAATTCGCAAGATTCTTCAACTTCAGGTTGCGCCGACGAAGGTTGCTGCGCTGTGACAGATGTGGCTGTGCTATCTTGATCCCAACTGTCTATCTTGTCTTCGTCCATTTCGTCTTCGTCCTCGTCGTCCGAGTACACTTCCTGGTATGGCGTAATAATCATGACCTTTGTCAAGCACTTCCAGACTGGATTTGGGTTGGGGATATGGTCGTCGTGATCAAGTTGTTTGATCAGCATCCTGCGCACTTGATGGACGCCCTTGTGGAGCCAATCACCGCTGTCCAAGCCAAGTATGTTCTGACTAGATGATAATGCCCCTATTGACACAATTGTGCCCTTCTTTGCCAGCGACTTGTGTGCAGGATCCCTGTATTCAATGACATCGCCAAGCTGTAGGAAGGTGTTTAGAGTGGTGCTGCCGCTCCCGGCTGAAGTGTCAACATTTCTCCTGACGATCAATCCCTGCAAACCAGTGGTGTCACCTGTGTACAAAAAATAGTGAAGACAATAAAAATGAGCACAGAAGCCAGGTCCGTTAAAATACTGGAGACTCCACTATTTTAACGGTGCCAAAC
Source organism: Skeletonema marinoi (assembly GCA_030544225.1). Lineage (NCBI taxonomy): Eukaryota > Bacillariophyta > Thalassiosirophyceae > Thalassiosirales > Thalassiosiraceae > Skeletonema > Skeletonema marinoi. Next base: position 874,777 of record CM060506.1, read on the forward strand.
AAGAATAAAAAATGTGAAACTCACCACTGCTGTCATACATCAACTCCTCATCTTCGTCTAGTGACAATTCGTCTATGCCTTTTGACCAGTTTGATCCACTGCAGCCAGAAGAGTCGTCTCCGATCTTCATGTCATTCGTAATTATCACAACATCATCGTCATCTTCTTCTTCGGACACCTCGTCGTCCGAGTCAGCAAACAGATTGACTGCTACTCCATCAAGCTCCTCTGATATATTTGTTGCCGGTGCTCTGTGACTTCGATACTGTTCAGTTATTGATCCGAGCATGTTGTGAATTTCCACTCTCATCCTAGTGATATCATTTCTGGTAAAGTTGAACAACGGCTCGTCTGATACATAACGCTTCAACCTGTCATGAATATCGCTCATTTTGACAGGTTTCTTCAGCAACTCAATCGCGTTGAAGGCATAACGACACGTGAACAACCCACAGTCAACTGAATTATTCTGGTACACGACCTTTGGTGTAAGCAAAGGCAAGCATCGATGAGTGAACGGCCTTGCTGTTCTGTCCAAGGTGACGTTGTAGTGTCTATCCCACTCACTGTTCAAGACAAGCCTGACGGCCCAAGAAATATCACGGCCACTGTGCGTGGTTCGTTGCCCGAGCGAGTCGAAATGCACCATGCAAGCAACCTCATTAGAGTACGAAGCATCACCCCAACGCCGAGAAGTCTGCTTAATGAGACTAGGATTGAACACTGCAACCAAACTCCAGTGACCAGCGCCATGAAAAGGGAACAACAGCAGCTTCTTCTCGAATATGTTGATTTTGCGAAGCCAACGTTTCAACCCTGAAGAGTAGTTGTTTGTTAAGACGCTCGAAAGGAAGTGACTCGAGAAGACATGCACTTTGGAAGCCAAGTCGTTGGGAGTTCGTGGTACGCTGACCCATTTTATCCAGAAGTTAACGATTGAATCATTCAACCATCTGTCCGGCATTAGCGTGTTGACATCCATGCCATTGATGATAATATAGTCTTTCCCGATAGTGTCATGAAGAGAGTTTTCAAAGTATTTGCTCGTACAACAATCACCATTGCTACCACTACCACCTCGGTGAGTGCGAATGACAGGTGAGTGCTCGTCACATGAAAGAAAACTTGGATTTGTCGATCTGAATGGCAAGGTGAAGCAATGTGCATTGCCGACGACGAATGTTTTATATTGAGCAGCGGGCTCAGTCTCTGTAATATTGAGAAGAGGCTGTCCACTCGCTACCTTCTTCATTGTGTCGTCTATCAACCCTTTGCACACCACACGAAACCCCGGGGACGATGGATCAATCTGTTGCAGCGAGAGTATACCCGGAGATGATATTGCAACTTGTACGTCATGACTTGATCCTGTCGGTCTGAATTCCAAAACAAAGGATTCCTCCCCCTCCTCGAATCGATCCATGATATCGTTAGCAAGATCTTGCACATCGTTCTGTCGTATGCCATGTCTGCCGTGCCTATTGCGCTTCTTGGCAAGGAACCACGAATTCAAATAAGCCAAGACGTGCTTACGAGCTGTTCAGATTGGGATAATTTTGCGTTGAAACAATTGTTAGTACCTTATCAAATGTGCAATTATAATAATAAAATAAAAATACGGAACACGTTGATTACTTACATATCTTGGTCTTGGACGGGGACGGAAGAACGTAGTTATTATTGACGTCCATTTTGATGCTTAACTTAATGATGTGCAGGCGGATTACTTCAAGATTGTTATGTGTGGATAGATGGATATCCAATTCCGTGCAGATGGAAGATACATGCGTAAATCGCAAGGTATTTGGATTTGTAGTTAGTTCGTTAGTAGATTTGAATCTAGAGAGGGGTGTGTGAGACGGGTGTCTCACTAAGAGGAATCTTCGTTGACGGGCATAAAAAGGGGGAGGAGTACAATAGGCTACGTGAGAGCGGAGAAGAAAGAGATATCTATATCTAGATGTGTGTCTTAATTATTTAGCTCTAACTGAAGAACACACAGATGACTCTGACATTGACATAATTTGGAGATCAAACTCCAAATGAATGATAACGATCCTGGCATAGAGCGCTGTGGCGCATGTGCTAACACAAGCAGTTCGCTGATGAAATGTTCTGGTTGTCGATTAGTACGCTACTGCGGCAAGGTTTGTCAAGCTAACGACTGGTCGCAACACAAGCAACTTTGCAAGGAAAAGAAGAAGGCAGACCGAGAAGTGATGTTGTTTCAAAATCAAGAAGGAACCCACCTCGGAGAGTGTCCTATCTGTCTACTTCCATTGCCTTTCGACGCTGACAGAATCATGGATGCGGAAGACGAAGAGTGTTACCATTTCATGGGAGAAATGACACACAGCCCGTGTTGCTGGACGGTAGTATGCACTAAATGTTTTGACGCTCACATCATCACTGCTTGCAAAGAACAGAAGAAACCAACTTGTCCATTTTGTCGATGCAAAACACCCGAAGATTCAGATAAGAACACCGACGAACTGCTGGAGTTGTCGATTGACCATGAAAACAATCCCACATTATTGATGAAGGTCGGTGCATTGCAGTGCAGAAAAGGAAACAATGGTGCAGCTTTCACCAGTTACAAGAAGGCCGCCAAACTAGGCGACGCACAGGGAATGTATTTCGTTTCAACCATGCTCCATCTTGGAATCGGTGTGACAATGAATCACGGGAAAGCCGCCGCTTATGTAAAAAAAGCGGCTGCAGGAGGACACCCAATAGCAAGATACGAAGCAGGGATGGACGAACTATGCAGAGGTAATACTATACGAGCTGTAAAGCACTTCTGTATCGCAGCAAGTCAAGGAGTAACAAAATCGTTGGAGAAATTAAAGAATGGGTACAGAAGCGGTTACGTTACTAAGTCAGAATACGAACAAGCCCTGCGATCGAACCAAAAAGCAAAGGAAGCTATGAAAGATAACGAAGAAACAAGGCAACAAATGCTGGCAGACTCAAAAAGAAACGTGACGTTCCACTATAAGTAACCTCAACAAGCTATATCATAAGCACGTTCTCGAATCTAACTACAACACAACTCTACAGCACTACACTCCAGTAGATTGTCTCGACTAAGACTGGGTCAAAAAAGCGAGCGTTTAAAATAGGGTAACTCCAGCATTTTAACTGAGTGTCTTAAAAAGCTGGTTCTTAAATTTAAATCTTAGTAGTCATCAAGAATCAGAATCTCAAACACCATCCACCCCACAACACGTCCTCTGGTTGTTTGATACGGTTTGGTGACCAAAGTAGTTAGGTTACCCGCTGATTGATTCCTCACTGATAGCGTCCCACTCAGGAAAGAGACCATTTCTGTAGATGAACGAGCGTTCATCATCAGAAAGTTCGTCAAAACTGCTGTAACCAAGTGAGATCAGGAACTGCTGGATTGTGAAGTCACAGAAGTGCTTGTCCAAGTGGTTGTTATAAACAATGCGTGCAAATCCATACTTGAAGGTGTCTTCGATATCAGCCTTGAACATGTCTTTGAGCTCGCCTTCGTCTTTGTAAGGGTTGCCCTTCTCGGTACCTTTCTTGTAATTGCCAGCGAGGAAATTGTTGACCATGCCAGAAGCGTTTTCTTCAAGATTGTTGAAAAGGTAAGACGCAAGAACGCTGCCATCATCGCACATGGAACGAAATGTGGACTCGAATTTCTTAGAAAGAACTTCTAGAGGGAAGCCAGACGGGTTACTCCTGAACTCACAACTGGGCTTACTAACAGGATATGGCAAAGAACCGTTGGTACTTCGGCCCCTACGTTGCAACTTATTCTCTCCGTGATGAGTTCCGCGAATAAATTTGTCATCCCATGTCGAATAACACAAAGCTGGATTGGAGTCAGCAGCGTTGGACCCCTGCACTTTAAACCAGAGCGCAAACGAAGGGTTAAGCGAGTCGGCCTTGAAATACCACAATGCATTGCCCATGTTACTAAGGATGCCAATGTGGACCTTCTCGCCTGTTCGACGATCAGTAATACCAGACGTCAATTCAAACACCACTCTGCTGCGAGAGTTGATTTGTTTCTTCTTCAGTGACTCCACGACTATAGGAGAAGAACCCCAACCACCGATTTTGTCATTGACATTGACAGTCCTGCTGCCGGGCTTAGAAGGCAAAAGTGTATCAGCATTGTCGATCTTACTTGAATCAGCTTTCAAATAAGGATTGACCCTGATCTTACTGGGAGGCAATACAATGTCGGCCTCGTCCTCGTGGTGTTGACGCTTCTGAGGAGTTACGAACAGTCCACTTCCTTGACTACTGACGTGATCAGCCGCTACAACCTTCGGAACACCAATCCCATCATAACCCCGGCTGCTCAATGGCCCAGCAATGCCGTCATGCTTGATAGTCGAAGATCTGCGATTGAGACCACTCGACTTAGATGTACTTTCCTCGTCTAAATCCGAATCAATCAGATCTGTGACTGACTTAACTGGAAAGTAACCAGTAATTTTGAGCGACTCGAAATTGACAGCGGCGCGGAACATCAAAGGTTCAACTTCGCTACGCTGAACTGCAGTCTGGTCGATGAATGCATCATCATCCGACTCCAATTCACTTTCCCCAGTAGGGAAGAACTCTGAGCCACCTTCGAAGCGATAATCACTGTAACGTGACGGGCTAATGTTCAATAACCGAACTGTGGAATCACCAATAGACGGTGGCGATAAAACCAACAATGTACGATTGAAGAGCTTCGATAAAGCACAGAGTACGAAGATATTCCACCTGACTGTTCTCTCGCTAGACACTTTGCCGCCCAAATAAGAGGCCAACAAGTCAGACATTGCCAGTTTCTGAGACAAAGTCAGGGGAACGCCACTTGCGGTAGTACGAGACTTCATCTGCTTGCGAAGGTACTTAATAATTCTTTTCAAAGAGTCAAAATCAGACGAGCCCGCCTCAGCGAATAAAGTGACTAAGGTCTCCAACACACCGATAGAATGGTTGTCAGTTAATTCCATCAGGTTGTTGTCGTAATAAAACTCACGACAACGACGCTTGTAAGTACTTTCAAACGCAGCTTCGGTAGGAATCTCAGCTGGAGTGTAGTCATAAAGAATATCAGAACTGTCACTGCTGTCAGACATAACACTAGATTCATCATCAGACTCTTCGTGATCCGACTGCTTCGGCATTGCCTCAGAATAGACACTGTTGGCAAGCTTACCAACATTAGCTTTAGATGCAACATCCTGTTCATATGACCCACCATCGTCAATGTTGACGTCGTTTGCGTCACTGTCCTCGAGTACCTGAGAACGAGAACGTTGTACACGCCTACTCTTCCTACAACTGTGCAAACGTAAATCAGCACTCTTGACATCGTCATCGCTGCCAGAAGTGTCCTTGTAAGGATCATCGAGCCTGGCAAACTCGCTTGTGTTGCTAGTACCACCATCATTAACTGATTTGATCGAAGAGGATAAGCCATCAACCAAGACAGATGAGTTAGCTTGATGATGATGGCGGGCCGAGGAAATTGACCTCATTTTTACTTGATTTGGCCCAGCTGGAGACAAGAAGTAACTATCAACACGGTTGCTACCATCTTTGCGAGGAACATCGTATCGACTCCATCCAGGTCCAATGAGATCGTCGCAAGCAACCAAAATGGGAGCAGTGTCGTAAACACTGTTTAAATGATGGAGACCCCAGTATTTTAATGGTTAGAAATGTGACAGTGACATGACAAAAAAAGTAACATAGAGAGCACAAGCGAACACACCTGATTTTACTAGCGACCGCAGGCACAACGCCGACCGAGCTACGGCGGCGAGGCGACACAGACACCAATGAAGCCGAAGAAGCCTTGCCATCAACAGCAGGAGACAAGCCCGCGAGATGCTCGGTTGAATTATCTTGACTCAAATGATTGTTGTCGTAACGAATAGCAAGAATAGCATTGATTAAAGCAGCTTTCTTCGTCGGGAAGGGTGACTGGCTAAACCCGACTCCTTGCAAGATGAAAGCCAGGTCCTTTGCCGAGTAGGCGTTAAAGGCCGCTTTGCCAACTGCGTGAGCGGTTTTTGGTAGTTTGCTGCGACCGCCAAGCTTGTCAGCAGCGATCTGGGCCAAGAACGTATCCTCGACTGAACTCCACACAATACTTGTAACAGCTGGCGGAACGAACTTCGTTTTACGTTGGCCCTTGCCGGCCTTGCCGGCCTTGGCTGCGGAAACTGGCTGAGAACTACGATCGACTAACATGATCGGCCCTCGGGGCCCCGGTAAGATGCAGCAAAGCGGAGTCCGGGGAACCGGAGGTGCCTCCATTTCCATATACAGGGTTTGAGCCAAAACGAGCCAACTCGATTCTACAGGAAACCACGTAGGAATTAGTAACGAAGGATTTAGGAGATTTAAATCTTGAATGACACGTAGAGGCTCTGTAGACCATACCGGCGTAGGTTTTGTAGTGATTCCTACATAGAAAGCGAGAAGTACCTGGCTTAAACGCGCTTTTTATTTGGCTATATCCCTCATTTCGAGAAAGAGATACAGGAAACAGAGCAATTTAGCTGATCTGGTTGCTGGGTTGCTCCAAGGAAAGCACCTCATTCTGGGAGTTTTTGCTCATACACGTTCCAACTCAAATGCATTTGGAACCGAAATGCATTTGAGTGCACCTAAATGCGTTCAGGTTTCATCTCTTTTCCTGTTGCCTTTGTTCCCCATTTTGAAATAAACCAGTTTCAGGTTTTTTCGCCTCTTCTCTCGTCTCTCATGTATCATAGTAATTTGGCGGAAGCTGATAGTCCTTCTTGGCTTCCCTCCAAGCTTGGTTGGGGTTGGTTATGATATCGATGATCCTTGCGGTGAGATCCTCTTTGCTGCGGATGAGACCACCTTCCAGAGCCCTGGCGACAGTTGTGTTCTTCAATTCGTCCATCCTCGCCTGGTCGTATTTTTCCCTGGTCTGCTCGGCCTTCTTCTCCAGGTGGGTCACCCACTTCTTTCTCTTCTGAAATGAATCGCACAGCTGATTGTTTTTCTTTCGTTTGCAGTTGTGAATTCTTTCCAGGGACACATTGCTGCCAATCCAGTATATGGAGCTGTCGGTGGGGTGTTTTACACCCTTCGATCCCAGCGTCTTGCCCCTGCTCGTCGAGACGTACATTGTTCCAAGGCACTTGCTGATTTCCCACAACACATCCGATGGATCAATGATCACTCTTTTCCACCTATCCCCCTCGTCGAATCCGGCCTCCAGTCCCTGACAGCGATGTATGGTGATTGCGTATGCAAGTTGGAGCGGCATGAAAGTAACATTGCAGCATCCCTTGTTGCAAACGTGAGTGTAGGGTGGTATGGGTACATGCTGCCCATGTCGCAGGAAGCAAGCAAGGATGAGGTGATGCGAGGGATGTTAGTAAATGTAAGTTTGGCAAATAACAAGAAGCAAGTGTCAAAGCAGCGTGTATTTCGCTTACCGTCGGATTGTTCTTGTCCCAGACTTCCACATTGGCTGGAGGCTTGAAGGAGGGAAAGTCGACCACTATGTACCTCGGGAGGCGTTCCTGCTTATTGCCATTTGGGCCCACTGACTTGTCGTACACAATGTCGACCACCTGACCGATTGCGCCGACGAATAGTCCAGAATTTGGGTGGATGTTGGCGGTTTCCAGGCAAACTTGAGCTCCCACGCAGACGTCGAGATCGTACAAAATTTTCTTCCCGTAAAAGTGGCTGGGATATGCCGGCGCATCGCTTGCCATGTTGTTCTCAAATCGGCACTTGAGCCTGGCGATTGGCACCTTCCGCGTCTCCTGCGTCTTTACCAGCATGTCTACGTTCTTTTTGTTCATGTCGTCCCTCTTTGCATAAGCCCATAGCGTTTTGGGGTCGTCTTCGATTTCGTTCATGAACGACTTTGGATAGTAGAAAGTGTGCAGGTTCATCAATCTCTCGGCATCCTCCATTGTTTGGTCGCCTACCCTCATCCTGTTCATAAGGTTGCTATCTTCTTCGTCTGACGTTCGGAAGTTCTTTGTTAGCATGAACACTTCCTCGGTCATCATCTCCGCCAGGATGCGATAGCCCTCGTACTCGCAGATTTGTTGGTTCTTGCTCCTTGCCGTTGCGGCTCTTGGTTTGTTGCTGCACGTGAACTTAGTGAAGCCGTCAATCACACCGTTCTTGTCGGTTGGTGGTAGCTGGTAGTCATCTCCAAAGAGGAGGACAACAGGCGCCCCACCCCACCTCTCCTTGTAGTTGTGGCCGTTGTAGGCGCATTCTCTGACATGCTCTTCGGCTGCAAACGTCACCTGGGAGTTCAGCATGCTCCTCTCGTCAATCATTAACACGAGAAGGTTGCTCAACTTTTTGCGGAGTTCGGCCTTCCTCTTTTCGTCGAGCGACTTCCATGGCACCTGCACGTTGATGGACAGCAGTGAGTGCAGGGTGCATCCTTTCACGTTGTACGCAGCACTGCCAGATGGCGCCGCAACTAAAACTGAGTTGTTGACTTCCGTGAGCTCCCTGATGATTGAAATGATTGTGTTTATGACGAGTGACTTCCCACACCCACCCATCCCTATGATAGTAGCTCGGAGTGGCTTGTACTCCTCATCGTTTGTGAGGAATTTGACGACTGTATCAATTGTTGCCAGGACAATCGCCAGCTGCTCATCGGATAAATCATCAATACTGTAGTTGCGCCCGTCGTACCTGGTGGGTATTGATAACTCGGCGAAGCCATCTGCATTGTCTTTGGAGCATTGTTCTCGAAGTTCCGTGGTGTAGTCTTCTCCTCTGCATGCAATGTCCCGTACGCCTTTGTAAAATCTTTCCGACCAATCATGCTCAAGCCCAATGTCCACTATCCGGTCATTAGTCAATACAGGCGGAGCTATACCATCTGTAAATTGACTTGCGGCACGCCAGGCCAGGTGCTGGTCGGCGTCGTCTTGGTCAAGCTCGTCGATGTCTACTTCACCCTGCAAAACCCCCTGTTTCGCCACCACCTCGATCCGCTTCTCCTGTGAATATCTCACCGCCCTCATGTACTCTGTCTGCACGCTTGTTGGCACTGTCCTGTTGTCAAGCATCTTCTTGAATGTTTCAATAGTCTTGTCCTTGTTTCTGGTGTTTAGAGGTTGATTAACGCTCCACGGCTTGTGCAATACTAGCATCCCCCTTGCATAGTCAAAGTCGATTGGATGTCGTGGCCTGCAGTTGAGCCCACGCGCAATTAGGATCCTCTTCATTGGCCTGTCGCTGTCCTTATCTCTGAGGAAGTTCTCTTTGCACCATACCTGATAAAAGAACTGCTCCAGAGAAAGAGCAATGTATACCTCGGGCCGGTTAGCGTAGGTGTACACGAGATCCCTTGGTCTTGGATCTGACGACTTCCTAAGCTTTAGACAGCTTTGCAACGACACGTAGTTGATTACTTCGGAGCACAATGTAAGACTTTGGCGATCTACTTCGTGGACTGCCTCTTGGATACTGATGAGTCTCTTGCTTGTCATCCAATTCAAAGACATCTTCACCAGAGTGGACACTCCGCTGATATCCGCCGAGCTTGCACTGTTTGGTGTTGATAGAACAAAAATGCATGTTAGTATATAGTCACTCTCAATCCAGTGAATAAACCAGAATCTGTTTTATTTTCTCACCTCTGTATAATGTTTTGCATTGCTTCCTTCTCCTTCTTCGAGGTGTGGTTTTTCTTACTCGCATACGCCACAACATACTTGCAGACATTTTCGATCTCGCTGACATCAGGCTTGTTGGGATGCGAGCGGTAAAGAAGCAATTGAATATCGACGTTCCCTCTCCAGCTCTGTAGCATCAGCTGACTGTGTTGGACGGCCTTGCGGGATTTCGTCCTTCTCATCTGAAAGTGTTCCACTCCTCTTTTGTTCATAACAATGAGCGACGTTTCGATGCGGCGCTTGCCGGCGGTGTCACACTTGCCGTATTCACTTTCCTTGCCGTAATCGAACCTGCATTCCCTCGGCTTGCACTTGCCATCGTCCCCAAGGCAGTAATTGTTGCATTGATGCACCATGCATTCCTGGCATAACATTCGCACGTCCTCTTTTCGGTTGTAGCACTCGCTGAATCGATGCTTCAGAGGTGAGATGGAATCTGAGCTCGTGTCCGTCACGTGAGTTTCGTCCACTTCAACGTCAGCCGTCATGTCGAGGACACTTGTTGCGTATGTTTCCATGACCTTTGCCTTCTCATCCTCCGTCTTCGCTTTGTAGAAGTCATTCAGGTACGACTTGTCCTTCCCAATTCCAAGCAAATGCAGATGAATCTGGCCTCGCCCTGGTGCGAATTCGACTCTCGCCCAGTAATGTTCGATTCCCATCGCATTCTTCACAACTGTATCCAAGAACACTCTAGATCTCTTCATGAAGAAATCATTGACATAAAGAGTGAACCTCCTTGCCGACTTGCACATAGCAGCGAAGTCATTCTCCTCCAGCAAACGCACCTGGTCGCGGTCTCCCCTCTGCCTCTCCAACTTTATCATCAGTCTGCGGAGGTCTGGCCACCAGTTTTCAGCGCAGCTCAAGGTCGCGAAGTGCGTCGGCGGTCCATTGCCGCGTGAGATGTGGAAGTCTATCCAAGCTTCCAACTCCTCGGTCTTTCCCCTCCAGAAGCTGTCGCTGCCCCTAATGCCCTTCGCAAGGTAACGCAGCTTGTTGATGTAGCTAAAATCGCCCTGTCTTATCTGTTCCTGCAGCTCTTCCACAGTAGGCGGATTCCGTCCGAGGAAGTTTTTGTCCTTGAAGAAGAAATTGCCTTGGGTGTTGTTTAAGTGACGCTGAAGCATGTTGAAGACATAAAGTACAAAGAGCTGGTCTTGCAAAAATCTACCGTCGTGAAATCGTAGCAGGTGCTTCGCCCACTCGTAAATGTCTTTCACCTTGCCACGAATGGGATCGTAAACATCTCCGATCCCACCAGGAAATAGCCAGGGATATGCATTTACGAAGACTTGCTCGGTCGAGTCATACTCACTGTTTAAAGCAGCAAGGATGCAGTGAGTGTCAATATTCATGGGAACAAAAAGGTATACATAGCAGTATCAGTACTTACTTAAGCGGCTTCGTGTGGTCGATGGGTGGGAACTTGAGCATTTTGTTTGATTGATTGGAGTCCTTCGCAATTTTCTGAAAGCCCTTGATGATTTCGCTTTGTTCCTCATTGGGCTTATCATCCTTGTAATTTGGATGGACAGTCTCGATGTCCACAACATCCTCCCCCCTAGAATTGGCACACTGGTTAGCCGATACTGCCTCCTCCGCATCAGCCACCGCATCCCTCTTGCTGGGCCTCATGCTCATTGTGTATTTCTTCGCAACGTTGAAGACAGATTCATCCTCGATCCAGTCTAGGTTCGATTCGGTTATTGTTATGTCATGGTAGCCACGGTGATGCTTCTTTAACCACCGCAGCGCTGTAAGGACCTTGTTCTTATTCACCCTGAAATGCTGAGAATGGGACACTCCTGTCACACGGTTACTGACCTGTCGAATGAAGATGACCATGTTAGATTCTTTTTGGGGAAGATCCGTACACATCTCGTCGATGTTTTGTGGAAAGGCTACGCAGTGCCCGAAAATGCCATACGTGCCATTCTTGATGTGGTGAGACGGGATGAGTGGCGAGCACCTTCTAATCAGCAACTTCTCAGCCATTGTCAGGCTTTTGAGTTCATTGGGAATGTCGTATCTCGGGACGGGATTCCCTTCTTCGTCAAGTCTGAGATCCCCGTCAGCTCGACGCTCAAACCAAATAGGCTGGAGGTTCATCTTCAGATAGTACTCAGTTTCGCTGCACTTGTTCGTCCGGCACGTGTCACACGTGACGTTACCTATCTCTCCCTCGGCATCCATTGACCAGGCCTCCTTCTTGGAGAAGACGAGCTTGTTCTCCAGGCAAACCTTACAGGTTTCAAGTTGCAACGTTCTCATCTTGTATTCGAACTTGAAGATTTCCTCGATGTTCCTCCTTTGTCGCTTTGTCTCACGTGAACGCCCCATTACACCATGCCTCGGATTGTCCATGAACTTCACGTCGGCGTTGATTGTTAGCCTAACGTTATTTGCGTCCTTTCGACGATCTATGAACTGCCTCAGTGCCTTCTCCTGTAACTTGAACTCCCTCCTGTTTTTCGGTGCATCAAAGAGATTCTTCTCGTAGAACTTGTCCACGATGCCGTAACTGAGAGAGTCGAGGTACAGCGAGTTAACCACCTCCTTCGCCTCGTTGTACTCTTTGCCGGGATCAGCCCACCAGATGTATTTCTCCGTCATACGCCGCCTGTCAAGGTCGGCTTCTTTGTTCTTCGTCCTTCTTCTTTTGTTACCGACACTATTGTTCGTCTCGCCACAAGATGTCCTCTGCCGTTTTTGTCTCTCAGACCTTGCGGTAAACATTGGAGTTTGGCCCTCTCCCTCACCACTTACGCTCATGTCATCTCCACCGCAATCGTCTGCATCATCCTCACTTCGATGTTCTCGTGCCTCACAACTGGTTCGATGGGCTTCTGACATTGCTGGTGCTTCATCGTGTCCATCCTCCTCGTCATCGCTATCTTCGTCTGCGTCCTCGTAGGGGGGGATGACGAACACTTTGCTGAGGCTCTTCCACAGTGGGTTCGGATTGACCAGACGCCGGTCGTGATCCTCCCGCATGATTTCGACCCGCCTTATTTGATGCACAGTTCTATACAGCCACGTCCCATCTGATACTTGGATAATTTTATCGGACGAAAGAGCCCCAATGGATATCACTACGCCTTTGCTCGGCATGGGCTTCTTTGAGTCTCGGTATTCAATTACATCTCCAAGCTGGACGTACGCATTAAGGCTGTTGTTGGTAGACGTAGGTTCCACATCGAAGCCTGTCGAATGATCGAAGTCAAGTCCAGATCGAAACTCTTCGATGTCGTCTGAAGGAAGAGCACAGAGTACAAGTGCAGGTACGCAAATAAATGGTTGAGGACGAGTTGTGATGGAAGATTTGCACTCCTCTGGATGAAAAAAAACGAAGTTAGGTTTTATTTTGAACTCACCTGTCGTATCCGCTATCAAAAGATGGTCGTTGTCCTCATCATCAAGTCCGCCTAAATCATCAGCGCCATCGTCATCGCGCCAAGACAAATCTGAGTCTTCATTTGATGCGGTGTCAGGGCGATCGGGATAGGATGATACTATGACGACTTCGTCTTCCTCTTCGCTGTCCGACTCTAACTCTAATGGATCAAGGCTAGCCGACTGTGTCATCACCCTGCGATGTTGATATACGTTCGTAAGACATCCATACATGGTGAACAGTTCTGCTCTCATCCGATTAATATCGGCTTTATCGTAGTGGAATAGCTCATTATTGTCAATATACGTCTGAAGCCTGTTGTTTATGTCGGTCATGCGTACTTTCGTGTCTACTCTTTGGACCAAGTTGAAGGCGTTCCTGAGAAGGAAGACACCGCAATCGTAGTTGTTATCCTGCTTCGGCACTAAGTAAAACAGAGGATTTTTGTTAGTGACGGTGTGACTAAAGCCATACGGGTAAAATCATACAAAGCGTTATTCAAATGACATCATCTCTTTCAACTTCAACTTACCGATTGGACAATGAAGGTGGAATGTTCTGTGAGTGAATGGCTTAGCTTCTTTATCAAGAGAGTCATTAAAATGTCTGCCCCATTCTACGTTGAGTACTCCACGAATTGCCCAGCCAAGTTGATGACGATCATGCATTGTTGAACTGCCCAGAGAGTCCAAATGAATCATACACGTCACACCTTGTGAGTAGTTTGGTTCTCCGTAGCGCTTCGATGTTTGCTTGATCAGTTTAGGTGAGATGACAGCAATTAGACTCCAATGATACCCGGCGTGGATTGGGAAGAGAAGCAACTTTTTTTCAAATATATTCACTTTCTTCAACCAACGTTGGAGCGACTTGTTGTACCCATTCGCCATCACGGCTGATATGAAGTAGCTAGAAAAGACATAAACATCGGAATTCGTGTCGTTGCGGGACCTTGGCGTTGTCAACCACTTCAACCAAGTATTGATGATGACGTCATTCAGAAGCTGGTGCGGTTTGAGAGTGGCCACGTCATTACCATTCACGACCAATTTTGTACCGATTATATCTCGGAGCGAGTTCTCGAAAAAGTGTCGCGATGAGGTGCTGCCGCTGCTCACATTGAGTCTTTTCAGTTGCACCTTCAGCTCGTTCGAGCATTCGTCGGCTGATAATAGGCTTTGATCTGTCGACCTAAATGGTAGATGAAAAGATGTTGCGTCCCCACTCACATAAAAAGTTACTATCTTCGTTTGTAATGCCGCCGGCTGAGGAGGAGGAGTCGCTTCAACGTTTGCTGCGGTTGCTTTGATAATTGCATTGACGAAATCTACAAATCTTGATGCTTTCACATCACTGTGCTTTTGAATAGCAAGTATGTTGGCCAGTGTCACCACGACTACAGTGTTATCACTCTTCTTCGATTCAAACTCAAGCCTCACTTCGGGCTTTCCTGTTTCCAGCTCCTTCGCTCCCGATCTTGACTTGCTCTTGATGATTGACTTTTTTATCCCAACATCACGTAACTGTTTTACCCGCAGAACAGATTGAAGCCAGGTCGTGACGTAATAAATTACATGCTCGACTGATATTGATACGCCGCTAGATTGTTTTGGTACAGGTGATTGATTCAAACTCGGATGTCGACTTTGCTTTGCTTACTCTGGCGTGACTACTGCCTGTTTGATGTTGATTGAAGAGTCACTCATACCGACTGACGCTTTGCCGACTACCAATGTTGTGTTGCTGTTGCTGTAATAACTGTGTTCCTTGTATGCTGTGTGACAAAAGCTGTGGAACAATAAAAAAGATAGTTAGCAATTTAGTTTATTTTGTTCTCATTTTGATTGAAGGTGTTCGTTCTCTGACAGTATTGTTGTGTCCTTGTCCGCACATCTAATTTGTCGATCGATTTGCGCCAACCCGTGACTGGTATAAAAACCTAACTTCGGTTTATTTTTGCACCAACCCGCAGATGAAGATTCAATTATTTGTTCATTGAGAGTCAGAGTAAGGAGCCGATTTTCTTCTGACTGAGAATTTCCTCCGTTGCCGAACCCGCCAAGTTTGTTGTAAAAGACCAAATCCAAGAGACATCTGCTATATATTTGCTGTAGTCACCGCATGATGTTGCAATTATGGATGTGATTGTGCTGTCATTGTTTGTTGACTCCGGATATTAATACGACGCCACGCTGCATCGAAGACCCCACAACGTTCGATGGCGGCAACTCGTCGTGGCCCGTCCTTGATTTGGTTACCGCTGGTGTGAATTGTGGCTGATACATAAGATGGTTGGTCATCGTCACAAGATCTTTCCTCGACGCCATAGATACTGAGCCGTTATCGCCTTCAAATAACTCGAACCTTCGGATCGTTGCCTATCACTGGACTTACCTCTGAATATAGCGGCTGTAGACGTGATAACCGGTCCGTAACGCTGTGTAGTTAGTGGGCGGGTTGCACCGTCATTGTTATGGCACCATCATTGTTATGTTGTGTTGTGTTGCGTTTTGTGTTTGTTGGTGGTGGCTGGCGGAAAAATCCCGATTTCGCGGAAAAATCGCGCCAGTTTTGGCGGTCTCAACTTCAAGTTCCAGATTTTTTCCAGGAATCAAGGCGCGCGCGCTGCACGTCACGTAAAGTTCCAGAATATGTTGGGAAGCAAAGTAAAGGGGGCGGGGGGTGAGCGCCCATATCGCTGCGACCAAACTTCTTCAAGATGCACATCTGAAGTAAGGTAGGAAAAAGGAAGAGAGAAAACAGAGTGGGTATTAGCATTGCAGAGCAACTTTACAGTCGGATACCCTGTAAGAAAACAATTCCCAGAGACATAATGGGAGAGGCCCCGAGGGCCCGCAATACAGCACAGAACACTCTCACCACTTGGCATGCTGACAGGCTGTACGGCGCCATGGTGATAAGGATGACGGAGTGATTGAGATAAGGTAACAGATAATGAACTGGCAAAGCTAACACAGTCAATTAGCAGAAGAAATAGAAAGCTTGAACGGTGTGCATTTATTTGAAGTACTGATTCCACCGCAAGATGTGCTAAGTAGCAGTCCACTGGAAAGATACGAAATCTGATTGTAGGCAAAAATGAGTAAGATACAGACTTCAATGAAGGTGGCCTGATAACCAATTGGTAAAACAAGCCAACAAAACAAAACGTACCACAAATTTTACCACATCGACAAAGCAACCAAGATATACCATGGAAAAAACAGCAGTAACAAACGGCCAAGGAGTAGGTTCGCCGGCTGAGAAGCCGACCAATGACGACGAAGCGAACGCAACGACCTCAACAGTTGCAGCGTCGGAACATGGGCAAGGCGGCGACACAACAAGCAGTGCAAATCAAGTTGCGACGAACAAGACTACCGAAGTCGTCGACCCAGGTGATTCAAACATGAAGGTTGCATCTGTTGTGAAGTGGCATGCAACTGTGCTGTTGTTACTAACGCATGTTGTTGGCGGACGCGTAATGGAAGCACGTGTGAATGCTAACCCTGTTGTATCCGAAACGACAAGTAGGCTGCAAAATACACTCGCCGGGAATCCGAACGAGGCGAAATTAACCGAGGGGGATGTGATGTCGAGCAGCTTTGTCTCGGTGCTGTTAATGAACAAACCCACCACGGACGAATTGTGTGACAGAGTGAATAATGTAAGTTTACCAGATAGTGTGTGCAATTTAAGCAACTCCACGATTTTAAAGGAGAAATCATTTGATGTGAGCAGTTAAAATGCTGGAGACCCCATCATTTTAACGACGAACTATTTTGAAGCGTGCGCATAAAATGATGGAGACTCCATGATTTTAATGATGAGCTCTTCTGATGTGTGCATTTAAAATGTTGGCAATTGAATGTGAAGCGACAATTTCACTGATATGTTCTAATGATAATTATATTCTTGCACACAACAGCCAGATACTGATATATTACTCATCGACGGAATGAATGGGATGGGATCAGTGGTGCACAGTAGCGGCCCGCAGTGTACACCTTGTGAGCAAACACAAGATTTAAAAGTCTTCCAAGCATTATCACTCGACGACCTTAATATGCTGTTTAGCAACAACGTCACTACTTCAGACGGAAGAAAGAACTTTGCCGAGCAGTACAATCGACACAACTTCCAAAATAAGTTCATTTGGAAGGACGAGGAGGAAAAGGAGGTCGAATCAGACTCTGCCTGGACAGCGTTCATGAAGTTCAAGAAATCATTCGACGTCATTAATACACTTATGATCAGCATGGAGGAGGGCAATCATCGCCTACTTGCATCCTTTTTCACTTTGGCAGGTAGAAAAGCGCATCCAATGTCAAAGCTAACGATGGAAGAACCTACTCAGGGCGAAAAGCTGACCCCTGAGTATCTGAGGAAAGAAGGAAAAAATATCGACCAGAACAAGCTGACGAAGGAAGGTGGAACAGATTTGCAGACGAAAATACTAGCTATTTTTATGGGCAAAGATGCCAAACAAGTGAGTGTTAATGGACTATTGTGCATTCCAATTCGGGCAAACACAAAAGAGTACCCTGTCAAAAATACGCTGAGAACCTGTGTTGATAGGAGCACATCACTTACAGTGGCAAAGCACGTCAGTTCGGAAAGAACCAGTTTAATGGAAATTGCAGAAATAATGAAAACGGGGAACAGCACAAACGTCTTTGAATCTGGCGTAGTCTTTAAAGAGTGCTTCTATAAGAGCTTGGTGGATGGAAAGTTAGCGATGTTTAAATTGAATAAGAAAGATGGTGAGAAGAAGAAGAAGAAGGGGAAGAAGAAGAAAGGAGAGGTCAGCAAAGACACCGTGATAGCAAACCCATTACGTTGCTTTACTGACTACGAGATCTTTTGCACAGGAGCCTGCATCACTCCAAAAGTGTATGTGAAAAGTAAAGAGGGTGACATGGTGATGTGTTATTTTGCAGAGAGTTACTCCGATACAGCCAAAGGCGCCAAGGACTCGTTTGACCTTCACGAGTTAAATTTGCTTATTATCGGGCCTCTGATCTTTGAAATCTGTCTGAGACAAGGTGGAATGGATCGGGAAAAACGGTTGCAAATCGCGGAATACTTTGCATCGCACGGGTACTTTAATCTGAGCTTCAACAGAAACATGCAGAATATGCCGGATATTGATTACCTGGGGGAGAAAATAGGCGATTACGGTAATGACAAGCTAGCCAATGCAGTCTTCTTGGAGAACTTGCTTACAGCAGCATGTTTGTTCGGCAGATGCGAAGATGCCGTGAGACTAATCGACTCATTGGGAAGAGATCAGAAAGATCAGACACTCTACTGGGAAGGAATGAGTAAGTGGCTTGCACAATTCGTTTAAATGCTGGAGTCCCCAGTATTTTATCTAACAACCACGCCTACCTCCAAATCACATCTTGCTAAATTACAGGACTGTCGTACGGACAACTCACTGTGCTGACAACTATACAGTACAGGATAATTACGCACACATTGAAAGCAAAGGGCAAGCAAATCGATATGGGTTTCATGCGCAATATGTTGTACTTTGCTAACGTGGAAATGCTCATGAGTGTCTGGCTAGAATACGGGTTCAATCCACCGCTGAAAACGGATTTACAGCCGGACAGATTCACCGACGATGAGGCTACCCAGGAATACTTCACAGGCGAACACGAAGGAACGATCGAACAAGCATTAGAATCAAACTGGTGCCGTGCAGCCTGGCTGTGTAGCCTGTTCTGGAGCTGAGGGGACAGAAAGAGAGCTGCAATGCGGGCCCTCGGGGCCTTGTCTGGTACATCTACTTCTTTTACTGTGTTAGTGTTTTTTTTAAGGGTTACCCTACTATAAAGTTGCTCTGCAATGCTTTGTGTGTTGTTTCTTGCTCTTCTGTCACTTGTCTCTTTTCTCTTGTGTGCGCGCCCACCCATTCTATTTTGCAAATAAGACAGCCATCTTCAAAAATCTGCGTTGAAAATAAGACAGCCATCTTCAAAAACTATTTTGCAAATAAGACAGCCATCTTCAAAACAAAAAGAACAAAATTTTATCAAATTGAACAAATGACCGGATCCGGTCATTTGTCCGGTCATTTGTTTTTTGCTTCTCTTTGCTTCTCTTTTCGCTTTTACCAGCTTCTCTGCAGGATGAACGCGCACACAGCACTGTGAGAACCATATGAATTAGTTTTGCACTTTCTTGCAATGACATTTTAGCTCAAACTCGGGCGCATCTAGAGCATACCTGGTACTTTTTTACATAGGAAATCCATACAAAATCAATTCCTACTGTGTAGCCGGTATGGTCTAAAGGGCCTCTACATGTCACACAGTAAATGTTTCTGCCTAAATCCTTCGTATACTATTCCTGCGTAGGCTCCTGTAGAAATATCTGGTCACAACTAGTCACTATTGCTCACCATAGAATTGAGGGCACCTCCGGCACCCCGGAATTACGCTTCACGCAATCTATCCGGGGCCCCGCTAACGTGGAAATGCTCATGAGTGTCTGGCTAGAATACGGGTTCAATCCACCGCTGAAAACGGATTTACAGCCGGACAGATTCACCGACGATGAGGCTACCCAGGAATACTTCACAGGCGAACACGAAGGAACGATCGAACAAGCATTAGAACTACTTAGGGAGAGCTTAAAGAAAGTAATCGGCGATGACGTCAAGAAGCTCAGTAATGTGTATGACATTCTGGGCTGGAATCACCTTTACACATCGAGCGGAAGCTTGGTAGGGTACAACAAACTCATGGTCGCACTTTGGGTGTATGTATGGGACAAAGTGACTACCTTCGTAGACGTCGAGAAAGAACTTGGCAACAACATCACATGGGAGGAGTTTGACAAAAATGGTCTGTATTTTTGGAAAAAGAAGTTCCGTAAGGTCCCAAGGGGAGTAGGAGGCGAAACTACAACACTCAGGCAAAATCTTGAGGCAGCAACACCGACGCCGGGTACAGAAGAAGACAAATACGAGAGCGTCAGGCTGCAGGATTACCAGTCAGTATCATCTGGTAATTGCACGACCTTCCCTGATATAGTGGGTTCGCTCTTTGAGCCACTGGTAGAGAACACCGAGAAGAAGAACACAACACAAAAATTGTCGATGGGTAAGCATAAGCCAAGAGCAGCTAAAAAAAAGAAGAAACGGAAGAAGAAGAAGGAAGAAGACGTTACAAATCTGACAACAAAAAAGAAGCCGAAGAAGACCACGCAGGCCGATATGTCAGAGTCGCAAGATGACGAGAGTCGCTCGGGTGACGGAGAGACTCGAAGTAACAACACAGAAAACTCACGAACTACAGCCGTGACAACCTTGCTAGAAAATGTTGCCAAAAGATATGACCACATCGAAGATAAGACAGTGCTTCTTGTGCTGCAAAAGATTGCCAGCACTGGCGAAAGCGGAAAGTACAGCGACTTGTACAATATTATGGCGCAAGCAGTGACTGTGGGAGACGCTGAACAAGACGTGACTGATGAAATCGTGGACAATGAAGAAAAGTAAGACAGACCATTATGAAACTACTACATTGTCACGAGATTGATCGCATATTCCTCAACAAATTCTCATTTTTCAACATTATACACCGCAGCACACATGCTGAACAGGATAATCCTATTGAACAGTTGTTGAACGATGTCATTCCTTACCTTAGCGGATTCAGCTGGCGTCCTTTGGACAACATGCGACCAACAACGCTAATGTTCATGTCAGATGTGAAGCAGGCTATTCTGGATACATACAACACTACACGAGATGAGGTAGACAAAATAACTATGGAGCAATGCAACAACAGAGAGATTGAATACTACTCTACTGGCCACTTTGAAGAAGGTCAGAGACATGCCGAGAATCTAAAGCAGTGGCTAGGTGAGAACAATATAGAGCACAGTGTATACATGTACCACATGGACGAAGATGACAGGGAAGAAGATAGCAAACGGATCAAATCGGGTAAATTTGCTGCTCCACCACTCTACAAAGTATCGGATTACCGCGACAAAGAGGGAACAACAAGAACAACGGTACTACAGGTCCGGCAAAAGCCTACTAAACAAGTGGAAGGATATATATTCATTGAGGAAGCTGCGCTAAGTATTTTTGACAACCAGGACTACACATTTGAAGCCGAACTGGAAGAAACATAAGGCAAACGAACTGCGACAAGAACAGGGAACATCAACCAAATTACACAGCAGTGATTAGAATTTAACTTACAATAATTTAAAGTTGACTGATATTGCAGTACTTTATAATATTCGGGCAGTAATCAGCTGTGACGGAGAACACCAAGGAATATCGTAGCACTAATATCATAACGTACAAAACAGCTCTGGACTCCTCGACATGACAAGGAACAATATAAGCAAACGAGGAGGACGCACAAACGCCCCACTCATTCAAATCTAAAAACACGTGAAGTAAGTCGCTTGGTGGCGAAAGGCGAGTTATCATCAAATCCAACAGCTTGATTTGGTACTCGAGATAGCTGACCGACCGATCTCCATACAAAACGACCTTGCTGCCAAACCCCCATCGTTTATGTGAGACAAAATAATTGAATAAGTCAAACAAATCCCTAAATAAGCTAAATCCAACAATGGAAGATGACAAAGGATCTACAGTCAGACCGAGGGAAGACAACGGCTCTAACGTTGGTACCAAAGGTAAGAAATCACCACGACACCCAATGTTGTAAATTGAACAAAAGGATGATAAGTCCAAAGTAACCCAACCACTACGCATAACTAAAACGTCCCACAGCCGCCAGAAATGGTCGTCAAACATAAAACCGGACCTGGTATGCCAATTCACCGCTAGGGCAGTAGAGATCAATACGCCGCCAGATGCAAAGAAGGATTCACATGAGTCAATTTCCTGGCTAACGACACTCGAAGTGACAACTTCAATAGTATAATCAGCTTTGCTGCGGTAAACAGACCTAGCACTATTGAACAGCTCATCATTCAATCGACGAATCAGAGTCAACAAAGACGCCAAACTGACGGGCTTATTAACGCAAGAGCGCGACGGAACTGATGATTGCCAATCGACCATGGATGATAGAGGATTGAGAAAACAAATAGTATTACACTAGAACGAGCAGAACTGACTCATCGATGTAACTCACTACATGATGTGAAGTTGAAAGGACACAGAGAATGTGCAAGTGGTGTGGTGGACAGACGAGAAAAAGATTGGCGGAAACGAGAAAAGAAGTGCCATTGGCGACGAATAAAATTATTACACCACCAATAAGTGAGCAACTACTTAAGTAAGTAGATTGGTCCATGATGGTAAAGAAGAGCAGAGGAAAGGACCAAGACAAGCAACATACAACACACGACCTACCATGAACAATAGAAATATAGGACAAAACGGGAGCAAAATACATAGTGTTGACACAATCACTGCATTGTCAAATGAGCTTAGAATGGAATTAGGCCTGGCAAATAATGCACTGGGCAACGCTGTGGTAACAAAGATAATAAAACAAGCGAGCGGCGACAGTAACTTAGCAAAAAAGATAATTCCTGGTTACAGGAAAGCAATAAAAGAACAATATCCCGACGAATTCGACGAGCTGATAATTCTTGATTACATGGATGACGAGGAGTATCACAAGACGAGCGCGCCTAATATGAAAAGGCCAGCTTGTCGATACGAAGTACGGAATAATGTGCCAAAGACAATAGTATTCATGCAACATTCGTGCTACAGACCAAGCCTAGAATGAAAGGAGAATAACCAGATAGAATGAAAACAAACCGAGGAAAACGAACAAGGGGAGCCAAAAGCCAAGACAATTAAAAGCAAATCCCACTTGTTATTGTGACACGAGTTATACAACATATTACCTAGTGACACCTACTTCGCTTTGCCGCCCTTACTCGCTAACTTCTTTGAATATAGAAGTGCGATAGACTGAGTGAATAAATTACTCAGCTAACGAGTATAACGAGAAGAACTCAAAGCCTGGGCAGTTAAAATAGTGGGGTTGCCAACATTTTAACGGAAGGAAACTTCGTCAACGGGCAAAAAGGGGGAGAAGCCAAAAGTGAGCAGGTAAAATAGTGCACTAACCAACTTCTTAAATGGTGATAAATAACCATACCAATAACAAAAGTGAGAAGTGTAAGAACACAGTCAGTATTGCAGAGCAACTTTATAGTCAGACATAGTGACTAAATGATAGGAAACACAACAACCAGCACAAGGCCCCGAGGGCCACACTGCAGCAAGGCCCAGCCACACAGACCAGCACACAACGCACAAAAAGCACTGCAGAGACACACCAGTTTATACCTCTGTGTTATAGCCGTTGATCGCAGGGGCATCGAGCACTTTCGACTGAAAAGGACGAAATCAAAAAAAGTTGTCCAGCATTGCGTGCCTGTATTGCATGGATGGAGAGCCAATAGTGATGTCCAGCTGCTGCTCTACAGGTCTCACCCCGATAAGCCAGATATGACGGAAATTGAGAACGTGTGCCAGTACGTCGTAGCCTATGCTAGTAAGAAGAACCACACAACGAAGGAGGAGAAGGAAGCAATCCAAAATATCATAGAGAGGTGAGTGACTTTCTCTTTCAAACCTTTTTTTCCCTCCCTTGTCAGAATTTTAAACTGAGACTTGCTGCTCCCGACTTTCACTTGCACTTTTGCTTTTGCAGTTCAAGCTCTGATGACATCAGTGGAGTCAATGCGCTGGTAAAGATGTCATTGAACTGGATGACCAGCAAGAGATTGATTAGCATCCAGGAGGCCGTGCACGAGATCGATCGTTTGAACCTGACACTTTGTTCGGACGAGATCAACTACGTACCACTTGCAAGCTGTATGAAGCTGCGCAAGTCTACCGAGCGTAAGCCAAGGGACTTAGTGTATTGCTATGGCAACAGAGACATTAAACATGACCACTACTCCCTCGACCGATACTTTTACGAGGTATTCATAAAACAATCCTTCATGAGGGACGAGGATAGCGGGAGGGTGAAGGACCGAATCTTGATTGCCAACGGCCTGAATTGCCGACCATGCCATCCCATTGACTTCAACTACGTGAGGGGCATGCTCATAATGCATAAACCATGGAGCGTCCGCAAACCTCTCGACACACGAGACAAGCAGGCAACTATCAACACTTTCAAGAAGATGCTGGAGGATAAAGACGTGCCAACCAACGTGTGGACAGAGTACATGCGAGCAGTGAGGTACGCACAAGAAAAACGCATCGAGGTGGTTGCAAAACAGGGGGTACTAGATGCTGACGTGGACTTGGACGAATTAGACCACCACGATGCGGAGCAGTATTTGCAATGGAAGAATTCCACCTTCCTGGACGATGGGAGAAATGGGCAAGATTCATTGAAGGGCGAGAAGGTCGACAGAGGAATTGATCATGATTGGAGCGTATCATCCTTCAAAGGTGAGCGTGATACCACAGTTGATGGGGATGTGTACACACAACAACTTCGTGATGACTGCAAACAATTGGAAATCACCAATGCAAACAACCTATCCATACCGCTCAGGTCGGACGGGAGCAAGTATTCGGTGGACATTCTCTCTGACGAGCAGAAAATAATCGTCCTTGCCGTAATTGATACAGTGGTGAAGTTCCTGACGAACGATGAAGATTACGAACCATTGCGGGCAACAGTGGTAGGGTGTGGCGGGTGTGGCAAGTCACTGATTATTAACACAATCATCACCATCATACGCGAGCTCACAAACTGCAACGGCTCGGTAAAAGTGGCGGCACCATCAGGAAGCGCTGCCTATAATGTTGGCGGGTGTACTCTACACAAGCTCCTGGACATCAATGTACAAGTGCCTTGGAAGTCACTGAACGAGCAAAAGAGATCAGCCCTGAACGAGAAATTGACGGAGCTGCTGGTGTTCATGCTGGACGAACGCAGCATGCTGAATTCTCAGGTTGTCTTTGGTGCGGAAGAGCATGTGAGGGAGTGCGTGTATAATGGTCACAATTCAAGGGAGAGGTGGGGCGGCGTTCCTGTGGGTCTATTCTTCGGAGATGACTACCAGCTCCCCCCAACTGACAAAAACAGAGCCATTAACGGCTTCACGAAGTACTACTGCAACAAATCTCCCCAGCCAACAACATACAGGAGCAAGAATGGGCAGATCTGTGACTACGAGGGCGTAAAAATACTGACAGAAATGATGACTCAGAAAGTATTCATGCTGACCAAGAATTTCAGGGCGTCGAAACCCGCGGATAATGAGTTGATGAGCAGATTGCGTGTTGGCGAACCAACCGAGGAGGATGCAGAGAGGTTGATGGATCTTCATTTGAGCAATTACCCAGCCAAGTTCGTCGAAGAACTCAAGCAGGATCCGCGATGCTTGTGGGCTTTTGCAAAGCGGGATGCCATGCACCAGAAGAATACAGAGATGCTTGTGAAAACACACAGGAGCAACAAAACACCAGTTGCAAGGCTGTCGTGTGTTTTTGACAGTTCTCACGCAGGATCAACCGCTTATACTAGTCACTTCTACGGGAAGAATGTAACATTGGACTTGGATATTTGCGTCGGAGCACAAGTATGCCTTGAGACAGCGAACATAGAGCCGAATGCTGGACTTTTTGTTGGTGCCATCGGGAGGGTCGTAGAAATAGTGTATGACAAGTCAGTGGGGCCAAACAGTGAAAGAAGGGACCACCTACCCAAGTATGTAGTCGTTGACATACCCTCGTTCATGACAAATATAGCATTCGGTAGAGTAGATATGGATTCTCTATTGGTACGTAGAAATACTGGTATCTTCGTATTTAGGATGATTGTGACGAATCGAAGAAGAAAAGATCATGAGATGATCACACAAGTAGAATTAATGATATCGTAAGGGACGAATACATCGAGTTAGTGAGGTGATCCTCAATAATTGATTGCACAGCTAAGCACTCACAGATTGTAAAATCTGTCAGATCAACTAGTCTCGAGTCTTTACTTCAACCTCTTTGGTTGTGTAGGGCACGGAACTGACAATCATCCACATTCCGACCGCTGGTCCGTCTTGTCTGATGGTTGAGATCAAGCTCACTGCCATTTTCAAAAGAACGACCGCCGGTCCTAGTAATTGAAGTTTGGACAAGATCTGATTCGACCGCTGGTCCATGAAGATAAGGGATTTTATTATGCACCATTAAACCGGGTATTTAATTTTTCAGTGAGACGTGAACTCGGTCCGAGGGCCTAACGAATTTGACACAATTCAGAAAACTGTAGTTCCCATTATGCACTTTATGATGGGGTTCAAAAATCAACTATGGTCTAAATTTATGATCCCTAAGGATGATAATTTCATCGTTGTTAATGCTGGTGATACTTTCATCGTTATCGTGAAACAACAACCGAGCGTGAAATATACTCAAGCCGTCCGAGGCCCGCTTGATTCTCGCTTCCCGTCGGGAGCCCCTTTGGGTAGGTTGGCTGACATGTTAATGGATATGAATTTGATTAACGCCGTGAAAAATCGGAAGAATGAAGGCAACAACAACTCGTTATCCCCCTTTTCAACAGCGGGTAACAACAACAACTGGGAGGGATTTTATTATTGTCCTCCATCACCATTGCTCCAACCTGATCTCATCGACTTTAGGTTTAACCTTGCCGTGGATATCTGGCGCTTTCACATGAGCACATCCATTGATCGCATGGATGCGAAACGTTCCTTTGGTGAGCAATCACGCCTCTTTGATCGTGGCAATCCAAGCCTATCGTCGGAATTTGGGGAGAGGCAGAAAATAATTCATGGCTTCGCTGTTGAAGGGATTGGGGAGTGTCATGCAACCATTATTGTTCCGGTTGACGGGGAGCATATCGAACGATGCGGGGTGGATGTCTCTATTGTCTGGATAGTTATTACGGACGCCAATGATATTGTATGGGGAGCCAGTGCTTTTGCCAATCATGTCGACCGTCTCCAAGTCGTAATATGTGAGTATGCCCCTCACGTTGGAACAGGAATTTTTGCATGCGCCATGTTGGTTGGTGAGAATGGGGAGCTAGTATTTGACGATGTCAAGTATCATATGGCTACTACTGTGGATGTTGGTGGTATTGTTATTGTGACTACCGGTATTATTGTGCCTACGGTGACGGTGGCTGGTACTTCGAACAATGAGATTTATTACAAGTCAGGTGAAGTCTTTCCATTTGCAAGTGTTATTATTTCATCATTTAATGGGTTTAATGTCGTCGACGTATCGCCTGCTCCATATCTTGCTTGCAAGTCTGTTGGGAATGATGTTATCGACAACGTTTTGCGGGAGGTGCTATGGGGAGATTTGATGCGTACACAAGTACATGAAGCTTCTGTAGGGGGAGAGTTGATACTTACACAAGTTCATGACGCTTTTGTACGAATTGATCACGGCAACGATGACACTGCGATGCATTTGAATGAGAACGGCGTTGCTGACAACGACGACTATCCATTGGTTTTGGTTATTATTGTTCCAGAATTGATCGACATGCATGATAGGCGTGTATCACTTACGAGATCTTGTTTGATGTGTGGTACCGATCATGTGTCTTGGAATGAAGAATTTGGTAGACGGCTGGTCTATGGGGAGCACCGTGCATTATTGAGCGATGGGGAGCACCGTGCTGGAAGAGAATTGCTTTCTTTGGGCAATGGAAGCTGCTGCTATTATGATGGATTGAACATCCCTAGCAATCCTGCTTATTCTGGCGAAGTATTTGATGATGATGCACTCACTTATGGCAATGAAGAAGGACTCAGTAGTAAGAGCGAGGATGTTATCTCTGGAGAGTTGGATGCATTGAGGTGGGTGCATGAATGGGGAGAGCACGAAGGAGTTCTGACGAAGCAGGAGCGAGTACGAGGGGAATATCTTGCAATTGATAGAAGGATCATCGTTTTGAGAAATTTGTTGGTTGGTATTGATGATCCTTATGGATTGATGAGTTATGAGGAGCATGAATCTTACAACAACGGCGTTGGGAATAACATGTACTCATGGGGAGCGATCTTCAGGGTGATAGCACGGATTTATGCAGCGACGATTGGCGTGATCAATGGTGGAAGTCTTTTGCATATTAGTACTGAAGCAATACTAGATGGTGAACTCGTTGGTAACTTGACGACACACTGTACTGCACGATCGGGTAGTGATGAGTCATCTTGTACGGATCGCCTCAGCTTCATGGATTGCGATGATCGGATGTCTCTTGGATGGGCGAAGTCTACGCAGCAGAATGACAATGCGAAGCAGTCATTACTTTGGGGAGCAACATCCACGAGGTTCGTGACAGAAGTCTACGACAAGTCAGGCAACGACATTTCTGCAAACAATGATTGGTCCAAGGCTTGGTCTATTGGAAGTTACTTCGAGTACACAACATGTGGTGATGATGAATTGACACTTGGTATGGACGGAGTTGCAACGCCGCATGGTACTGATAAGGATTCCCTCTACTTCGTTGCGGTGAACTCGAGCGATAATCGTGTTGGGCTTGATGGAAGCAGCAACCCTTATTCCACCGTATTGGGTACAAGGTACACAGCGGATAGCGCTTTTGCTGATTACAACTGCGTGCTTGTCGACCTATTCTGTGGTGAGTCATCGGATACGAAGGATGCTTGTTTTGATGCTGCGATTTATACCGCGAGGACTATACTAGAGAGGACAAGAGTCAAGTATACACCGCTTTGTCTCGAGGTATTATCTCAAGAGCAACATGCATCATCTGGATTCGACGAGTCGATTGCTTCTGAGGATATTCTGTTCGTGCAAGAAGGATCTATGACAGCATCTGTCGGAGACGAGCTGTATCAAGACACGACGAATGTCATGTCTAATGTTGACGCAAGGAGTCAATCACACGACCATGATTGCCTGTACAGGTCTTTGCCCAGCAATCGAATTTGGACAATATCGAATCATAGGGGAGTGACAAATATAGCATTCGGTAGAGTAGATATGGATTCTCTATTGGTACGTAGAAATACTGGTATCTTCGTATTTAGGATGATTGTGACGAATCGAAGAAGAAAAGATCATGAGATGATCACACAAGTAGAATTAATGATATCGTAAGGGACGAATACATCGAGTTAGTGAGGTGATCCTCAATAATTGATTGCACAGCTAAGCACTCACAGATTGTAAAATCTGTCAGTTCAAGCCACCTACAGAAAGATGATCCAGTGCTCAAAATAGACCGTTAGTAGCTCTATCTACAAAAACTAAAATCATTTTCAGATCACCAAATTTTAGGATATTATAGAATGGAACAAGACGAATTCATTGGTATAAATTATTTTCTTCAAAATATTTCTCACTTTTGAGAAACACGTAATTTTTCAACACATGCTTAAAATAGTATAATTATTGCAAAAAATAAAAAAATATTTTTCACTACTAATCCCTTGAGGGCACCACAGGAGTGGAACATGCGACAGGCACCACAGGGGTGG
Organism: Skeletonema marinoi; assembly: GCA_030544225.1. Taxonomy (NCBI): domain Eukaryota; phylum Bacillariophyta; class Thalassiosirophyceae; order Thalassiosirales; family Thalassiosiraceae; genus Skeletonema; species Skeletonema marinoi. Next base: position 904,333 of record CM060506.1, read on the forward strand.
AACATGCGGCACTTTTCCTACAACTGGAGACAATCCGGCACATCGATAGTTCCACAGAGACTAGGCATGCATTTATTACAATGGCACCAGGAACGGGAAAGAGTGGTTTATATAATATCTCGCTTGCGGCTTCGGCATTATATGGCATTAGACCGCAGCGGACTATTGTCATTTCACCCCACAACGGATTATTAGCGCAGCACCATCAGCAAACAGTTGATTATTTCAGAGCACTGCCAATCTCCGTCAGCTGTTTTGAGAGTAGCAACATAACTGACGACACCAATACACCGCCAGTCATCGACCATTCCTCTCTAATCTTTGTCTCCATAAGTGCATTCCACAAGCTAATGAAATATCATCGGGGCTTCATTTCGACGTGGGGTATCAAGCGAATTATTATTGATGAGTATCACAACATCATTTCTGAGATCTTCCGCTTTGGTTATTCATGGGACTCGCTCAGAAACCTGACTTCACTACAAGCTAAAATTGTTTGCATGTCGGCAACTGCAAACCAATTTATTATGAACTGTGCCTCTCGTCTACTGTCGATGGGCGATAACTGTAGAGTCATTGGTGGCACTTCCACTTACAGAGTACCCAATGTCGCCATCACCGATGCCGATGACACTACAATTCCTTCACGGATCGATTGCACTATGAAAGAGCTTCAAAATGAGCCTAAACAAAAGGGGAATTTTCTTCCTTAAGAGCTAGAAATGGCTCCTAAGGAAACCGCTTTGGCTCTTAAGGAAATGTCTTGGCTCCTAAGGAAATATAGCTACTGCTAGTGGTTTTAAGCAGTATTAGCTCTTCAAGCAAATATGTGCCTCAGGAGCGCTCCAAAGACAAATCTCAAAATTCCACAAATCACACATCTGAACACAAGATGGTGGCACCATCACTACACCCAATACTATTTGCAGCATTCTTCCGTCCCCCCCCATTATACTTCTCAGGGACCTTCCAAACATCATTGCCGAGACCGCCTGCACGTTTGGTCATCATGGCTACTGTATTCATTGACATATGAGAAGTGAAGCAGTGAGACGCTCACTGCTCATTGTTTAAAAAAAGTTCAACTCATGAGTCAGAAGTTAGTAATCTATTTGCTAGAAAAAGTTAGTAAAGTTAGAGTTAGCAATTCTGATGACATCCAAAAGTTAGGAAAGTTAGAGTTAGCAATTCTAATGACTGCCAAAAGTTAGGAAAGTTAGAGTTAGCAATTCTAATGACTGCCAAAAGTTAGGAAAGTTAGAGTTAGCAATTCTGGTGGCTTCTAAAAGCTAGGTAAGTTAGAGTTAGCAATTCATCTCCTTCCCTAAAGCAAAAGGTTTTTTTGCCCCATACTCCCCAGAATTGGGGAGTTGAGGTACCCCATACTCCCAACCTGGCCCCATACTCCCTGTCAGCTACTGCTAACTGTTTTGCACAGTCTTAGCTCTTCAAGCAAATATCATGTCTGATCCGGTCAAATCTCCAATCTCGCTCACAGCACAAAGCTCACAAGATGGGGAGCCCATTCTCACTAGCTACAGCAGTCACAATACCGGAGCAATTAATTATATACATAGATATACTTTGACGGATGTCTTCACTATAATCGTGCGCAGCTGTCCGCCGAATATCATTCCCACCACTGATGTATCCGCTGCCGTATTACAGCACATCTGCAGCGGCAAGCACGAGATCGTCGCTCAACACGATCCCCCCAAAGACAGCGCCTCTCTGTCCTCCCAAATCAATTATCCCCGTAGTAGCACCGCCCGCCCCTTCTCAACATCAATGCGGGTCCCCCCATTAAATAATACTTTCACAACTATTATTTTTACATTGTTATCTACTGCTTCACATCCGGAGTTGAATTACTATTGACTATTTAATATTTTTTTAAACAACACTTGCAGATATTGCATAGAGAGTATTTGAATAGACAACAAAAGTAACGCACTAACCTCGATCGTTTCCCGAACTCGAACCCAGACACTGTTACAAACTCTCCAAATATTCCACTTATGTTGGTGGGCGTCAATCCTCAATGGACTGATGATGCTTATACAACCCTACTCGACTAACGAAGTATCACAGAAGTACTCGATATAACGAAGTACTAACAATATAGCCGTAGGGCAGATATTTACATGGTGAAAAAGAAATTAAAAGTAAGATGTTGGTGTGTGATGACACGAGGTCAACAGACAGACCTTAAAAATGACTTGCGTCATAATATCCCAATAAGTATCATTCCCAATAATGATGTACAGATGCTCAAAGAATTGCATACATGTAACACTCCCCTATCAATGAATTTGATCATCCATTTCAATATTATCCTTCGGTATATGTTCCCCATACTTGCTCCCCATACTTGCTCCCCATTTAGCTCCCCATTTATCCAAGTAGTATTGGAAATTAATCCACGTTGTGACCAGGATCTTGTGGGTTCATGTCGTCAAACGTAAAGGAATCAACGTTTGATAAGTCAACCAAATCACCATCTGGAATTGGATTGGAAAGTGAATCAATGCTCGGTAGGACTTAATTGTCTCATCATCTGTGTAACGATGCTTTCGAGTAAAAACGACATCATCGAGGTAGAGATGAGATTGCCTATCAGCAAAGGGATTTCCATAAAGGGTATCAGTGAGAGCTGGTACGACTCGACGTCTTGAAGATAGAAAGCGACTTCGCTCAGCATGATTGACAGCAACATTGTCCGTATGGATATAGAGCTCAAGATGTTGAGGCAAGAGTCGTCTAGTAAAGACATCGGCGACATTGTAGTGTGGTGATTGAAGGATCTCAGATAGATGATTCCGCTGGTTACCATTCTCCCCAGAATTGACAGTAGATGACTGCACGATATCATTGGTATGTCCCATAACACTATAATCTGGTACAGAGTTGTCATACATGGAAGGATTCCAAGGAGAGTCACTAGTCATAGTGATGCGTGGAAGATTCTGTAGATCGTCATCTGATGGATAGATCATGCGAATGTATGGAAGTCCGTGATGAATGTCGAAGGGAATAATGCTTCCATCCTTGTGAACAAGACATTGTCTTCCACCAAGTAGAACAGAGTCGTCAAAGACTTCACAACCTCCATCTTGAAGTTGAATCTTGGAATGAATACTATTCACGCTCTCTATCTCCCCATATTCATGAAAGATTCCAAGCACAAATCGACCGTCATCTAGGCGAATCTTTGCAGCAAAAGTTCCAACTTGAACTTCAGGAATGTCAATACCACCGATTCCAGTGACACCTACGTGACGTGAAGGTGAGGCATAACTCAATAGTCTAATTTCATCTGAGTTACCAAATCCATAGTTTGCACCACCGTCGACAAGGGTCTTGTTATAGTCATGCAACGTGACGTGAGTGGCATCGTGTCCGGCAGAATCGTCGCTGGAGATATCTTGATGTAGTTGTGCCATAGAAGCAAACCTACGAACTGGAGCGACGGAATGTGGTTCACCGAGTAAGTCAGGAAATGATGCTGCAGCCATTGTATCTCGAATTAATTCCTCATTAAGTTCTTCTGGCAAATCACCATGGCGCCGTACAGCCTGTCAGCGTGCCAAGTGGTGAGAGTGTTCTGTGCTGTAATGCGGGCCCTCGGGGCCTCTCCCACTATGTCTCTGGGGAATGTTTTTCTTACAAGGTATCCGACTGTAAAGTTGCTCTGCAATGCTAAATTTTGGCTAAGTGTGCTCGCCCCCCGCCCCCTCTTCGTTTTTGCGCGCGCGCGCCACGTTGCTTCTCAAAGATTTTTCGGATTTTTTTTCGAGCTCACAGCAGCCACACGCCACACACAAAACAACCATGGCGAGATGGCTTCCTTGCGCTTACAAGGCAACCGCCGGGAGTTAATTAGTGATCAGCATGTGTATCTTGTTGATCCCATCGCCACGGCGCAGCGACTGATATGCGGCGATTTCAACGTATCAAGCTAGTTGATGTGATCTACGGCTCTACATATCGCCGGCGATGTATCGACACGATAATGAATAGCCACCGAGTTGAAGGGTGGGGTGTGCCATTAGAATACAATTATTTTGTCATGCAGCCAACATCAAACAACGAAATTATTTGGATTCGGTCGATCGCCTTCATTCTTCCACCACCCCCAACAGCATGGCACGACAATTGCCTGCATCGACGACTTCGCACACGCATCCTCACACATCTCTAATATTATATCGGAGATCAAGAGGAGCATGTGCCGCAATAGATATGTGGCAATCTACATCTTTTATCGAAGGGGTAGTGGATAATGTTGATACGCATAAAACGAGTGTGGTGACGAGTTTAGATTAATTAAGTGACGGCAACAAATAACAATTAACATCGGTCAAATATCTTCGGGCAAACCAAACTTCAACGCATGAAACAAAAGCAGCGGCAGAGCAGCAAGAGCAGCAGCACCAATGTGAAGCAGAACTACATGTCACCCTTACGGATAAAGCAATCACCAACTGCTTAGCAATGTCAGAAAGGGAGAAAGAAAACCAACACCGCTGGCTCAAAATGCAAGCTGAAAACGCAGCAATTCAAGTAAGATTGGAAACGCTGATCATCGAAACCAACAGCGGAGGATCACATCCAACTCCAACAAAGCGTGGGGGGAGAACGGCGGGGGGAGAGGTCAGAAGGGATTACTATCAGCTTCCGCCAATTTAACCGGCAACTCAACAAAGCGTGTGGGGAGAAGCGTGGGGGCGGGAGGCCAGAAGCTCCGTCTGCCAATAAATAAAACCAGAACCTGGTTTTATTCTGGGCGAATAGTGGCATGAGAGAAGAGACTAACATCATAGCTGTCCAAAAACACTTCAGCGAACACTCATTGAAGAATATTGAAGAATCAAATCAACTGAGTCACCGATCCACCACACTGCCATACAACAATTAGCCATCACCATCAAACATCATCTTCAGGCAATCCGACATTCCAAGCACACAACAAAAACAGCAGCAGCAACAACAACAACAATAGAGTGCACAGATCTATGTCACCAATCACAAACTGGAACACACATTGGAAGATCGAATTCAACTAAATCACCCGACCTCCAAACTGTCATGCAACAATTAGCCATCACTATCGAACATCATCTTCAGGCAATCTGACATTCCAAGCACGCAACAAAAACAGCAGCAGCAACAACAACAACAGAGTCACAGATCTATTTACATGACATGCATTTTCGCAGCAAATATCTGAAAGGGAGAAGCAAGACTGCCACCACAATGCTCGAAATACAATCAAAACCCCGACAAAACATATCAATTCAAACGATTTCGAGAATGCGGAGCATCTAAATCACTCTGTTTCCTGTATCTCTTTCTCGAAATGAGGGATATAGCCAAATAAAAAGTGGCTTTAAGCCAGGTACTTCTCGCTTTCTATGTAGGAATCACTACAAAACCTACGCCGGTATGGTCTACAGAGCCTCTACGTGTCCTTCAAGATTTAAATCTCCTAAATCCTTCGTTACTAATTCCTACGTGGTTTCCTGTAGAATTGAGTTGGCCCATTTTGGCCCAAACCCTGTATATGGAAATGGAGGCACCTCCGGTTCCCCGGACTCCGCTTTGCTGCATCTCCCCGGGGCCCCGAGGGCCGATCATCCTCTGATTGAGTTTGACCATTCCGCCACTTGACAGATCTAATCTTGTTATGATCCTTGAGTAGTTTGATCAACTGACGCCAAGTCTTTATACCCAAAAGGGATAAGGCGGACTTTATACTTGGTTCGTCGACAAATACATCACACACAACATGATAGAAGAGAGGGTTGGAAGGCATGGCACTCTTCGTTCCTGCTGCCATATTTTGATAGGCTTCACGGTAATCAAATGTAAACTGATGGATAGACCAGTAGTTCCTCGAAGCTTATGACAAGCTAAGATGTTGTGCAATACAACGGTCAGTTGTATACAACAGTCAGTTATACACGATGATATAGATTCTCTGAAAAGATAGGCACGATAGCTTTAATTAATATCCGGAGCGCATCGACGGATATTATTCCTCGGCTTTAGTAGCTACGGGGCAGTTCCTCGCGAGACAAATGTTAATCTAAACAACACTTGCAGATATTGCATAGAGAGTATTTGAATAGACAACAAAAGTAACGCACTAACCTCGATCGTTTCCCGAACTCGAACCCAGACACTGTTACAAACTCTCCAAATATTCCACTTATGTTGGTGGGCGTCAATCCTCAATGGACTGATGATGCTTATACAACCCTACTCGACTAACGAAGTATCACAGAAGTACTCGATATAACGAAGTACTAACAATATAGCCGTAGGGCAGATATTTACATGGTGAAAAAGAAATTAAAAGTAAGATGTTGGTGTGTGATGACACGAGGTCAACAGACAGACCTTAAAAATGACTTGCGTCATAATATCCCAATAAGTATCATTCCCAATAATGATGTACAGATGCTCAAAGAATTGCATACATGTAACACTCCCCTATCAATGAATTTGATCATCCATTTCAATATTATCCTTCGGTATATGTTCCCCATACTTGCTCCCCATACTTGCTCCCCATTTAGCTCCCCATTTATCCAAGTAGTATTGGAAATTAATCCACGTTGTGACCAGGATCTTGTGGGTTCATGTCGTCAAACGTAAAGGAATCAACGTTTGATAAGTCAACCAAATCACCATCTGGAATTGGATTGGAAAGTGAATCAATGCTCGGTAGGACTTAATTGTCTCATCATCTGTGTAACGATGCTTTCGAGTAAAAACGACATCATCGAGGTAGAGATGAGATTGCCTATCAGCAAAGGGATTTCCATAAAGGGTATCAGTGAGAGCTGGTACGACTCGACGTCTTGAAGATAGAAAGCGACTTCGCTCAGCATGATTGACAGCAACATTGTCCGTATGGATATAGAGCTCAAGATGTTGAGGCAAGAGTCGTCGCTGATATGTTGTTGCTGTTTTCATCTCTGTATATTTATGTGGAGCGTCATGTCACCCATGTGAACATGACGTCTCCTGGGCGGATTGGACATCCTCATCCACGGATAATTGATGCACCGCTACTCATTCAACGCTGCTGACAAGACGGCGATTGATTGCCGAATGGATCGCACTATCAACGAGCTTCAAATAGAGGCGCTAACTGTCGAATAACTCCACCGACTCGCCGAGTAGGATGACACAGCCGCTGCAGCTTCTTCCGTCATTCAATTATTTTTGGGAGTTTGCTGTGTAGTTGATGCATATAATTAACTCTACCAATCAATTCCTCTGCATCTCATGTCGTCATTAGCCATGCGGTCACGTTAATGCTATTTTTACATGTGATGTATTTGTGTCCAGTGTCTCTAGTGACTAGGGAGAGTAGTGCTTCCGCTCGGTTGACATGGTGGTTTTGAGGGCTTTTGGAGGAGGGAGGAGGGTCGCTCCGGGCAAACTAAAAGTGACCCGGGGGGAGTTCCTTTTGGTTGGCTAGATAAATATTAAGAGCGAAAAAAACTTATTGCGGGAAGGCAGAAAAGTGACAACCCAGGATCCCAATGTTGTGTTTCGATGTGGGTAGGTAACAAGCGCCTCTCTCCAAAATCTTCAACTCATTTACCCCCATTTTCTTACCTCTTCCCGCAATAAGTTTTATCAAAATATCTTTCTTCGCTAAGTTTCTAAATGCCCACTTGCTTTGCTCTTAGCGATGCATTGGGATCAACAAGATCCACCCACCAACTCTAAGCACCATGACGCCTCGCCCCCCTCCCCAATAATTAACTCACAGCAGCAGCACCATTGCCACCACTACCACGCCGACATTATTGTTATTATTAATGCGCCCCCCCACCCTGTTAATTTGACCACCAAAAATGAGTCGCTGCCTTCGAAACTCAACATGTCTACAGCATCGTCAGATAAAAAAATAATATCGACAGAACTCGATCATTCTCGTCGCCCGCCGCTCACAACACGGAGCCGACGACACTGCCATTCCTTCTCGGATCGATACCGCTATCGAAGAGCTTCGAATGCAGCCGCCAACCGCTGAATAATTCCGCCTTCTCCCCATGCACCACCACTCCAACCAATTTGAGTTATTTTGGGGGAGGGATTTTTATGATATGTGCAACACCAACTTGACATCCCGCCGCTCACAACACGGAGCCGACGACACCGCCATTCCTTCTCGGATCGATACCACTATCAAAGAGCTTCGAATACAGCCGCCAACCGCTGAATAAGTCCGCCTTCTCACCATGTACCCACCACTCCAACCAATTTGAGTTATTTTGAGGGAGGGATTTTTGATGTGATGCTACGCCAACTCTATGCCCGCCACTCACTTACTACTCGATGCCGACGACACTGCCATTCCTTCTCGGATCGATAGTAACAATGCAAAAGAGCTTCAAATCGAGGTACTACTTGTCATCTAACTCCGTCAAACTCGCCGAGGAACATCACAATATTTGAGGGAGAGATTTTTAATTAAAAGATGCAACCGAAGTCGACACCCTACCGCTCACTACACGGAGCCGATGACAGTACCATTCCTTCTCCGGCCGATAGCACTATCAAAGAGCTTTGGATACAGCCACTAAACGTCATCTAACTCCACCAAATTGCGTCACCACCACCACTCCAAACATATTTGAGGGACAGAAATTTTATTCTCAACCAACATCATTGCTACACTGGTCGTAGCCTATTTTTAACGTAATTAATCAAACTGGTGCCGTGCAGCCTGGCTGTGTAGCCTGTTCTGGAGCTGACAGGACAGAGAGAGAGAGCTGCAATGCGGGCCCTCGGGGCCTTATTTGGTATATCTGCTCCTTTTACTTTGTTAGGTTATTTTTCAGGGTTACCCTACTATAAAGTTGCTCTGCAATGCTTTGTGTGTTGTTTCTTGCTCTTCTGTCACTTGTCTCTTTTCTCTTGTGTGCGCGCCCACCCCATTCTATTTTGCAAAAAGACAGCCATCTTCAAAAATCTGCTTTGAAAATAAGACAGCCATCTTCAAAAATCTGCTTTGAAAATAAGACAGCCATCTTCAAAAATCTATTTTGCAAATAAGACAGCCATCTTCAAAAATCTATTTTGCAAATAAGACAGCCATCTTCAAAACAAAAAGAACATTTTCAAATCAAAAAGAACAAAAAAGAACAAAATGACCGGATCCGGTCATTTTGTTTTTTGCTTCTCTTTTCTCTTGCACAGCTTCTCTGCAGGATGAACGCGCACACAGCACTGTGAGAACCATATGAATTAGTTTTGCACTTTCTTGTAATGACATTTTAGCTCAAACTCAGGCGCATCTAGAGCATACCTGGTACTTTTTTACATAGGAAATCCATACAAAATCAATTCCTACTGTGTAGCTGGTATGGTCTAAAGGGCCTCTACGTGTCAGACAAGAAATGTTTCTTCCTAAATCCTTCATATACTATTCCTACTTAGGCTCCTGTAGAAATATCTGGTCACAACTAGTCACTATTGCTCACCATAGAATTGAGGGCACCTCTGGCACCCCGGAATTACGTTTCACGCAATCTATCCGGGGCCCCGAGGGCCGATTAATTCCTTCACCCAACATGTCCGCAGTAGTGATGTTGTTATGTAATATATGTTTATATCCGCCGGCGCTCATCAGTATCAATTAATCTTTCATCTCTGCCGCCGGGCCGGAACATTTCCATGTGAGAACTCAGCACGCTCCTCCCCCAAAAAGCACATCATCATTACATCACAACAAACTCAATCTGTATCAGCTCATTCCGCTTGTACAATACTATCTCCATTCCAACCCAAGCGCCCCCCAATAATTAATATCAAGTAATTATCCCCATCGCTGCCGATAATTACTACCCGCTTCCATCTTAGCAACAATATTATTCGGAGACAATGCATTACATACAGCAGACTGTCATTGGTCCTATCTGTACATCTCCCGGATGCCAATGTACAGTTAGCAATAAGACTAGATTATTCTCTTGTAGCGCCAACACAATCAATGCTCATTGGAAGGCGAAGAAATGTTTCAATGGCAAGCAAAGTGTAAGAGGTGTACACGCACAACTGAGAGAAAGACTCCGTTACCTTCACACAACATCCATCGGCAACAATGACATTGCATTCCAACACTTTCGAGTGGGCGATGAAGGAGTGACAAGAAGAATGCAATATCACTGTTCCCACTGCGGGTTAGTTGATAAACCAACTAGGCTACTCAGGCAACATTGTCGACCACCAATGAGTGACGAAGTTGAGGGGAGGAAGTGGAAGTGCCCTGGCACACCTGTGAATGATTACGTTCTGAAAAACAAGTACAATCAAATGGTGCCGGAGTCGTTCTTCATGGCTATGGTCGCCGGTGACTCACCTCTTCGGCGATTGCAACCTGACCTACTAATAGTTCCTCAAACTATTCCACCGCCACCGCCACCATCACCACCAACACCTGTTGGAGTTCAACAGCACATTGCAGGGGCAACACCACCAACATCATCAACATTGTCACGGCCCAAAAAAAGAATCAAAGTGTCACCGCGTCAACTAAGCGAAGTAACATCTCCACAATACATCCCTCCAACAGGCCGTCACCGTATTGTTATGGAACAGATACGGTTGTTGGATCATGTTGGAGCTGAAAACCATTACGATTTCTTTTTACACATCTGCCTCGGCACTGGAAATTTGACCCAAAGGTTGCTGGCAATGGCACTGACCTATCGTACTCCATTTGATCCCGATCGAGATGACCCTCACTTGAAAGTGGTGTTGAGGGCTGCTGATCTATGGTTTGTGTCACAGAGTGCAAACATCGACGTCAAGCTCATGAGTGCAAACATGCAAGCAGCGTTGTATCGAGTGGGGACCAATGTGGATAACGACGACTCGGATCTCCTTGGAGGGAAGACATTTGTTCCAACCAATGATCTCCAACATGTGAAGAAGGAGGTGAAGTATTTCCTACAATTTTTATTTCGAGAGGGCCATGTGCATCAGGACCTAAAGCAAAAGGTTTTTTTGCCCCATACTCCGTAGAAATCCGGAGTGTGGGGTACCCCATACTCCGAACCCTGGCCCCATACTCCGTACCAGCTACTGCTAACTGTTTTGCACTGTCTTAGCTCTTCAAGCAAATATCATCTCTGATCCGGTCAAATCTCCAATCTCGCTCACAGCACAAAGCTCACAAGATGGGGAGCCCATTCTCACTAGCTACAGCAAGTCACAATACCGGAGCAATTAATTATATACATAGATATACTTTGACGGCTGTCTTCACCATATTCGTGCGCAGCTGTCCGCCGAATATCATTCCCACCACTGATGTATCCGCTGCCGTATTACAGCACATCGGCAGCGGCGAGCACGAGATCGTCGCTCAACACGATCCCCCCAAAGACAGCGCCTCTCTGTCCTCCCCAATCAATTATCCCCATAGTTAAGAGGATTTTTTCATCTTTTTGTTCCGGATGTCCATGAAATCTTGGGATTTGCTCCCTGACTATGTATAGAAGCCATCCGTGTTACTTTCTCCCTACCACAAGTCTCTTTTGGCCTTGTCTAGGCCCTTTTTCATGTAAGAAGTCTATTTCTTGCAATTCATTTTTTTGTGAGGGGGGGAAAAGGGGGAAAGTGGGCAAAACAGAGGAATAGTTTTTTCCTTGCGCCAAAAATGAATGAGAAGGCCCATGAGAACCCCAGTTGTCACATCTTTGATTTTACAGGTTAACCCCCAGCTTCCCTTATCCAAGATTCAAATAGGCATTGACTTTCTTTTCTTTTTTGTCTTTTTTGTCTCTTTTGTTCTTTTTGAGGCCCAACACATGAACTTGCAGGCCCAACACATGCGAGCGGCCAGTCTGCCGCTTGCACACTCCACCTAGCCCATGGCAACATGCCGCAGATGACAGAGCTACATCGCTATCCCTTTGGATTGCAGGTCGCCATCATTTGCAGCTGTTGAAGCCACTACCGACTCCCGGCCGCCGCCTCTGCCGCCGCCCGCCTTCGCCGTTGGTCACACACCGGCAAGAACACAAACCTGCTCGTCGTCGACTCCGCATCTCTTCCATCGGCGATTCTTCCGACACCACCACTGCCGCTACCGCTGCCGCCGCCGCCGGTCTCCCAGTTGTCGGCCATGTTTCACCTTTTCAATCTATTCACAAAGAGAGGAGATGATCAGAACAATAAAAGCAGCAGCAGCAGCAGCAGCAGCAATCCTGCCCCTCCTCCATCATTCGGAGACATGAGAAGCGACGACGTAAACAAACGCCGCGACTCCTTCAGGTATCATTTCATCGGCAGCGGCGACAACGATAGAACCGACTTCGACAACATCTCCATCTACAGTGAAAAAGCAGCAGCAGTCATTAAAGTTTATTGTGTAGACACTGTCACAATTTCTGGAGGGCAAATAAGGCACAATCCAAAGTCCGGCTACAAGAAGGGATGGTTTCTCCTCTCTAGTTATCCATCTAATATTTGGGTGAAGGAAGAGCATCGATCGAGTATAATGGACTTTATTCGCAGCAGGCCTTCGCTTGGATTCGAGCCGCTACCGAGCAGTTCATCTACGCTGCTGTTGAACAGCCGCATCAAAATGGATCCGCTGACGTTTAGCAGCATGTTTATCAAGTTTGCTATCGGCGAAGTTTTTATCCAAGAGTACGGCCAGAAAGCTCATGTGGACTGGATGTTGAGCAGAATGAGATCTGCCCGCAACGCCGACCCTGGTTGCAACATCACCTTTGATGCCGCCACGGTGATATCTGCCCATCAATTATCCTCGCTACTTGGCCATAACCATCCCCCCAGCGGTGATAGTTTGATAACACTGGTGTTGCCGTTTATAAACTGGTGTGTCTCTGCAGTGCTTTTTGTGCGTTGTGTGCTGGTCTGTGTGGCTGGGCCTTGCTGCAGTGTGGCCCTCGGGGCCTTGTGCTGGTTGTTGTGTTTCCTATCATTTAGTCACTATGTCTGACTATAAAGTTGCTCTGCAATACTGACTGTGTTCTTACACTTCTCACTTTTGTTATTGGTATGGTTATTTATCACCATTTAAGAAGTTGGTTAGTGCACTATTTTACCTGCTCACTTTTGGCTTCTCCCCCTTTTTGCCCGTTGACGAAGTTTCCTTCCGTTAAAATGTTGGCAACCCCACTATTTTAACTGCCCAGGCTTTGAGTTCTTCTCGTTATACTCGTTAGCTGAGTAATTTATTCACTCAGTCTATCGCACTTCTATATTCAAAGAAGTTAGCGAGTAAGGGCGGCAAAGCGAAGTAGGTGTCACTAGGTAATATGTTGTATAACTCGTGTCACAATAACAAGTGGGATTTGCTTTTAATTGTCTTGGCTTTTGGCTCCCCTTGTTCGTTTTCCTCGGTTTGTTTTCATTCTATCTGGTTATTCTCCTTTCATTCTAGGCTTGGTCTGTAGCACGAATGTTGCATGAATACTATTGTCTTTGGCACATTATTCCGTACTTCGTATCGACAAGCTGGCCTTTTCATATTAGGCGCGCTCGTCTTGTGATACTCCTCGTCATCCATGTAATCAAGAATTATCAGCTCGTCGAATTCGTCGGGATATTGTTCTTTTATTGCTTTCCTGTAACCAGGAATTATCTTTTTTGCTAAGTTACTGTCGCCGCTCGCTTGTTTTATTATCTTTGTTACCACAGCGTTGCCCAGTGCATTATTTGCCAGGCCTAATTCCATTCTAAGCTCATTTGACAATGCAGTGATTGTGTCAACACTATGTATTTTGCTCCCGTTTTGTCCTATATTTCTATTGTTCATGGTAGGTCGTGTGTTGTATGTTGCTTGTCTTGGTCCTTTCCTCTGCTCTTCTTTACCATCATGGACCAATCTACTTACTTAAGTAGTTGCTCACTTATTGGTGGTGTAATCACCATGGCGCCGTACAGCCTGTCAGCGTGCCAAGTGGTGAGAGTGTTCTGTGCTGTAATGCGGGCCCTCGGGGCCTCTCCCACTATGTCTCTGGGGAATGTTTTTCTTACAAGGTATCCGACTGTAAAGTTGCTCTGCAATGCTAAATTTTGGCTAAGTGTGCTCGCCCCCCGCCCCCTCTTCGTTTTTGCGCGCGCGCGCCACGTTGCTTCTCAAAGATTTTTCGGATTTTTTTTCGAGCTCACAGCAGCCACACGCCACACACAAAACAACCATGGCGAGATGGCTTCCTTGCGCTTACAAGGCAACCGCCGGGAGTTAATTAGTGATCAGCATGTGTATCTTGTTGATCCCATCGCCACGGCGCAGCGACTGATATGCGGCGATTTCAACGTATCAAGCTAGTTGATGTGATCTACGGCTCTACATATCGCCGGCGATGTATCGACACGATAATGAATAGCCACCGAGTTGAAGGGTGGGGTGTGCCATTAGAATACAATTATTTTGTCATGCAGCCAATATCAAACAACGAAATTATTTGGATTCGGTCGATCGCCTTCATTCTTCCACCACCCCCAACAGCATGGCACGACAATTGCCTGCATCGACGACATCGAACATGCACACCACGCATCCTCTTCTATCGGAGATCAAGAGGAGCATGTGCCGCAATAGATATGTGGCAATCTACATCTTTTATCGAAGGGGTAGTGGATAATGTTGATACGCATAAAACGAGTGTGGTGACGAGTTTAGATTAATTAAGTGACGGCAACAAATAACAATTAACATCGGTCAAATATCTTCGGGCAAACCAAACTTCAACGCATGAAACAAAAGCAGCGGCAGAGCAGCAAGAGCAGCAGCACCAATGTGAAGCAGAACTACATGTCACCCTTACGGATAAAGCAATCACCAACTGCTTAGCAATGTCAGAAAGGGAGAAAGAAAACCAACACCGCTGGCTCAAAATGCAAGCTGAAAACGCAGCATTTCAAGTAAGATTGGAAACGCTGATCATCGAAACCAACAGCGGAGGATCACATCCAACTCCAACAAAGCGTGGGGGGAGAACGGCGGGGGGAGAGGTCAGAAGGGATTACTATCAGCTTCCGCCAATTTAACCGGCAACTCAACAAAGCGTGTGGGGAGAAGCGTGGGGGCGGGAGGCCAGAAGCTCCGTCTGCCAATAAATAAAACCAGAACCTGGTTTTATTCTGGGCGAATAGTGGCATGAGAGAAGAGACTAACATCATAGCTGTCCAAAAACACTTCAGCGAACACTCATTGAAGAATATTGAAGAATCAAATCAACTGAGTCACCGATCCACCACACTGCCATACAACAATTAGCCATCACCATCAAACATCATCTTCAGGCAATCCGACATTCCAAGCACACAACAAAAACAGCAGCAGCAACAACAACAACAATAGAGTGCACAGATCTATGTCACCAATCACAAACTGGAACACACATTGGAAGATCGAATTCAACTAAATCACCCGACCTCCAAACTGTCATGCAACAATTAGCCATCACTATCGAACATCATCTTCAGGCAATCTGACATTCCAAGCACGCAACAAAAACAGCAGCAGCAACAACAACAACAGAGTCACAGATCTATTTACATGACATGCATTTTCGCAGCAAATATCTGAAAGGGAGAAGCAAGACTGCCACCACAATGCTCGAAATACAATCAAAACGCCGACAAAACATATCAATTCAAACGATTTCGAGAATGCGGAGCATCTAAATCACTCTGTTTCCTGTATCTCTTTCTCGAAATGAGGGATATAGCCAAATAAAAAGTGGCTTTAAGCCAGGTACTTCTCGCTTTCTATGTAGGAATCACTACAAAACCTACGCCGGTATGGTCTACAGAGCCTCTACGTGTCCTTCAAGATTTAAATCTCCTAAATCCTTCGTTACTAATTCCTACGTGGTTTCCTGTAGAATTGAGTTGGCCCATTTTGGCCCAAACCCTGTATATGGAAATGGAGGCACCTCCGGTTCCCCGGACTCCGCTTTGCTGCATCTCCCCGGGGCCCCGAGGGCCGATAATTTTATTCGTCGCCAATGGCACTTCTTTTCTCGTTTCCGCCAATCTTTTTCTCGTCTGTCCACCACACCACTTGCACATTCTCTGTGTCCTTTCAACTTCACATCATGTAGTGAGTTACATCGATGAGTCAGTTCTGCTCGTTCTAGTGTAATACTATTTGTTTTCTCAATCCTCTATCATCCATGGTCGATTGGCAATCATCAGTTCCGTCGCGCTCTTGCGTTAATAAGCCCGTCAGTTTGGCGTCTTTGTTGACTCTGATTCGTCGATTGAATGATGAGCTGTTCAATAGTGCTAGGTCTGTTTACCGCAGCAAAGCTGATTATACTATTGAAGTTGTCACTTCGAGTGTCGTTAGCCAGGAAATTGACTCATGTGAATCCTTCTTTGCATCTGGCGGCGTATTGATCTCTACTGCCCTAGCGGTGAATTGGCATACCAGGTCCGGTTTTATGTTTGACGACCATTTCTGGCGGCTGTGGGACGTTTTAGTTATGCGTAGTGGTTGGGTTACTTTGGACTTATCATCCTTTTGTTCAATTTACAACATTGGGTGTCGTGGTGATTTCTTACCTTTGGTACCAACGTTAGAGCCGTTGTCTTCCCTCGGTCTGACTGTAGATCCTTTGTCATCTTCCATTGTTGGATTTAGCTTATTTAGGGATTTGTTTGACTTATTCAATTATTTTGTCTCACATAAACGATGGGGGTTTGGCAGCAAGGTCGTTTTGTATGGAGATCGGTCGGTCAGCTATCTCGAGTACCAAATCAAGCTGTTGGATTTGATGATAACTCGCCTTTCGCCACCAAGCGACTTACTTCACGTGTTTTTAGATTTGAATGAGTGGGGCGTTTGTGCGTCCTCCTCGTTTGCTTATATTGTTCCTTGTCATGTCGAGGAGTCCAGAGCTGTTTTGTACGTTATGATATTAGTGCTACGATATTCCTTGGTGTTCTCCGTCACAGCTGATTACTGCCCGAATATTATAAAGTACTGCAATATCAGTCAACTTTAAATTATTGTAAGTTAAATTCTAATCACTGCTGTGTAATTTGGTTGATGTTCCCTGTTCTTGTCGCAGTTCGTTTGCCTTATGTTTCTTCCAGTTCGGCTTCAAATGTGTAGTCCTGGTTGTCAAAAATACTTAGCGCAGCTTCCTCAATGAATATATATCCTTCCACTTGTTTAGTAGGCTTTTGCCGGACCTGTAGTACCGTTGTTCTTGTTGTTCCCTCTTTGTCGCGGTAATCCGATACTTTGTAGAGTGGTGGAGCAGCAAATTTACCCGATTTGATCCGTTTGCTATCTTCTTCCCTGTCATCTTCGTCCATGTGGTACATGTATACACTGTGCTCTATATTGTTCTCACCTAGCCACTGCTTTAGATTCTCGGCATGTCTCTGACCTTCTTCAAAGTGGCCAGTAGAGTAGTATTCAATCTCTCTGTTGTTGCATTGCTCCATAGTTATTTTGTCTACCTCATCTCGTGTAGTGTTGTATGTATCCAGAATAGCCTGCTTCACATCTGACATGAACATTAGCGTTGTTGGTCGCATGTTGTCCAAAGGACGCCAGCTGAATCCGCTAAGGTAAGGAATGACATCGTTCAACAACTGTTCAATAGGATTATCCTGTTCAGCATGTGTGCTGCGGTGTATAATGTTGAAAAATGAGAATTTGTTGAGGAATATGCGATCAATCTCGTGACAATGTAGTAGTTTCATAATGGTCTGTCTTACTTTTCTTCATTGTCCACGATTTCATCAGTCACGTCTTGTTCAGCGTCTCCCACAGTCACTGCTTGCGCCATAATATTGTACAAGTCGCTGTACTTTCCGCTTTCGCCAGTGCTGGCAATCTTTTGCAGCACAAGAAGCACTGTCTTATCTTCGATGTGGTCATATCTTTTGGCAACATTTTCTAGCAAGGTTGTCACGGCTGTAGTTCGTGAGTTTTCTGTGTTGTTACTTCGAGTCTCTCCGTCACCCGAGCGACTCTCGTCATCTTGCGACTCTGACATATCGGCCTGCGTGGTCTTCTTCGGCTTCTTTTTTGTTGTCAGATTTGTAACGTCTTCTTCCTTCTTCTTCTTCCGTTTCTTCTTTTTTTTAGCTGCTCTTGGCTTATGCTTACCCATCGACAATTTTTGTGTTGTGTTCTTCTTCTCGGTGTTCTCTACCAGTGGCTCAAAGAGCGAACCCACTATATCAGGGAAGGTCGTGCAATTACCAGATGATACTGACTGGTAATCCTGCAGCCTGACGCTCTCGTATTTGTCTTCTTCTGTACCCGGCGTCGGTGTTGCTGCCTCAAGATTTTGCCTGAGTGTTGTAGTTTCGCCTCCTACTCCCCTTGGGACCTTACGGAACTTCTTTTTCCAAAAATACAGACCATTTTTGTCAAACTCCTCCCATGTGATGTTGTTGCCAAGTTCTTTCTCGACGTCTACGAAGGTAGTCACTTTGTCCCATACATACACCCAAAGTGCGACCATGAGTTTGTTGTACCCTACCAAGCTTCCGCTCGATGTGTAAAGGTGATTCCAGCCCAGAATGTCATACACATTACTGAGCTTCTTGACGTCATCGCCGATTACTTTCTTTAAGCTCTCCCTAAGTAGTTCTAATGCTTGTTCGATCGTTCCTTCGTGTTCGCCTGTGAAGTATTCCTGGGTAGCCTCATCGTCGGTGAATCTGTCCGGCTGTAAATCCGTTTTCAGCGGTGGATTGAACCCGTATTCTAGCCAGACACTCATGAGCATTTCCACGTTAGCAAAGTACAACATATTGCGCATGAAACCCATATCGATTTGCTTGCCCTTTGCTTTCAATGTGTGCGTAATTATCCTGTACTGTATAGTTGTCAGCACAGTGAGTTGTCCGTACGACAGTCCTGTAATTTAGCAAGATGTGATTTGGAGGTAGGCGTGGTTGTTAGATAAAATACTGGGGACTCCAGCATTTAAACGAATTGTGCAAGCCACTTACTCATTCCTTCCCAGTAGAGTGTCTGATCTTTCTGATCTCTTCCCAATGAGTCGATTAGTCTCACGGCATCTTCGCATCTGCCGAACAAACATGCTGCTGTAAGCAAGTTCTCCAAGAAGACTGCATTGGCTAGCTTGTCATTACCGTAATCGCCTATTTTCTCCCCCAGGTAATCAATATCCGGCATATTCTGCATGTTTCTGTTGAAGCTCAGATTAAAGTACCCGTGCGATGCAAAGTATTCCGCGATTTGCAACCGTTTTTCCCGATCCATTCCACCTTGTCTCAGACAGATTTCAAAGATCAGAGGCCCGATAATAAGCAAATTTAACTCGTGAAGGTCAAACGAGTCCTTGGCGCCTTTGGCTGTATCGGAGTAACTCTCTGCAAAATAACACATCACCATGTCACCCTCTTTACTTTTCACATACACTTTTGGAGTGATGCAGGCTCCTGTGCAAAAGATCTCGTAGTCAGTAAAGCAACGTAATGGGTTTGCTATCACGGTGTCTTTGCTGACCTCTCCTTTCTTCTTCTTCCCCTTCTTCTTCTTCTTCTCACCATCTTTCTTATTCAATTTAAACATCGCTAACTTTCCATCCACCAAGCTCTTATAGAAGCACTCTTTAAAGACTACGCCAGATTCAAAGACGTTTGTGCTGTTCCCCGTTTTCATTATTTCTGCAATTTCCATTAAACTGGTTCTTTCCGAACTGACGTGCTTTGCCACTGTAAGTGATGTGCTCCTATCAACACAGGTTCTCAGCGTATTTTTGACAGGGTACTCTTTTGTGTTTGCCCGAATTGGAATGCACAATAGTCCATTAACACTCACTTGTTTGGCATCTTTGCCCATAAAAATAGCTAGTATTTTCGTCTGCAAATCTGTTCCACCTTCCTTCGTCAGCTTGTTCTGGTCGATATTTTTTCCTTCTTTCCTCAGATACTCAGGGGTCAGCTTTTCGCCCTGAGTAGGTTCTTCCATCGTTAGCTTTGACATTGGATGCGCTTTTCTACCTGCCAAAGTGAAAAAGGATGCAAGTAGGCGATGATTGCCCTCCTCCATGCTGATCATAAGTGTATTAATGACGTCGAATGATTTCTTGAACTTCATGAACGCTGTCCAGGCAGAGTCTGATTCGACCTCCTTTTCCTCCTCGTCCTTCCAAATGAACTTATTTTGGAAGTTGTGTCGATTGTACTGCTCGGCAAAGTTCTTTCTTCCGTCTGAAGTAGTGACGTTGTTGCTAAACAGCATATTAAGGTCGTCGAGTGATAATGCTTGGAAGACTTTTAAATCTTGTGTTTGCTCACAAGGTGTACACTGCGGGCCGCTACTGTGCACCACTGATCCCATCCCATTCATTCCGTCGATGAGTAATATATCAGTATCTGGCTGTTGTGTGCAAGAATATAATTATCATTAGAACATATCAGTGAAATTGTCGCTTCACATTCAATTGCCAACATTTTAAATGCACACATCAGAAGAGCTCATCATTAAAATCATGGAGTCTCCATCATTTTATGCGCACGCTTCAAAATAGTTCGTCGTTAAAATGATGGGGTCTCCAGCATTTTAACTGCTCACATCAAATGATTTCTCCTTTAAAATCGTGGAGTTGCTTAAATTGCACACACTATCTGGTAAACTTACATTATTCACTCTGTCACACAATTCGTCCGTGGTGGGTTTGTTCATTAACAGCACCGAGACAAAGCTGCTCGACATCACATCCCCCTCGGTTAATTTCGCCTCGTTCGGATTCCCGGCGAGTGTATTTTGCAGCCTACTTGTCGTTTCGGATACAACAGGGTTAGCATTCACACGTGCTTCCATTACGCGTCCGCCAACAACATGCGTTAGTAACAACAGCACAGTTGCATGCCACTTCACAACAGATGCAACCTTCATGTTTGAATCACCTGGGTCGACGACTTCGGTAGTCTTGTTCGTCGCAACTTGATTTGCACTGCTTGTTGTGTCGCCGCCTTGCCCATGTTCCGACGCTGCAACTGTTGAGGTCGTTGCGTTCGCTTCGTCGTCATTGGTCGGCTTCTCAGCCGGCGAACCTACTCCTTGGCCGTTTGTTACTGCTGTTTTTTCCATGGTATATCTTGGTTGCTTTGTCGATGTGGTAAAATTTGTGGTACGTTTTGTTTTGTTGGCTTGTTTTACCAATTGGTTATCAGGCCACCTTCATTGAAGTCTGTATCTTACTCATTTTTGCCTACAATCAGATTTCGTATCTTTCCAGTGGACTGCTACTTAGCACATCTTGCGGTGGAATCAGTACTTCAAATAAATGCACACCGTTCAAGCTTTCTATTTCTTCTGCTAATTGACTGTGTTAGCTTTGCCAGTTCATTATCTGTTACCTTATCTCAATCACTCCGTCATCCTTATCATGTTAGTCGATCGTAGTTCTCAGCCAGTTTCCGCAGCCAAGGCCGGCAAGGCCGGCAAGGGCCAACGTAAAACGAAGTTCGTTCCGCCAGCTGTTACAAGTATTGTGTGGAGTTCAGTCGAGGATACGTTCTTGGCCCAGATCGCTGCTGACAAGCTTGGCGGTCGCAGCAAACTACCAAAAACCGCTCACGCAGTTGGCAAAGCGGCCTTTAACGCCTACTCGGCAAAGGACCTGGCTTTCATCTTGCAAGGAGTCGGGTTTAGCCAGTCACCCTTCCCGACGAAGAAAGCTGCTTTAATCAATGCTATTCTTGCTATTCGTTACGACAACAATCATTTGAGTCAAGATAATTCAACCGAGCATCTCGCGGGCTTGTCTCCTGCTGTTGATGGCAAGGCTTCTTCGGCTTCATTGGTGTCTGTGTCGCCTCGCCGCCGTAGCTCGGTCGGCGTTGTGCCTGCGGTCGCTAGTAAAATCAGGTGTGTTCGCTTGTGCTCTCTATGTTACTTTTTTTGTCATGTCACTGTCACATTTCTAACCATTAAAATACTGGGGTCTCCATCATTTAAACAGTGTTTACGACACTGCTCCCATTTTGGTTGCTTGCGACGATCTCATTGGACCTGGATGGAGTCGATACGATGTTCCTCGCAAAGATGGTAGCAACCGTGTTGATAGTTACTTCTTGTCTCCAGCTGGGCCAAATCAAGTAAAAATGAGGTCAATTTCCTCGGCCCGCCATCATCATCAAGCTAACTCATCTGTCTTGGTTGATGGCTTATCCTCTTCGATCAAATCAGTTAATGATGGTGGTACTAGCAACACAAGCGAGTTTGCCAGGCTCGATGATCCTTACAAGGACACTTCTGGCAGCGATGACGATGTCAAGAGTGCTGATTTACGTTTGCACAGTTGTAGGAAGAGTAGGCGTGTACAACGTTCTCGTTCTCAGGTACTCGAGGACAGTGACGCAAACGACGTCAACATTGACGATGGTGGGTCATATGAACAGGATGTTGCATCTAAAGCTAATGTTGGTAAGCTTGCCAACAGTGTCTATTCTGAGGCAATGCCGAAGCAGTCGGATCACGAAGAGTCTGATGATGAATCTAGTGTTATGTCTGACAGCAGTGACAGTTCTGATATTCTTTATGACTACACTCCAGCTGAGATTCCTACCGAAGCTGCGTTTGAAAGTACTTACAAGCGTCGTTGTCGTGAGTTTTATTACGACAACAACCTGATGGAATTAACTGACAACCATTCTATCGGTGTGTTGGAGACCTTAGTCACTTTATTCGCTGAGGCGGGCTCGTCTGATTTTGACTCTTTGAAAAGAATTATTAAGTACCTTCGCAAGCAGATGAAGTCTCGTACTACCGCAAGTGGCGTTCCCCTGACTTTGTCTCAGAAACTGGCAATGTCTGACTTGTTGGCCTCTTATTTGGGCGGCAAAGTGTCTAGCGAGAGAACAGTCAGGTGGAATATCTTCGTACTCTGTGCTTTATCGAAGCTCTTCAATCGTACATTGTTGGTTTTATCGCCACCGTCTATTGGTGATTCCACAGTTCGGTTATTGAACATTAGCCCGTCACGTTACAGTGATTATCGCTTCGAAGGTGGCTCAGAGTTCTTCCCTACTGGGGAAAGTGAATTGGAGTCGGATGATGATGCATTCATCGACCAGACTGCAGTTCAGCGTAGCGAAGTTGAACCTTTGATGTTCCGCGCCGCTGTCAATTTCGAGTCGCTCAAAATTACTGGTTACTTTCCAGTTAAGTCAGTCACAGATCTGATTGATTCGGATTTAGACGAGGAAAGTACATCTAAGTCGAGTGGTCTCAATCGCAGATCTTCGACTATCAAGCATGACGGCATTGCTGGGCCATTGAGCAGCCGGGGTTATGATGGGATTGGTGTTCCGAAGGTTGTAGCGGCTGATCACGTCAGTAGTCAAGGAAGTGGACTGTTCGTAACTCCTCAGAAGCGTCAACACCACGAGGACGAGGCCGACATTGTATTGCCTCCCAGTAAGATCAGGGTCAATCCTTATTTGAAAGCTGATTCAAGTAAGATCGACAATGCTGATACACTTTTGCCTTCTAAGCCCGGCAGCAGGACTGTCAATGTCAATGACAAAATCGGTGGTTGGGGTTCTTCTCCTATAGTCGTGGAGTCACTGAAGAAGAAACAAATCAACTCTCGCAGCAGAGTGGTGTTTGAATTGACGTCTGGTATTACTGATCGTCGAACAGGCGAGAAGGTCCACATTGGCATCCTTAGTAACATGGGCAATGCATTGTGGTATTTCAAGGCCGACTCGCTTAACCCTTCGTTTGCGCTCTGGTTTAAAGTGCAGGGGTCCAACGCTGCTGACTCCAATCCAGCTTTGTGTTATTCGACATGGGATGACAAATTTATTCGCGGAACTCATCACGGAGAGAATAAGTTGCAACGTAGGGGCCGAAGTACCAACGGTTCTTTGCCATATCCTGTTAGTAAGCCCAGTTGTGAGTTCAGGAGTAACCCGTCTGGCTTCCCTCTAGAAGTTCTTTCTAAGAAATTCGAGTCCACATTTCGTTCCATGTGCGATGATGGCAGCGTTCTTGCGTCTTACCTTTTCAACAATCTTGAAGAAAACGCTTCTGGCATGGTCAACAATTTCCTCGCTGGCAATTACAAGAAAGGTACCGAGAAGGGCAACCCTTACAAAGACGAAGGCGAGCTCAAAGACATGTTCAAGGCTGATATCGAAGACACCTTCAAGTATGGATTTGCACGCATTGTTTATAACAACCACTTGGACAAGCACTTCTGTGACTTCACAATCCAGCAGTTCCTGATCTCACTTGGTTACAGCAGTTTTGACGAACTTTCTGATGATGAACGCTCGTTCATCTACAGAAATGGTCTCTTTCCTGAGTGGGACGCTATCAGTGAGGAATCAATCAGCGGGTAACCTAACTACTTTGGTCACCAAACCGTATCAAACAACCAGAGGACGTGTTGTGGGGTGGATGGTGTTTGAGATTCTGATTCTTGATGACTACTAAGATTTAAATTTAAGAACCAGCTTTTTAAGACACTCAGTTAAAATGCTGGAGTTACCCTATTTTAAACGCTCGCTTTTTTGACCCAGTCTTAGTCGAGACAATCTACTGGAGTGTAGTGCTGTAGAGTTGTGTTGTAGTTAGATTCGAGAACGTGCTTATGATATAGCTTGTTGAGGTTACTTATAGTGGAACGTCACGTTTCTTTTTGAGTCTGCCAGCATTTGTTGCCTTGTTTCTTCGTTATCTTTCATAGCTTCCTTTGCTTTTTGGTTCGATCGCAGGGCTTGTTCGTATTCTGACTTAGTAACGTAACCGCTTCTGTACCCATTCTTTAATTTCTCCAACGATTTTGTTACTCCTTGACTTGCTGCGATACAGAAGTGCTTTACAGCTCGTATAGTATCAAACTGGTGCCGTGCAGCCTGGCTGTGTAGCCTGTTCTGGAGCTGAGGGGACAGAAAGAGAGCTGCAATGCGGGCCCTCGGGGCCTTGTCTGGTACATCTACTTCTTTTACTGTGTTAGTGTTTTTTTTAAGGGTTACCCTACTATAAAGTTGCTCTGCAATGCTTTGTGTGTTGTTTCTTGCTCTTCTGTCACTTGTCTCTTTTCTCTTGTGTGCGCGCCCACCCATTCTATTTTGCAAATAAGACAGCCATCTTCAAAAATCTGCGTTGAAAATAAGACAGCCATCTTCAAAAACTATTTTGCAAATAAGACAGCCATCTTCAAAACAAAAAGAACAAAATTTTATCAAATTGAACAAATGACCGGATCCGGTCATTTGTCCGGTCATTTGTTTTTTGCTTCTCTTTGCTTCTCTTTTCGCTTTTACCAGCTTCTCTGCAGGATGAACGCGCACACAGCACTGTGAGAACCATATGAATTAGTTTTGCACTTTCTTGCAATGACATTTTAGCTCAAACTCGGGCGCATCTAGAGCATACCTGGTACTTTTTTACATAGGAAATCCATACAAAATCAATTCCTACTGTGTAGCCGGTATGGTCTAAAGGGCCTCTACATGTCACACAGTAAATGTTTCTGCCTAAATCCTTCGTATACTATTCCTGCGTAGGCTCCTGTAGAAATATCTGGTCACAACTAGTCACTATTGCTCACCATAGAATTGAGGGCACCTCCGGCACCCCGGAATTACGCTTCACGCAATCTATCCGGGGCCCCGAGGGCCGATTACCTCTGCATAGTTCGTCCATCCCTGCTTCGTATCTTGCTATTGGGTGTCCTCCTGCAGCCGCTTTTTTTACATAAGCGGCGGCTTTCCCGTGATTCATTGTCACACCGATTCCAAGATGGAGCATGGTTGAAACGAAATACATTCCCTGTGCGTCGCCTAGTTTGGCGGCCTTCTTGTAACTGGTGAAAGCTGCACCATTGTTTCCTTTTCTGCACTGCAATGCACCGACCTTCATCAATAATGTGGGATTGTTTTCATGGTCAATCGACAACTCCAGCAGTTCGTCGGTGTTCTTATCTGAATCTTCGGGTGTTTTGCATCGACAAAATGGACAAGTTGGTTTCTTCTGTTCTTTGCAAGCAGTGATGATGTGAGCGTCAAAACATTTAGTGCATACTACCGTCCAGCAACACGGGCTGTGTGTCATTTCTCCCATGAAATGGTAACACTCTTCGTCTTCCGCATCCATGATTCTGTCAGCGTCGAAAGGCAATGGAAGTAGACAGATAGGACACTCTCCGAGGTGGGTTCCTTCTTGATTTTGAAACAACATCACTTCTCGGTCTGCCTTCTTCTTTTCCTTGCAAAGTTGCTTGTGTTGCGACCAGTCGTTAGCTTGACAAACCTTGCCGCAGTAGCGTACTAATCGACAACCAGAACATTTCATCAGCGAACTGCTTGTGTTAGCACATGCGCCACAGCGCTCTATGCCAGGATCGTTATCATTCATTTGGAGTTTGATCTCCAAATTATGTCAATGTCAGAGTCATCTGTGTGTTCTTCAGTTAGAGCTAAATAATTAAGACACACATCTAGATATAGATATCTCTTTCTTCTCCGCTCTCACGTAGCCTATTGTACTCCTCCCCCTTTTTATGCCCGTCAACGAAGATTCCTCTTAGTGAGACACCCGTCTCACACACCCCTCTCTAGATTCAAATCTACTAACGAACTAACTACAAATCCAAATACCTTGCGATTTACGCATGTATCTTCCATCTGCACGGAATTGGATATCCATCTATCCACACATAACAATCTTGAAGTAATCCGCCTGCACATCATTAAGTTAAGCATCAAAATGGACGTCAATAATAACTACGTTCTTCCGTCCCCGTCCAAGACCAAGATATGTAAGTAATCAACGTGTTCCGTATTTTTATTTTATTATTATAATTGCACATTTGATAAGGTACTAACAATTGTTTCAACGCAAAATTATCCCAATCTGAACAGCTCGTAAGCACGTCTTGGCTTATTTGAATTCGTGGTTCCTTGCCAAGAAGCGCAATAGGCACGGCAGACATGGCATACGACAGAACGATGTGCAAGATCTTGCTAACGATATCATGGATCGATTCGAGGAGGGGGAGGAATCCTTTGTTTTGGAATTCAGACCGACAGGATCAAGTCATGACGTACAAGTTGCAATATCATCTCCGGGTATACTCTCGCTGCAACAGATTGATCCATCGTCCCCGGGGTTTCGTGTGGTGTGCAAAGGGTTGATAGACGACACAATGAAGAAGGTAGCGAGTGGACAGCCTCTTCTCAATATTACAGAGACTGAGCCCGCTGCTCAATATAAAACATTCGTCGTCGGCAATGCACATTGCTTCACCTTGCCATTCAGATCGACAAATCCAAGTTTTCTTTCATGTGACGAGCACTCACCTGTCATTCGCACTCACCGAGGTGGTAGTGGTAGCAATGGTGATTGTTGTACGAGCAAATACTTTGAAAACTCTCTTCATGACACTATCGGGAAAGACTATATTATCATCAATGGCATGGATGTCAACACGCTAATGCCGGACAGATGGTTGAATGATTCAATCGTTAACTTCTGGATAAAATGGGTCAGCGTACCACGAACTCCCAACGACTTGGCTTCCAAAGTGCATGTCTTCTCGAGTCACTTCCTTTCGAGCGTCTTAACAAACAACTACTCTTCAGGGTTGAAACGTTGGCTTCGCAAAATCAACATATTCGAGAAGAAGCTGCTGTTGTTCCCTTTTCATGGCGCTGGTCACTGGAGTTTGGTTGCAGTGTTCAATCCTAGTCTCATTAAGCAGACTTCTCGGCGTTGGGGTGATGCTTCGTACTCTAATGAGGTTGCTTGCATGGTGCATTTCGACTCGCTCGGGCAACGAACCACGCACAGTGGCCGTGATATTTCTTGGGCCGTCAGGCTTGTCTTGAACAGTGAGTGGGATAGACACTACAACGTCACCTTGGACAGAACAGCAAGGCCGTTCACTCATCGATGCTTGCCTTTGCTTACACCAAAGGTCGTGTACCAGAATAATTCAGTTGACTGTGGGTTGTTCACGTGTCGTTATGCCTTCAACGCGATTGAGTTGCTGAAGAAACCTGTCAAAATGAGCGATATTCATGACAGGTTGAAGCGTTATGTATCAGACGAGCCGTTGTTCAACTTTACCAGAAATGATATCACTAGGATGAGAGTGGAAATTCACAACATGCTCGGATCAATAACTGAACAGTATCGAAGTCACAGAGCACCGGCAACAAATATATCAGAGGAGCTTGATGGAGTAGCAGTCAATCTGTTTGCTGACTCGGACGACGAGGTGTCCGAAGAAGAAGATGACGATGATGTTGTGATAATTACGAATGACATGAAGATCGGAGACGACTCTTCTGGCTGCAGTGGATCAAACTGGTCAAAAGGCATAGACGAATTGTCACTAGACGAAGATGAGGAGTTGATGTATGACAGCAGTGGTGAGTTTCACATTTTTTATTCTTGTTTGGCACCGTTAAAATAGTGGAGTCTCCAGTATTTTAACGGACCTGGCTTCTGTGCTCATTTTTATTGTCTTCACTATTTTTTGTACACAGGTGACACCACTGGTTTGCAGGGATTGATCGTCAGGAGAAATGTTGACACTTCAGCCGGGAGCGGCAGCACCACTCTAAACACCTTCCTACAGCTTGGCGATGTCATTGAATACAGGGATCCTGCACACAAGTCGCTGGCAAAGAAGGGCACAATTGTGTCAATAGGGGCATTATCATCTAGTCAGAACATACTTGGCTTGGACAGCGGTGATTGGCTCCACAAGGGCGTCCATCAAGTGCGCAGGATGCTGATCAAACAACTTGATCACGACGACCATATCCCCAACCCAAATCCAGTCTGGAAGTGCTTGACAAAGGTCATGATTATTACGCCATACCAGGAAGTGTACTCGGACGACGAGGACGAAGACGAAATGGACGAAGACAAGATAGACAGTTGGGATCAAGATAGCACAGCCACATCTGTCACAGCGCAGCAACCTTCGTCGGCGCAACCTGAAGTTGAAGAATCTTGCGAATTTGACGAGTATTCCAATAGCAGGACAGCAAACACCAAGCGCAAAAGAACGTCATGTGGCCAGACAAGAATCTCAGATATAGTACAGAGCAAGCGTGTACGGCGAGAAGATGCCAAACTTGACAGAAGAAGGCCGACCGAGAACTATCTCTGTTGGGCTGCCCCTGGAAATCAATACGATCGGGCGAAGCAGAAAATGAATGAGTTGTATGTGAAGTCACTGCAATTTGGTGTCGTGGAAAAGTTTTATGAGAAAAAGATTCATCTTCAGAAGAGTAAGACTCGTTTCGATGAACACGAGAAGACTTTTAGGCGGTTCTTGGCCAATAGAGAGAAAAGCGGAGCTATCCGTCTAGATGTAACAGAATCGATGGACATACAATTCATGGATAATCCCAACCACGGTGTGATTGGCAGATCTAGGGAGTCTCGTCGCAGCAGGCGTACTAAGGAGGAGCTTTTCAAGTTCGAGTACAAGATGAGGACGTTGCAAGTGACCACGTGCTGCGTTTGCAGGGAGAACAAGCTGATATTCCCCAAGGGCGTTGCTAAAGACATGCCCACGCTAAATTCAGTGGGCGACCACATATGCGACATCTGCAAGAAGAACAAGTGTCAAGAAAACAACAAATATTTGAAGGAGAATTTGCACCCAATCTGGTATGAGCGAGACGATGAAGGGAATCTCAAATATGAGGATGGTGAGAAAGTAACACGGTATGATATCCCTGACGTGCTGAAATCTTTGACGATGGCAGAGAAGCTACTGATCAGACGTTGTTCCCCATTGATACCCTCTCATCACATAAGAAATGGAGTGTATGGGATATTCGGTCATTGTGTGACGTTCGCTCAAGACATTGATAGCATGTGTACTGATCTGCCGCAAAAACAGAGCAACATGGTGATTTTCGTCCGAAATTTGAGTAACAGGCTGTCGGGAGAAATTCACACACAGCACTTCAAGGTTAATAAGGACAAGGTGCTGTGTGCCTTGAGGTGGCTGAAGGTACACCACGTTGGGTATAAGGACATTACCATCAATTCATCGAACCTGGATTGGATCAAGAAGGACACTGTTTATGATGTGGCAAATCAGTACACGATGCAAGCCAAGCAGAGCAAGCGGGACGGCGTACATGAAGCAACTGAGACTGTGTCTGGCAATCAATGCACTGGCGATGATGACGGCAATGAACTATCCTTCTCGACAGTGCATCCAAACGACAGAACTAGCGTACCTACTCAGGAGCAAGGCGATATCATCAGATCATTGGAAGAGGCGGCAAAGGAATCGAAACAGAAATACGACACACTTGATTTTCCACCGGTGGACCAAACCAAACCATTGAAGTGAGTACCCAGCTCCATGTGCTTTTTGTCATTACATTCACATCACACAATAATTGCGTTCGAGCTCACCATTATTTACATTTACACTTACACCGTGATTTCCTCACAGCGAATTTGACTCGACGGAACAAATATTCGTGAATGCTTATCCTTGGTTGTTCCCGGGCGGCATAGGCGACGTTTACGACCCAAGACGAGGCAAGGTAAAGTCCTTGATTGACTGGGCGCAGCACTTGCTGCATTATCATGACGGCAGATTCTTGAATGACCAAATGCTGGTGCTTTACATTTTTAACATGCTTCAGCGCCATGTGAACAACACGCAAGGGAACTATTTCTACAAGAATGATAACTTCCTTGGCAGGAATCCACCAACAGTGGAGCAACTACAACAACAGATGAGGGGAGGCAATTTCTCTTACCTGGGCAAATTGAGGTACCTGGCGAAGGGCATTAGAGGGAGTGACAGCTTTTGGAGAGGAAAGACGGCAGAACTCGAGTCTTGGATTGACTATCACATTGGGAGGGGTCATGGGCCGCCAACTCACTTCACTACGCTGAGCTGTGCCGAGAATTGGTGGCCAGACCTTCGAAGGCTGTTGGCAGATTTGGAACGCCAAGCTGGCAATCACAGTCACGCACAGCTGTTGCTTGAGGATGATTTCAAGGCTATGTGCGCCTCGGCAAAACGGTTCAATTTATACGTGAACGACTTCTTCATGAAGCGAGCAAAAGTGTTCCTTGATACCGTAGTGAAGACCGCTTTGGGCATCAAACACTATTGGGCCAGAGTCGAATTTGCTCCGGGTCGGGGTCAGATCCATTTACACCTCCTCGGCATAGGCAGAAACAAATCATACCTGTATGACTTTTACCGTGCAAAGACTGAAGAGGAGAAGGCAAAAATAATGGAGAAGTACGCAACAAACGTATTAGACATGACTTCAGATGTTGACGTAGATGAGGAGCACAAGACTGACACATCTGCTGATTCAATCTCGCCTCTAAAACGACGGTTTTGCGAAAGCATAGACCATCAAGAGGATTCAAGGTTGCTGTGCCAGGAGTGCATGGTACACAAATGCGACAATTACTGCCTTGGAGACTGCCCGAAAGTAGAGCCGAGACAATGCAGATTCGAGTATGGAAAGGAGACTGAATACGGCAAAGCAGACACGGATGGTCGCGAGAGGTTGGATACGTCTGTTATTGCTGTCGATCGCAGGGGCATAGAGCACTTTCGATTGATAAGGACGAAGTCTAGAAAAGTTGTTCAACACAGCAAGACGCTTTTGCAGGGATGGAGAGGCAATTGCGATGTCCAGCTATTGATATACAGGTCCCATCCGGACAAGCCAGATATTACGGAGATAGAAAATGTGTGCAAGTACGTCGTAGCCTACGCGAGTAAAAAGAACCACACGTCTAAGAACGAGAGGGAGGCAATCCAAAATATTATCGAGAGGTGAGTGATCTCTTTTTCTTTTGTGACCGTTTTCTCCAAATAAAATGCTGGAGACTCCATCATTTTAACCATCATTTTAAACTCACAACCTGTTTTAATGCCCAACTTTTTCCACATCAGTTCGAGTTCAGCCGACATCAGCGGAGTAAATGCGTTGGTAAAGATGTCTTTGAATTGGATGACAAGCAAAAGATTGATTAGTATTCAGGAGGCCGTGCACGAGGTCGATCGTTTGAGCCTGACTATTTGCTCGGACGAGATTAATTACGTGCCACTTGGTAGCTGTATGAAGCTGAGGAAGTCAACTGATCCGAAACCGAAGGATTTAGTACACAGCTACGGTAATAGAGACACGAAATACGAGCATTACTCTCTGGACCGTTACTTCTACGAGGTATGGATTAAAGAATCCTTCATGAGGGACGAAGATAGCGGCAGGGAGAAGGATAGGATCTTGATCGCGAAGGGCTTGAATTGCAGACCATGCCATCCCATCGACTTCAACTACGCGAGGGGCATGCTCATAATGCATAAACCGTGGAGCGTTCACAAACCTCTCAACACAAGAAACAAGCAGAAAACAATCGACACGTTCAAAAGGATGCTGGAGGAAAAGCGCGTTCCAACTAACGTGTGGACAGAGTACATGCGAGCAGTAAGGTATTCACAGGAAAAACGCATTGAGGTGATTGCAAAGCAGGGAGTGTTAGACGCCGACGTTGAAATGGACGACCTGGACCACAATGATGCAGAGCAATATTTGCAATGGAAAAATTCCAGTTTCTTTGACAATAGGATCGGTGGAGACGAGATGATGAAAGGGGGCGAGAAGGTTGATATAGGAATTGACTATGATTGGAGCGTGTCAACCTTCAAAGGTGAGCGGGACACTACAGCTGACGGTGAAGTGTACACGCAGCAACTCCGCGAGGATTGCAAACAGCTGGAGCTCACCAACGCAAACAACCTATCAATACCAAGGAGGTCGGATGGGAGCAAGTATTCATTGGACATCCTTTCAGACGAGCAAAAGATAATTGTCCTTGCTACAATTGACACAGTGGTAAAGTTCCTCACAAATGATGACGATTACGAGCCTTTGCGAGCAACGGTAGTAGGATGCGGCGGATGTGGGAAGTCACTGATAATCAACACAATCATCACCATAATACGAGAGCTCACGAATTGCAACAGCTCTGTCAAGGTGGCGGCACCATCCGGCAGCGCGGCTTATAATGTTGGTGGGTGCACTCTCCACAAACTCTTGGATATCAATGTACAAGTGCCGTGGAAATCACTGAACGAGAAGAAGAGATCAATCTTAAACGAGAAATTGAGCGAACTGCTAGTGTTTATGCTGGACGAGAGGAGCATGCTGAATTCCCAAGTCGTCTTTGGGGCGGAGGAGCACGTTAGGGAGTGTGTATACAATGGTCACAACGCAAGGGAAAGGTGGGGCGGCGTACCCGTGGTGCTATTCTTTGGGGATGACTATCAGCTACCCCCAACGGACAAGAAGGGGGCCATTACTGGCTTCACGAAGTACTACTGCAACAAATCTCCCCAGCCAACAACGTACAGGAGCAAGAATGGGCAGATCTGCGACTACGAGGGCATTAAAATCCTAACAGAGATGATGACTGAGAAAGTGTTCATGCTGACGAAGAACTTCAGGACGTCGAAACCCGAGGATAATGAGTTGATGAGCAGATTGCGTGTTGGCGAACCAACCGAGGAGGATGCAGAGAGGTTGATGGATCTTCATTTGTGCAACTACCCTGCCAAGTTTGTCGAGGAACTCGAGCAGGACCCGCGATGCTTGTGGGCGTTTGCAAAGCGGGATGCCATGCACCAGAAGAATGTCGAGATGCTTGTGAAAACACACAAGAGCAACAACACGCCCGTGGCAAGGCTGAGGTGCAATTTTGACAGCGCGCACGCAGGATCAAACGCTTATACCAGTCACTTCTTTGGGAAGAATATCATCTACAACTTGGATATCTGCGTCGGTGCACAGATATGCCTTGAGACAGCAAACATTGAGCCAAGTGCTGGGCTATTCGTCGGTGCAATCGGGAGGGTCGTGGAGATAGTTTATGACAAGTCAGTGGGGCCGAACAACGAAGGGAAGGACCATCTTCCGAAGTACGTGGTTATTGATGTGCCCTCATTCAAACCACCCGAGGGTGTGCCTGTGTGGGACAGAAATAATCCAACGGTAAGTGCTACAACTGACGAGTATGCATGATCTCCTCATCTTGATCTTAACTTACACTAACCACGAACTGTTATTAACACAGCATGTGCCAATAACGCCATTCGCCCTCAGATGTGACAGGGGCTGCTGTACTGCGACATTTATGCCAATGAAATTGGCGTACGCAGTTACAATCCATCGATGTCAGGGCCTGGAGGCTGGGTTCAGCAAGGGAGATCGATGGACTCGGATGATAATGGACCCGTCAGATATAAATTGGGAAATCCAAAATTGCTGTGGCACGCTTTATGTGGCAACCAGCAGAGGGAAGACTCTCGGCAGCAGGGGTGGGGAATGCGACCATCCGCAGGACAGCGCAATACACTGGACCGGGTCGAACATTTCGATTGATAGAATTGTCAACTGCTCAAAGAAGATGAATGGCCAATTGTGCGAGGCAGTGATCAAGAGAGATAAGTGGGTCGAACACCTGAAGAAGAAAGCTGAACACACGGCGAAAGTGACATACAACAATGAAAGGGCAACTATGATCCTCAACACAACATACAAGACAGCAATGGAGGGAAATCTGATACCCGACAGAGAGACTCTTGTGACAAGAATTGGCAACATGATCAAGTCTCCTAACAGCAGCTGGTCCGAGAAGAAGCCGGAATGGGAGCTGCCCAGGACATATTTCGATGCATAAGCATAAGAACCTTTGAGAGAGTTGATGAATGTTTGCTCACATCGTTTAAAATCATGGCAACTCCACTATTTTAAATGGACCAACAAAACGACCCAAATGAAAGGAGACAACAAATCACAAGAAAGCTTCTGGCTAAAGAGGACCGAAAGTAAGTTTGCTATCGGGAAATTACCAAAAATATTGTCTACAAGACATGTGGGGAGGACCATTTTTCTCGCTATTCTACAGAGGAATCAATACAATGACCTACAGCCATATGATTCTACACAGGCTCTACGTGTGCAACCAGAAATATTTCTTCCTAAATCCATAACATAGTAATTCCTACGTTAATCCCTGTAGAAATGTCTGGGGTAATTTTGGGTAAAATGACCTACAGGGTAAGGAGGGCACCTCCGTGGCCGCCGATAAAAGCTACGCTAACCGTCTGGGGCCCCGAGGGCCGATTAATGGTGTTGATTGTGTGTTCAAAGAGAAGTTCGGATTAAATAGCACTGTCAACAATCATCCAATATTCATGACTGCGCAGATGGAGTGGAGTCTCAGCGATGACGATGTCATGCCATGCGGCAACCTCAACGTACCCGCTTTCGGAAATGCAGTCATCAAACCTCATGACCCCATCCTCACAATGATGAAGGTTTACAACACAGCTTGGCACCAATTGAACCAAATTAGTGGTACCCTGAATATTGGCAGCATCTGGAAGAAAACATTCAGTGTAACAAAGAGGAGGCTTGAGATTGTGGAGGAGTTGGGGAAACTACTCATCGATGGAAAGGGCAATCCCCAGCTTCGTTTGGAAGGTACATACAAGCTCCCAGAAGGTTATCCTCTTAATGTGGTGCCTCATTTCTGCATCGACCGCATCCTTGATACCATCCAATGCCTTGACTACTTGCACCTCCCTGCTGGCTTTGTTGGCCAATCAATCCTCCGTGTTGTCTCCTATGCAAAATCTGACAAGCCCCCCAAGGTTGCAAGAGCTTTTTATGGATCTGACAATCAGCGAATTGACACAAGCCCGAGATTCAGATTTGCCAAGACTGTATTTGCCTGCTGTGGAGTCAGCTCGCCTGTCGCAGATGAAGTCTTCTACGACAGCTTCTGTGAGAGTAGTTTCTATTCTGCCATCGAGTGGCTTGGAGTGGAGGTGTGGAAGCATGTCTGCAGCGGCCATGGCGATCTGACAGCTGCCTTTCAGAATGCTCTCCCAAGAACAGCCAAAATTCCAATGCAATCTCTCTTGGACAGATCCACAACACTTGTTGGCAACAGCTTATCATCTGCACAGACCAGGCCTTTGGATGCACGTTGGGAGGGTAGAATCAAATGTTACAGGAACCGCTTTCCCTTTTACTGTCACATGATATTCCAACGTTATTCTGTCCTTGCTGATGGGTACACACATCTGCTACAACTGGCAACAGGTGAAGTAGAAAACCCCTTCTACTGTGACTTCTCCCCCCTGAAGTATCTCGTATGGCCACTCACACCACCTAATTCCAACGAAGACGAGCCATTTCCATTTCAAAACATCACCAAGGATGATTTATGTCAGATTGATGCAAATGCTAATCTTCGTCATCTTCTGGACATGGTAAAACTGCATACCCATGGCAGATCTGTTGCAATACGGACCGCATTCAACAACAAGCTCTATGTTCGAAGTCCCTGCTCAGAAGGCCTTTATGTTCTCCTGCAGAAAGCATGGGAAAAAATTGTCAACGATGAGTTAGACAAGGGTCAGAAGTGGAAGGAAAAGCTTGTATTGTCAGAGAAACCCAGGAGGAACCGCAACATTGTCAGTGATGGTAATCGGCCCTCGGGGCCCCAGACGGTTAGCGTAGCTTTTATCGGCGGCCACGGAGGTGCCCTCCTTACCCTGTAGGTCATTTTACCCAAAATTACCCCAGACATTTCTACAGGGATTAACGTAGGAATTACTATGTTATGGATTTAGGAAGAAATATTTCTGGTTGCACACGTAGAGCCTGTGTAGAATCATATGGCTGTAGGTCATTGTATTGATTCCTCTGTAGAATAGCGAGAAAAATGGTCCTCCCCACATGTCTTGTAGACAATATTTTTGGTAATTTCCCGATAGCAAACTTACTTTCGGTCCTCTTTAGCCAGAAGCTTTCTTGTGATTTGTTGTCTCCTTTCATTTGGGTCGTTTTGTTGGTCCATTTAAAATAGTGGAGTTGCCATGATTTTAAACGATGTGAGCAAACATTCATCAACTCTCTCAAAGGTTCTTATGCTTATGCATCGAAATATGTCCTGGGCAGCTCCCATTCCGGCTTCTTCTCGGACCAGCTGCTGTTAGGAGACTTGATCATGTTGCCAATTCTTGTCACAAGAGTCTCTCTGTCGGGTATCAGATTTCCCTCCATTGCTGTCTTGTATGTTGTGTTGAGGATCATAGTTGCCCTTTCATTGTTGTATGTCACTTTCGCCGTGTGTTCAGCTTTCTTCTTCAGGTGTTCGACCCACTTATCTCTCTTGATCACTGCCTCGCACAATTGGCCATTCATCTTCTTTGAGCAGTTGACAATTCTATCAATCGAAATGTTCGACCCGGTCCAGTGTATTGCGCTGTCCTGCGGATGGTCGCATTCCCCACCCCTGCTGCCGAGAGTCTTCCCTCTGCTGGTTGCCACATAAAGCGTGCCACAGCAATTTTGGATTTCCCAATTTATATCTGACGGGTCCATTATCATCCGAGTCCATCGATCTCCCTTGCTGAACCCAGCCTCCAGGCCCTGACATCGATGGATTGTAACTGCGTACGCCAATTTCATTGGCATAAATGTCGCAGTACAGCAGCCCCTGTCACATCTGAGGGCGAATGGCGTTATTGGCACATGCTGTGTTAATAACAGTTCGTGGTTAGTGTAAGTTAAGATCAAGATGAGGAGATCATGCATACTCGTCAGTTGTAGCACTTACCGTTGGATTATTTCTGTCCCACACAGGCACACCCTCGGGTGGTTTGAATGAGGGCACATCAATAACCACGTACTTCGGAAGATGGTCCTTCCCTTCGTTGTTCGGCCCCACTGACTTGTCATAAACTATCTCCACGACCCTCCCGATTGCACCGACGAATAGCCCAGCACTTGGCTCAATGTTTGCTGTCTCAAGGCATATCTGTGCACCGACGCAGATATCCAAGTTGTAGATGATATTCTTCCCAAAGAAGTGACTGGTATAAGCGTTTGATCCTGCGTGCGCGCTGTCAAAATTGCACCTCAGCCTTGCCACGGGCGTGTTGTTGCTCTTGTGTGTTTTCACAAGCATCTCGACATTCTTCTGGTGCATGGCATCCCGCTTTGCAAACGCCCACAAGCATCGCGGGTCCTGCTCGAGTTCCTCGACAAACTTGGCAGGGTAGTTGCACAAATGAAGATCCATCAACCTCTCTGCATCCTCCTCGGTTGGTTCGCCAACACGCAATCTGCTCATCAACTCATTATCCTCGGGTTTCGACGTCCTGAAGTTCTTCGTCAGCATGAACACTTTCTCAGTCATCATCTCTGTTAGGATTTTAATGCCCTCGTAGTCGCAGATCTGCCCATTCTTGCTCCTGTACGTTGTTGGCTGGGGAGATTTGTTGCAGTAGTACTTCGTGAAGCCAGTAATGGCCCCCTTCTTGTCCGTTGGGGGTAGCTGATAGTCATCCCCAAAGAATAGCACCACGGGTACGCCGCCCCACCTTTCCCTTGCGTTGTGACCATTGTATACACACTCCCTAACGTGCTCCTCCGCCCCAAAGACGACTTGGGAATTCAGCATGCTCCTCTCGTCCAGCATAAACACTAGCAGTTCGCTCAATTTCTCGTTTAAGATTGATCTCTTCTTCTCGTTCAGTGATTTCCACGGCACTTGTACATTGATATCCAAGAGTTTGTGGAGAGTGCACCCACCAACATTATAAGCCGCGCTGCCGGATGGTGCCGCCACCTTGACAGAGCTGTTGCAATTCGTGAGCTCTCGTATTATGGTGATGATTGTGTTGATTATCAGTGACTTCCCACATCCGCCGCATCCTACTACCGTTGCTCGCAAAGGCTCGTAATCGTCATCATTTGTGAGGAACTTTACCACTGTGTCAATTGTAGCAAGGACAATTATCTTTTGCTCGTCTGAAAGGATGTCCAATGAATACTTGCTCCCATCCGACCTCCTTGGTATTGATAGGTTGTTTGCGTTGGTGAGCTCCAGCTGTTTGCAATCCTCGCGGAGTTGCTGCGTGTACACTTCACCGTCAGCTGTAGTGTCCCGCTCACCTTTGAAGGTTGACACGCTCCAATCATAGTCAATTCCTATATCAACCTTCTCGCCCCCTTTCATCATCTCGTCTCCACCGATCCTATTGTCAAAGAAACTGGAATTTTTCCATTGCAAATATTGCTCTGCATCATTGTGGTCCAGGTCGTCCATTTCAACGTCGGCGTCTAACACTCCCTGCTTTGCAATCACCTCAATGCGTTTTTCCTGTGAATACCTTACTGCTCGCATGTACTCTGTCCACACGTTAGTTGGAACGCGCTTTTCCTCCAGCATCCTTTTGAACGTGTCGATTGTTTTCTGCTTGTTTCTTGTGTTGAGAGGTTTGTGAACGCTCCACGGTTTATGCATTATGAGCATGCCCCTCGCGTAGTTGAAGTCGATGGGATGGCATGGTCTGCAATTCAAGCCCTTCGCGATCAAGATCCTATCCTTCTCCCTGCCGCTATCTTCGTCCCTCATGAAGGATTCTTTAATCCATACCTCGTAGAAGTAACGGTCCAGAGAGTAATGCTCGTATTTCGTGTCTCTATTACCGTAGCTGTGTACTAAATCCTTCGGTTTCGGATCAGTTGACTTCCTCAGCTTCATACAGCTACCAAGTGGCACGTAATTAATCTCGTCCGAGCAAATAGTCAGGCTCAAACGATCGACCTCGTGCACGGCCTCCTGAATACTAATCAATCTTTTGCTTGTCATCCAATTCAAAGACATCTTTACCAACGCATTTACTCCGCTGATGTCGGCTGAACTCGAACTGATGTGGAAAAAGTTGGGCATTAAAACAGGTTGTGAGTTTAAAATGATGGTTAAAATGATGGAGTCTCCAGCATTTTATTTGGAGAAAACGGTCACAAAAGAAAAAGAGATCACTCACCTCTCGATAATATTTTGGATTGCCTCCCTCTCGTTCTTAGACGTGTGGTTCTTTTTACTCGCGTAGGCTACGACGTACTTGCACACATTTTCTATCTCCGTAATATCTGGCTTGTCCGGATGGGACCTGTATATCAATAGCTGGACATCGCAATTGCCTCTCCATCCCTGCAAAAGCGTCTTGCTGTGTTGAACAACTTTTCTAGACTTCGTCCTTATCAATCGAAAGTGCTCTATGCCCCTGCGATCGACAGCAATAACAGACG
This sequence comes from Skeletonema marinoi, assembly GCA_030544225.1. Taxonomy (NCBI): domain Eukaryota; phylum Bacillariophyta; class Thalassiosirophyceae; order Thalassiosirales; family Thalassiosiraceae; genus Skeletonema; species Skeletonema marinoi. The sequence goes on from CM060506.1 coordinate 944,485, forward strand.
TATCCAACCTCTCGCGACCATCCGTGTCTGCTTTGCCGTATTCAGTCTCCTTTCCATACTCGAATCTGCATTGTCTCGGCTCTACTTTCGGGCAGTCTCCAAGGCAGTAATTGTCGCATTTGTGTACCATGCACTCCTGGCACAGCAACCTTGAATCCTCTTGATGGTCTATGCTTTCGCAAAACCGTCGTTTTAGAGGCGAGATTGAATCAGCAGATGTGTCAGTCTTGTGCTCCTCATCTACGTCAACATCTGAAGTCATGTCTAATACGTTTGTTGCGTACTTCTCCATTATTTTTGCCTTCTCCTCTTCAGTCTTTGCACGGTAAAAGTCATACAGGTATGATTTGTTTCTGCCTATGCCGAGGAGGTGTAAATGGATCTGACCCCGACCCGGAGCAAATTCGACTCTGGCCCAATAGTGTTTGATGCCCAAAGCGGTCTTCACTACGGTATCAAGGAACACTTTTGCTCGCTTCATGAAGAAGTCGTTCACGTATAAATTGAACCGTTTTGCCGAGGCGCACATAGCCTTGAAATCATCCTCAAGCAACAGCTGTGCGTGACTGTGATTGCCAGCTTGGCGTTCCAAATCTGCCAACAGCCTTCGAAGGTCTGGCCACCAATTCTCGGCACAGCTCAGCGTAGTGAAGTGAGTTGGCGGCCCATGACCCCTCCCAATGTGATAGTCAATCCAAGACTCGAGTTCTGCCGTCTTTCCTCTCCAAAAGCTGTCACTCCCTCTAATGCCCTTCGCCAGGTACCTCAATTTGCCCAGGTAAGAGAAATTGCCTCCCCTCATCTGTTGTTGTAGTTGCTCCACTGTTGGTGGATTCCTGCCAAGGAAGTTATCATTCTTGTAGAAATAGTTCCCTTGCGTGTTGTTCACATGGCGCTGAAGCATGTTAAAAATGTAAAGCACCAGCATTTGGTCATTCAAGAATCTGCCGTCATGATAATGCAGCAAGTGCTGCGCCCAGTCAATCAAGGACTTTACCTTGCCTCGTCTTGGGTCGTAAACGTCGCCTATGCCGCCCGGGAACAACCAAGGATAAGCATTCACGAATATTTGTTCCGTCGAGTCAAATTCGCTGTGAGGAAATCACGGTGTAAGTGTAAATGTAAATAATGGTGAGCTCGAACGCAATTATTGTGTGATGTGAATGTAATGACAAAAAGCACATGGAGCTGGGTACTCACTTCAATGGTTTGGTTTGGTCCACCGGTGGAAAATCAAGTGTGTCGTATTTCTGTTTCGATTCCTTTGCCGCCTCTTCCAATGATCTGATGATATCGCCTTGCTCCTGAGTAGGTACGCTAGTTCTGTCGTTTGGATGCACTGTCGAGAAGGATAGTTCATTGCCGTCATCATCGCCAGTGCATTGATTGCCAGACACAGTCTCAGTTGCTTCATGTACGCCGTCCCGCTTGCTCTGCTTGGCTTGCATCGTGTACTGATTTGCCACATCATAAACAGTGTCCTTCTTGATCCAATCCAGGTTCGATGAATTGATGGTAATGTCCTTATACCCAACGTGGTGTACCTTCAGCCACCTCAAGGCACACAGCACCTTGTCCTTATTAACCTTGAAGTGCTGTGTGTGAATTTCTCCCGACAGCCTGTTACTCAAATTTCGGACGAAAATCACCATGTTGCTCTGTTTTTGCGGCAGATCAGTACACATGCTATCAATGTCTTGAGCGAACGTCACACAATGACCGAATATCCCATACACTCCATTTCTTATGTGATGAGAGGGTATCAATGGGGAACAACGTCTGATCAGTAGCTTCTCTGCCATCGTCAAAGATTTCAGCACGTCAGGGATATCATACCGTGTTACTTTCTCACCATCCTCATATTTGAGATTCCCTTCATCGTCTCGCTCATACCAGATTGGGTGCAAATTCTCCTTCAAATATTTGTTGTTTTCTTGACACTTGTTCTTCTTGCAGATGTCGCATATGTGGTCGCCCACTGAATTTAGCGTGGGCATGTCTTTAGCAACGCCCTTGGGGAATATCAGCTTGTTCTCCCTGCAAACGCAGCACGTGGTCACTTGCAACGTCCTCATCTTGTACTCGAACTTGAAAAGCTCCTCCTTAGTACGCCTGCTGCGACGAGACTCCCTAGATCTGCCAATCACACCGTGGTTGGGATTATCCATGAATTGTATGTCCATCGATTCTGTTACATCTAGACGGATAGCTCCGCTTTTCTCTCTATTGGCCAAGAACCGCCTAAAAGTCTTCTCGTGTTCATCGAAACGAGTCTTACTCTTCTGAAGATGAATCTTTTTCTCATAAAACTTTTCCACGACACCAAATTGCAGTGACTTCACATACAACTCATTCATTTTCTGCTTCGCCCGATCGTATTGATTTCCAGGGGCAGCCCAACAGAGATAGTTCTCGGTCGGCCTTCTTCTGTCAAGTTTGGCATCTTCTCGCCGTACACGCTTGCTCTGTACTATATCTGAGATTCTTGTCTGGCCACATGACGTTCTTTTGCGCTTGGTGTTTGCTGTCCTGCTATTGGAATACTCGTCAAATTCGCAAGATTCTTCAACTTCAGGTTGCGCCGACGAAGGTTGCTGCGCTGTGACAGATGTGGCTGTGCTATCTTGATCCCAACTGTCTATCTTGTCTTCGTCCATTTCGTCTTCGTCCTCGTCGTCCGAGTACACTTCCTGGTATGGCGTAATAATCATGACCTTTGTCAAGCACTTCCAGACTGGATTTGGGTTGGGGATATGGTCGTCGTGATCAAGTTGTTTGATCAGCATCCTGCGCACTTGATGGACGCCCTTGTGGAGCCAATCACCGCTGTCCAAGCCAAGTATGTTCTGACTAGATGATAATGCCCCTATTGACACAATTGTGCCCTTCTTTGCCAGCGACTTGTGTGCAGGATCCCTGTATTCAATGACATCGCCAAGCTGTAGGAAGGTGTTTAGAGTGGTGCTGCCGCTCCCGGCTGAAGTGTCAACATTTCTCCTGACGATCAATCCCTGCAAACCAGTGGTGTCACCTGTGTACAAAAAATAGTGAAGACAATAAAAATGAGCACAGAAGCCAGGTCCGTTAAAATACTGGAGACTCCACTATTTTAACGGTGCCAAACAAGAATAAAAAATGTGAAACTCGCCACTGCTGTCATACATCAACTCCTCATCTTCGTCTAGTGACAATTCGTCTATGCCTTTTGACCAGTTTGATCCACTGCAGCCAGAAGAGTCGTCTCCGATCTTCATGTCATTCGTAATTATCACAACATCATCGTCATCTTCTTCTTCGGACACCTCGTCGTCCGAGTCAGCAAACAGATTGACTGCTACTCCATCAAGCTCCTCTGATATATTTGTTGCCGGTGCTCTGTGACTTCGATACTGTTCAGTTATTGATCCGAGCATGTTGTGAATTTCCACTCTCATCCTAGTGATATCATTTCTGGTAAAGTTGAACAACGGCTCGTCTGATACATAACGCTTCAACCTGTCATGAATATCGCTCATTTTGACAGGTTTCTTCAGCAACTCAATCGCGTTGAAGGCATAACGACACGTGAACAACCCACAGTCAACTGAATTATTCTGGTACACGACCTTTGGTGTAAGCAAAGGCAAGCATCGATGAGTGAACGGCCTTGCTGTTCTGTCCAAGGTGACGTTGTAGTGTCTATCCCACTCACTGTTCAAGACAAGCCTGACGGCCCAAGAAATATCACGGCCACTGTGCGTGGTTCGTTGCCCGAGCGAGTCGAAATGCACCATGCAAGCAACCTCATTAGAGTACGAAGCATCACCCCAACGCCGAGAAGTCTGCTTAATGAGACTAGGATTGAACACTGCAACCAAACTCCAGTGACCAGCGCCATGAAAAGGGAACAACAGCAGCTTCTTCTCGAATATGTTGATTTTGCGAAGCCAACGTTTCAACCCTGAAGAGTAGTTGTTTGTTAAGACGCTCGAAAGGAAGTGACTCGAGAAGACATGCACTTTGGAAGCCAAGTCGTTGGGAGTTCGTGGTACGCTGACCCATTTTATCCAGAAGTTAACGATTGAATCATTCAACCATCTGTCCGGCATTAGCGTGTTGACATCCATGCCATTGATGATAATATAGTCTTTCCCGATAGTGTCATGAAGAGAGTTTTCAAAGTATTTGCTCGTACAACAATCACCATTGCTACCACTACCACCTCGGTGAGTGCGAATGACAGGTGAGTGCTCGTCACATGAAAGAAAACTTGGATTTGTCGATCTGAATGGCAAGGTGAAGCAATGTGCATTGCCGACGACGAATGTTTTATATTGAGCAGCGGGCTCAGTCTCTGTAATATTGAGAAGAGGCTGTCCACTCGCTACCTTCTTCATTGTGTCGTCTATCAACCCTTTGCACACCACACGAAACCCCGGGGACGATGGATCAATCTGTTGCAGCGAGAGTATACCCGGAGATGATATTGCAACTTGTACGTCATGACTTGATCCTGTCGGTCTGAATTCCAAAACAAAGGATTCCTCCCCCTCCTCGAATCGATCCATGATATCGTTAGCAAGATCTTGCACATCGTTCTGTCGTATGCCATGTCTGCCGTGCCTATTGCGCTTCTTGGCAAGGAACCACGAATTCAAATAAGCCAAGACGTGCTTACGAGCTGTTCAGATTGGGATAATTTTGCGTTGAAACAATTGTTAGTACCTTATCAAATGTGCAATTATAATAATAAAATAAAAATACGGAACACGTTGATTACTTACATATCTTGGTCTTGGACGGGGACGGAAGAACGTAGTTATTATTGACGTCCATTTTGATGCTTAACTTAATGATGTGCAGGCGGATTACTTCAAGATTGTTATGTGTGGATAGATGGATATCCAATTCCGTGCAGATGGAAGATACATGCGTAAATCGCAAGGTATTTGGATTTGTAGTTAGTTCGTTAGTAGATTTGAATCTAGAGAGGGGTGTGTGAGACGGGTGTCTCACTAAGAGGAATCTTCGTTGACGGGCATAAAAAGGGGGAGGAGTACAATAGGCTACGTGAGAGCGGAGAAGAAAGAGATATCTATATCTAGATGTGTGTCTTAATTATTTAGCTCTAACTGAAGAACACACAGATGACTCTGACATTGACATAATTTGGAGATCAAACTCCAAATGAATGATAACGATCCTGGCATAGAGCGCTGTGGCGCATGTGCTAACACAAGCAGTTCGCTGATGAAATGTTCTGGTTGTCGATTAGTACGCTACTGCGGCAAGGTTTGTCAAGCTAACGACTGGTCGCAACACAAGCAACTTTGCAAGGAAAAGAAGAAGGCAGACCGAGAAGTGATGTTGTTTCAAAATCAAGAAGGAACCCACCTCGGAGAGTGTCCTATCTGTCTACTTCCATTGCCTTTCGACGCTGACAGAATCATGGATGCGGAAGACGAAGAGTGTTACCATTTCATGGGAGAAATGACACACAGCCCGTGTTGCTGGACGGTAGTATGCACTAAATGTTTTGACGCTCACATCATCACTGCTTGCAAAGAACAGAAGAAACCAACTTGTCCATTTTGTCGATGCAAAACACCCGAAGATTCAGATAAGAACACCGACGAACTGCTGGAGTTGTCGATTGACCATGAAAACAATCCCACATTATTGATGAAGGTCGGTGCATTGCAGTGCAGAAAAGGAAACAATGGTGCAGCTTTCACCAGTTACAAGAAGGCCGCCAAACTAGGCGACGCACAGGGAATGTATTTCGTTTCAACCATGCTCCATCTTGGAATCGGTGTGACAATGAATCACGGGAAAGCCGCCGCTTATGTAAAAAAAGCGGCTGCAGGAGGACACCCAATAGCAAGATACGAAGCAGGGATGGACGAACTATGCAGAGGTAATACTATACGAGCTGTAAAGCACTTCTGTATCGCAGCAAGTCAAGGAGTAACAAAATCGTTGGAGAAATTAAAGAATGGGTACAGAAGCGGTTACGTTACTAAGTCAGAATACGAACAAGCCCTGCGATCGAACCAAAAAGCAAAGGAAGCTATGAAAGATAACGAAGAAACAAGGCAACAAATGCTGGCAGACTCAAAAAGAAACGTGACGTTCCACTATAAGTAACCTCAACAAGCTATATCATAAGCACGTTCTCGAATCTAACTACAACACAACTCTACAGCACTACACTCCAGTAGATTGTCTCGACTAAGACTGGGTCAAAAAAGCGAGCGTTTAAAATAGGGTAACTCCAGCATTTTAACTGAGTGTCTTAAAAAGCTGGTTCTTAAATTTAAATCTTAGTAGTCATCAAGAATCAGAATCTCAAACACCATCCACCCCACAACACGTCCTCTGGTTGTTTGATACGGTTTGGTGACCAAAGTAGTTAGGTTACCCGCTGATTGATTCCTCACTGATAGCGTCCCACTCAGGAAAGAGACCATTTCTGTAGATGAACGAGCGTTCATCATCAGAAAGTTCGTCAAAACTGCTGTAACCAAGTGAGATCAGGAACTGCTGGATTGTGAAGTCACAGAAGTGCTTGTCCAAGTGGTTGTTATAAACAATGCGTGCAAATCCATACTTGAAGGTGTCTTCGATATCAGCCTTGAACATGTCTTTGAGCTCGCCTTCGTCTTTGTAAGGGTTGCCCTTCTCGGTACCTTTCTTGTAATTGCCAGCGAGGAAATTGTTGACCATGCCAGAAGCGTTTTCTTCAAGATTGTTGAAAAGGTAAGACGCAAGAACGCTGCCATCATCGCACATGGAACGAAATGTGGACTCGAATTTCTTAGAAAGAACTTCTAGAGGGAAGCCAGACGGGTTACTCCTGAACTCACAACTGGGCTTACTAACAGGATATGGCAAAGAACCGTTGGTACTTCGGCCCCTACGTTGCAACTTATTCTCTCCGTGATGAGTTCCGCGAATAAATTTGTCATCCCATGTCGAATAACACAAAGCTGGATTGGAGTCAGCAGCGTTGGACCCCTGCACTTTAAACCAGAGCGCAAACGAAGGGTTAAGCGAGTCGGCCTTGAAATACCACAATGCATTGCCCATGTTACTAAGGATGCCAATGTGGACCTTCTCGCCTGTTCGACGATCAGTAATACCAGACGTCAATTCAAACACCACTCTGCTGCGAGAGTTGATTTGTTTCTTCTTCAGTGACTCCACGACTATAGGAGAAGAACCCCAACCACCGATTTTGTCATTGACATTGACAGTCCTGCTGCCGGGCTTAGAAGGCAAAAGTGTATCAGCATTGTCGATCTTACTTGAATCAGCTTTCAAATAAGGATTGACCCTGATCTTACTGGGAGGCAATACAATGTCGGCCTCGTCCTCGTGGCGTTGACGCTTCTGAGGAGTTACGAACAGTCCACTTCCTTGACTACTGACGTGATCAGCCGCTACAACCTTCGGAACACCAATCCCATCATAACCCCGGCTGCTCAATGGCCCAGCAATGCCGTCATGCTTGATAGTCGAAGATCTGCGATTGAGACCACTCGACTTAGATGTACTTTCCTCGTCTAAATCCGAATCAATCAGATCTGTGACTGACTTAACTGGAAAGTAACCAGTAATTTTGAGCGACTCGAAATTGACAGCGGCGCGGAACATCAAAGGTTCAACTTCGCTACGCTGAACTGCAGTCTGGTCGATGAATGCATCATCATCCGACTCCAATTCACTTTCCCCAGTAGGGAAGAACTCTGAGCCACCTTCGAAGCGATAATCACTGTAACGTGACGGGCTAATGTTCAATAACCGAACTGTGGAATCACCAATAGACGGTGGCGATAAAACCAACAATGTACGATTGAAGAGCTTCGATAAAGCACAGAGTACGAAGATATTCCACCTGACTGTTCTCTCGCTAGACACTTTGCCGCCCAAATAAGAGGCCAACAAGTCAGACATTGCCAGTTTCTGAGACAAAGTCAGGGGAACGCCACTTGCGGTAGTACGAGACTTCATCTGCTTGCGAAGGTACTTAATAATTCTTTTCAAAGAGTCAAAATCAGACGAGCCCGCCTCAGCGAATAAAGTGACTAAGGTCTCCAACACACCGATAGAATGGTTGTCAGTTAATTCCATCAGGTTGTTGTCGTAATAAAACTCACGACAACGACGCTTGTAAGTACTTTCAAACGCAGCTTCGGTAGGAATCTCAGCTGGAGTGTAGTCATAAAGAATATCAGAACTGTCACTGCTGTCAGACATAACACTAGATTCATCATCAGACTCTTCGTGATCCGACTGCTTCGGCATTGCCTCAGAATAGACACTGTTGGCAAGCTTACCAACATTAGCTTTAGATGCAACATCCTGTTCATATGACCCACCATCGTCAATGTTGACGTCGTTTGCGTCACTGTCCTCGAGTACCTGAGAACGAGAACGTTGTACACGCCTACTCTTCCTACAACTGTGCAAACGTAAATCAGCACTCTTGACATCGTCATCGCTGCCAGAAGTGTCCTTGTAAGGATCATCGAGCCTGGCAAACTCGCTTGTGTTGCTAGTACCACCATCATTAACTGATTTGATCGAAGAGGATAAGCCATCAACCAAGACAGATGAGTTAGCTTGATGATGATGGCGGGCCGAGGAAATTGACCTCATTTTTACTTGATTTGGCCCAGCTGGAGACAAGAAGTAACTATCAACACGGTTGCTACCATCTTTGCGAGGAACATCGTATCGACTCCATCCAGGTCCAATGAGATCGTCGCAAGCAACCAAAATGGGAGCAGTGTCGTAAACACTGTTTAAATGATGGAGACCCCAGTATTTTAATGGTTAGAAATGTGACAGTGACATGACAAAAAAAGTAACATAGAGAGCACAAGCGAACACACCTGATTTTACTAGCGACCGCAGGCACAACGCCGACCGAGCTACGGCGGCGAGGCGACACAGACACCAATGAAGCCGAAGAAGCCTTGCCATCAACAGCAGGAGACAAGCCCGCGAGATGCTCGGTTGAATTATCTTGACTCAAATGATTGTTGTCGTAACGAATAGCAAGAATAGCATTGATTAAAGCAGCTTTCTTCGTCGGGAAGGGTGACTGGCTAAACCCGACTCCTTGCAAGATGAAAGCCAGGTCCTTTGCCGAGTAGGCGTTAAAGGCCGCTTTGCCAACTGCGTGAGCGGTTTTTGGTAGTTTGCTGCGACCGCCAAGCTTGTCAGCAGCGATCTGGGCCAAGAACGTATCCTCGACTGAACTCCACACAATACTTGTAACAGCTGGCGGAACGAACTTCGTTTTACGTTGGCCCTTGCCGGCCTTGCCGGCCTTGGCTGCGGAAACTGGCTGAGAACTACGATCGACTAACATGATAAGGATGACGGAGTGATCGGCCCTCGGGGCCCCGGGGAGATGCAGCAAAGCGGAGTCCGGGGAACCGGAGGTGCCTCCATTTCCATATACAGGGTTTGGGCCAAAATGGGCCAACTCAATTCTACAGGAAACCACGTAGGAATTAGTAACGAAGGATTTAGGAGATTTAAATCTTGAAGGACACGTAGAGGCTCTGTAGACCATACCGGCGTAGGTTTTGTAGTGATTCCTACATAGAAAGCGAGAAGTACCTGGCTTAAAGCCACTTTTTATTTGGCTATATCCCTCATTTCGAGAAAGAGATACAGGAAACAGAGTGATTTAGATGCTCCGCATTCTCGAAATCGTTTGAATTGATATGTTTTGTCGGGGTTTTGATTGTATTTCGAGCATTGTGGTGGCAGTCTTGCTTCTCCCTTTCAGATATTTGCTGCGAAAATGCATGTCATGTAAATAGATCTGTGACTCTGTTGTTGTTGTTGCTGCTGCTGTTTTTGTTGCGTGCTTGGAATGTCAGATTGCCTGAAGATGATGTTCGATAGTGATGGCTAATTGTTGCATGACAGTTTGGAGGTCGGGTGATTTAGTTGAATTCGATCTTCCAATGTGTGTTCCAGTTTGTGATTGGTGACATAGATCTGTGCACTCTATTGTTGTTGTTGTTGCTGCTGCTGTTTTTGTTGTGTGCTTGGAATGTCGGATTGCCTGAAGATGATGTTTGATGGTGATGGCTAATTGTTGTATGGCAGTGTGGTGGATCGGTGACTCAGTTGATTTGATTCTTCAATATTCTTCAATGAGTGTTCGCTGAAGTGTTTTTGGACAGCTATGATGTTAGTCTCTTCTCTCATGCCACTATTCGCCCAGAATAAAACCAGGTTCTGGTTTTATTTATTGGCAGACGGAGCTTCTGGCCTCCCGCCCCCACGCTTCTCCCCACACGCTTTGTTGAGTTGCCGGTTAAATTGGCGGAAGCTGATAGTAATCCCTTCTGACCTCTCCCCCCGCCGTTCTCCCCCCACGCTTTGTTGGAGTTGGATGTGATCCTCCGCTGTTGGTTTCGATGATCAGCGTTTCCAATCTTACTTGAATTGCTGCGTTTTCAGCTTGCATTTTGAGCCAGCGGTGTTGGTTTTCTTTCTCCCTTTCTGACATTGCTAAGCAGTTGGTGATTGCTTTATCCGTAAGGGTGACATGTAGTTCTGCTTCACATTGGTGCTGCTGCTCTTGCTGCTCTGCCGCTGCTTTTGTTTCATGCGTTGAAGTTTGGTTTGCCCGAAGATATTTGACCGATGTTAATTGTTATTTGTTGCCGTCACTTAATTAATCTAAACTCGTCACCACACTCGTTTTATGCGTATCAACATTATCCACTACCCCTTCGATAAAAGATGTAGATTGCCACATATCTATTGCGGCACATGCTCCTCTTGATCTCCGATATAATATTAGAGATGTGTGAGGATGCGTGTGCGAAGTCGTCGATGCAGGCAATTGTCGTGCCATGCTGTTGGGGGTGGTGGAAGAATGAAGGCGATCGACCGAATCCAAATAATTTCGTTGTTTGATGTTGGCTGCATGACAAAATAATTGTATTCTAATGGCACACCCCACCCTTCAACTCGGTGGCTATTCATTATCGTGTCGATACATCGCCGGCGATATGTAGAGCCGTAGATCACATCAACTAGCTTGATACGTTGAAATCGCCGCATATCAGTCGCTGCGCCGTGGCGATGGGATCAACAAGATACACATGCTGATCACTAATTAACTCCCGGCGGTTGCCTTGTAAGCGCAAGGAAGCCATCTCGCCATGGTTGTTTTGTGTGTGGCGTGTGGCTGCTGTGAGCTCGAAAAAAAATCCGAAAAATCTTTGAGAAGCAACGTGGCGCGCGCGCGCAAAAACGAAGAGGGGGCGGGGGGCGAGCACACTTAGCCAAAATTTAGCATTGCAGAGCAACTTTACAGTCGGATACCTTGTAAGAAAAACATTCCCCAGAGACATAGTGGGAGAGGCCCCGAGGGCCCGCATTACAGCACAGAACACTCTCACCACTTGGCACGCTGACAGGCTGTACGGCGCCATGGTGATTGAGATAAGGTAACAGATAATGAACTGGCAAAGCTAACACAGTCAATTAGCAGAAGAAATAGAAAGCTTGAACGGTGTGCATTTATTTGAAGTACTGATTCCACCGCAAGATGTGCTAAGTAGCAGTCCACTGGAAAGATACGAAATCTGATTGTAGGCAAAAATGAGTAAGATACAGACTTCAATGAAGGTGGCCTGATAACCAATTGGTAAAACAAGCCAACAAAACAAAACGTACCACAAATTTTACCACATCGACAAAGCAACCAAGATATACCATGGAAAAAACAGCAGTAACAAACGGCCAAGGAGTAGGTTCGCCGGCTGAGAAGCCGACCAATGACGACGAAGCGAACGCAACGACCTCAACAGTTGCAGCGTCGGAACATGGGCAAGGCGGCGACACAACAAGCAGTGCAAATCAAGTTGCGACGAACAAGACTACCGAAGTCGTCGACCCAGGTGATTCAAACATGAAGGTTGCATCTGTTGTGAAGTGGCATGCAACTGTGCTGTTGTTACTAACGCATGTTGTTGGCGGACGCGTAATGGAAGCACGTGTGAATGCTAACCCTGTTGTATCCGAAACGACAAGTAGGCTGCAAAATACACTCGCCGGGAATCCGAACGAGGCGAATTTAACCGAGGGGGATGTGATGTCGAGCAGCTTTGTCTCGGTGCTGTTAATGAACAAACCCACCACGGACGAATTGTGTGACAGAGTGAATAATGTAAGTTTACCAGATAGTGTGTGCAATTTAAGCAACTCCACGATTTTAAAGGAGAAATCATTTGATGTGAGCAGTTAAAATGCTGGAGACCCCATCATTTTAACGACGAACTATTTTGAAGCGTGCGCATAAAATGATGGAGACTCCATGATTTTAATGATGAGCTCTTCTGATGTGTGCATTTAAAATGTTGGCAATTGAATGTGAAGCGACAATTTCACTGATATGTTCTAATGATAATTATATTCTTGCACACAACAGCCAGATACTGATATATTACTCATCGACGGAATGAATGGGATGGGATCAGTGGTGCACAGTAGCGGCCCGCAGTGTACACCTTGTGAGCAAACACAAGATTTAAAAGTCTTCCAAGCATTATCACTCGACGACCTTAATATGCTGTTTAGCAACAACGTCACTACTTCAGACGGAAGAAAGAACTTTGCCGAGCAGTACAATCGACACAACTTCCAAAATAAGTTCATTTGGAAGGACGAGGAGGAAAAGGAGGTCGAATCAGACTCTGCCTGGACAGCGTTCATGAAGTTCAAGAAATCATTCGACGTCATTAATACACTTATGATCAGCATGGAGGAGGGCAATCATCGCCTACTTGCATCCTTTTTCACTTTGGCAGGTAGAAAAGCGCATCCAATGTCAAAGCTAACGATGGAAGAACCTACTCAGGGCGAAAAGCTGACCCCTGAGTATCTGAGGAAAGAAGGAAAAAATATCGACCAGAACAAGCTGACGAAGGAAGGTGGAACAGATTTGCAGACGAAAATACTAGCTATTTTTATGGGCAAAGATGCCAAACAAGTGAGTGTTAATGGACTATTGTGCATTCCAATTCGGGCAAACACAAAAGAGTACCCTGTCAAAAATACGCTGAGAACCTGTGTTGATAGGAGCACATCACTTACAGTGGCAAAGCACGTCAGTTCGGAAAGAACCAGTTTAATGGAAATTGCAGAAATAATGAAAACGGGGAACAGCACAAACGTCGTTGAATCTGGCGTAGTCTTTAAAGAGTGCTTCTATAAGAGCTTGGTGGATGGAAAGTTAGCGATGTTTAAATTGAATAAGAAAGATGGTGAGAAGAAGAAGAAGAAGGGGAAGAAGAAGAAAGGAGAGGTCAGCAAAGACACCGTGATAGCAAACCCATTACGTTGCTTTACTGACTACGAGATCTTTTGCACAGGAGCCTGCATCACTCCAAAAGTGTATGTGAAAAGTAAAGAGGGTGACATGGTGATGTGTTATTTTGCAGAGAGTTACTCCGATACAGCCAAAGGCGCCAAGGACTCGTTTGACCTTCACGAGTTAAATTTGCTTATTATCGGGCCTCTGATCTTTGAAATCTGTCTGAGACAAGGTGGAATGGATCGGGAAAAACGGTTGCAAATCGCGGAATACTTTGCATCGCACGGGTACTTTAATCTGAGCTTCAACAGAAACATGCAGAATATGCCGGATATTGATTACCTGGGGGAGAAAATAGGCGATTACGGTAATGACAAGCTAGCCAATGCAGTCTTCTTGGAGAACTTGCTTACAGCAGCATGTTTGTTCGGCAGAGGCGAAGATGCCGTGAGACTAATCGACTCATTGGGAAGAGATCAGAAAGATCAGACACTCTACTGGGAAGGAATGAGTAAGTGGCTTGCACAATTCGTTTAAATGCTGGAGTCCCCAGTATTTTATCTAACAACCACGCCTACCTCCAAATCACATCTTGCTAAATTACAGGACTGTCGTACGGACAACTCACTGTGCTGACAACTATACAGTACAGGATAATTACGCACACATTGAAAGCAAAGGGCAAGCAAATCGATATGGGTTTCATGCGCAATATGTTGTACTTTGCTAACGTGGAAATGCTCATGAGTGTCTGGCTAGAATACGGGTTCAATCCACCGCTGAAAACGGATTTACAGCCGGACAGATTCACCGACGATGAGGCTACCCAGGAATACTTCACAGGCGAACACGAAGGAACGATCGAACAAGCATTAGAACTACTTAGGGAGAGCTTAAAGAAAGTAATCGGCGATGACGTCAAGAAGCTCAGTAATGTGTATGACATTCTGGGCTGGAATCACCTTTACACATCGAGCGGAAGCTTGGTAGGGTACAACAAACTCATGGTCGCACTTTGGGTGTATGTATGGGACAAAGTGACTACCTTCGTAGACGTCGAGAAAGAACTTGGCAACAACATCACATGGGAGGAGTTTGACAAAAATGGTCTGTATTTTTGGAAAAAGAAGTTCCGTAAGGTCCCAAGGGGAGTAGGAGGCGAAACTACAACACTCAGGCAAAATCTTGAGGCAGCAACACCGACGCCGGGTACAGAAGAAGACAAATACGAGAGCGTCAGGCTGCAGGATTACCAGTCAGTATCATCTGGTAATTGCACGACCTTCCCTGATATAGTGGGTTCGCTCTTTGAGCCACTGGTAGAGAACACCGAGAAGAAGAACACAACACAAAAATTGTCGATGGGTAAGCATAAGCCAAGAGCAGCTAAAAAAAAGAAGAAACGGAAGAAGAAGAAGGAAGAAGACGTTACAAATCTGACAACAAAAAAGAAGCCGAAGAAGACCACGCAGGCCGATATGTCAGAGTCGCAAGATGACGAGAGTCGCTCGGGTGACGGAGAGACTCGAAGTAACAACACAGAAAACTCACGAACTACAGCCGTGACAACCTTGCTAGAAAATGTTGCCAAAAGATATGACCACATCGAAGATAAGACAGTGCTTCTTGTGCTGCAAAAGATTGCCAGCACTGGCGAAAGCGGAAAGTACAGCGACTTGTACAATATTATGGCGCAAGCAGTGACTGTGGGAGACGCTGAACAAGACGTGACTGATGAAATCGTGGACAATGAAGAAAAGTAAGACAGACCATTATGAAACTACTACATTGTCACGAGATTGATCGCATATTCCTCAACAAATTCTCATTTTTCAACATTATACACCGCAGCACACATGCTGAACAGGATAATCCTATTGAACAGTTGTTGAACGATGTCATTCCTTACCTTAGCGGATTCAGCTGGCGTCCTTTGGACAACATGCGACCAACAACGCTAATGTTCATGTCAGATGTGAAGCAGGCTATTCTGGATACATACAACACTACACGAGATGAGGTAGACAAAATAACTATGGAGCAATGCAACAACAGAGAGATTGAATACTACTCTACTGGCCACTTTGAAGAAGGTCAGAGACATGCCGAGAATCTAAAGCAGTGGCTAGGTGAGAACAATATAGAGCACAGTGTATACATGTACCACATGGACGAAGATGACAGGGAAGAAGATAGCAAACGGATCAAATCGGGTAAATTTGCTGCTCCACCACTCTACAAAGTATCGGATTACCGCGACAAAGAGGGAACAACAAGAACAACGGTACTACAGGTCCGGCAAAAGCCTACTAAACAAGTGGAAGGATATATATTCATTGAGGAAGCTGCGCTAAGTATTTTTGACAACCAGGACTACACATTTGAAGCCGAACTGGAAGAAACATAAGGCAAACGAACTGCGACAAGAACAGGGAACATCAACCAAATTACACAGCAGTGATTAGAATTTAACTTACAATAATTTAAAGTTGACTGATATTGCAGTACTTTATAATATTCGGGCAGTAATCAGCTGTGACGGAGAACACCAAGGAATATCGTAGCACTAATATCATAACGTACAAAACAGCTCTGGACTCCTCGACATGACAAGGAACAATATAAGCAAACGAGGAGGACGCACAAACGCCCCACTCATTCAAATCTAAAAACACGTGAAGTAAGTCGCTTGGTGGCGAAAGGCGAGTTATCATCAAATCCAACAGCTTGATTTGGTACTCGAGATAGCTGACCGACCGATCTCCATACAAAACGACCTTGCTGCCAAACCCCCATCGTTTATGTGAGACAAAATAATTGAATAAGTCAAACAAATCCCTAAATAAGCTAAATCCAACAATGGAAGATGACAAAGGATCTACAGTCAGACCGAGGGAAGACAACGGCTCTAACGTTGGTACCAAAGGTAAGAAATCACCACGACACCCAATGTTGTAAATTGAACAAAAGGATGATAAGTCCAAAGTAACCCAACCACTACGCATAACTAAAACGTCCCACAGCCGCCAGAAATGGTCGTCAAACATAAAACCGGACCTGGTATGCCAATTCACCGCTAGGGCAGTAGAGATCAATACGCCGCCAGATGCAAAGAAGGATTCACATGAGTCAATTTCCTGGCTAACGACACTCGAAGTGACAACTTCAATAGTATAATCAGCTTTGCTGCGGTAAACAGACCTAGCACTATTGAACAGCTCATCATTCAATCGACGAATCAGAGTCAACAAAGACGCCAAACTGACGGGCTTATTAACGCAAGAGCGCGACGGAACTGATGATTGCCAATCGACCATGGATGATAGAGGATTGAGAAAACAAATAGTATTACACTAGAACGAGCAGAACTGACTCATCGATGTAACTCACTACATGATGTGAAGTTGAAAGGACACAGAGAATGTGCAAGTGGTGTGGTGGACAGACGAGAAAAAGATTGGCGGAAACGAGAAAAGAAGTGCCATTGGCGACGAATAAAATTATTACACCACCAATAAGTGAGCAACTACTTAAGTAAGTAGATTGGTCCATGATGGTAAAGAAGAGCAGAGGAAAGGACCAAGACAAGCAACATACAACACACGACCTACCATGAACAATAGAAATATAGGACAAAACGGGAGCAAAATACATAGTGTTGACACAATCACTGCATTGTCAAATGAGCTTAGAATGGAATTAGGCCTGGCAAATAATGCACTGGGCAACGCTGTGGTAACAAAGATAATAAAACAAGCGAGCGGCGACAGTAACTTAGCAAAAAAGATAATTCCTGGTTACAGGAAAGCAATAAAAGAACAATATCCCGACGAATTCGACGAGCTGATAATTCTTGATTACATGGATGACGAGGAGTATCACAAGACGAGCGCGCCTAATATGAAAAGGCCAGCTTGTCGATACGAAGTACGGAATAATGTGCCAAAGACAATAGTATTCATGCAACATTCGTGCTACAGACCAAGCCTAGAATGAAAGGAGAATAACCAGATAGAATGAAAACAAACCGAGGAAAACGAACAAGGGGAGCCAAAAGCCAAGACAATTAAAAGCAAATCCCACTTGTTATTGTGACACGAGTTATACAACATATTACCTAGTGACACCTACTTCGCTTTGCCGCCCTTACTCGCTAACTTCTTTGAATATAGAAGTGCGATAGACTGAGTGAATAAATTACTCAGCTAACGAGTATAACGAGAAGAACTCAAAGCCTGGGCAGTTAAAATAGTGGGGTTGCCAACATTTTAACGGAAGGAAACTTCGTCAACGGGCAAAAAGGGGGAGAAGCCAAAAGTGAGCAGGTAAAATAGTGCACTAACCAACTTCTTAAATGGTGATAAATAACCATACCAATAACAAAAGTGAGAAGTGTAAGAACACAGTCAGTATTGCAGAGCAACTTTATAGTCAGACATAGTGACTAAATGATAGGAAACACAACAACCAGCACAAGGCCCCGAGGGCCACACTGCAGCAAGGCCCAGCCACACAGACCAGCACACAACGCACAAAAAGCACTGCAGAGACACACCAGTTTATATTGGAAATGCGTCTTATTCTGACAATGCTGATGAAGAGGATGCCAATGCAACTTCTTTGAACACAAATGCAACAACCATTGATGTCAATGAGACCATCACTGCAGACAGCAATAGTGATAGCGGCATCACTGTTCCAATTGACAACTCTAGCAATCACCACAACAATAACGAACATGCAACTGAGACAAATGACAATGTCAACCTACACAGCAATGATGATGGCGACCATGACAATAGCTTGACTGCGTTAGAGGCCGATGACATTGTTGACTACAGATCAGAACAGGCAATAGTGCCCAGACCTCAACGTCGTAGTAGAAGGCAAAGGAGCATTTCTGCACCACAACGTCCAAACAAAAAACAAAGCTCCTCAATAAGGCCGACTAATCAAAGGAACAGACTGTCAAAGTACCTGCATGCAAGAGTTGTGAGCATTTTTGTTGATGCACAAGACGAGGAAGAGAAACCCTTTTTTGGGGAAGTGACCAAATTTGAAGATGTTTGGTATCCAGAACAATCTAAATGGATGAAAGCCTATCATGTTGTGTATACTGACGGAGATGAGGAAGATATCAAATTGTACGAACTGAAGAAAAAATTCAAATTGTACGAACAGTACAAACACCTTGATCCAAATCCTATGGAAACAAATCCCTGCTTTTAATGTAATAATATATCAATCATTTATGTGAACTCATACTTACTCAATCACTTACACATGCACTTGTCCTTTCTCTTGCACTTGCCCTACTTCCTACCTCTTCAACACTCGTACTTACTCCACCTCTTGCACCTGCACTTGTTTTTGTCTTGCACTTGCCCTTGACCTTGACCTTGTACTTGTCCAAACACTCTTACTTCTCTTTCCACTGTTTGAACACTTGTACTTACTCCATCCCTAACACTCGTACTTACTCAATCACTTGCACTTCCACTTGTCCTTTCTCTTGCACTTGCCCTAAATGCAGCCCCATTGTTTGAGTTGCAACAAAGTCTCAGCAAGTTGCAAACACCTAGTTGCAACCGTTGCAGTTGCAACATCATTGTTGGAGGTGCAACCAAGTCTCAGCAAGTTGCAATCGCCTGCGTCGGTATTAGCATATATTCCTAGCAAGTCAAACAGGACCCCTTGGCAGATAGGAGCTGATTCCGCTCGACCAAACCTTGTTGAGAGTTCGTCCATTAGAGCCGTTTCCACAGTCTCATGTTGCATGTGTATTGATTTACGCCGTGATCCATTCTCCACGTGCCACTCCTTCACGCACCAAGTGATAGGCCGCAGCACACTTCTTCTTCAAGACAGAACCAAGCACACTCTGATTATCCCCAAAGATATATGCTGGACCTTCCACCCGAATTCCCATCATCCTAAGCCTGTATCGCAACGCAAAAATGTATTCAGTAGCTTCCTTCATCGCAGTAAACTCACCTAACATCGTTCAAGTCATCTGCAAGTTTCGAGCGAATTATGATGATCATGCTTGAGAAGCGCTTGAGAGGATAATGGAATGGGTTCTGTGCAGAGTATATTATGCTTGAATTTCATGTTACAATCAATGCGTCTCATACATAATTTATACATGACGATTTCGAGTAATCCATCATAGCATCCCTCTGAGTTCTGCCATTCCTGCAATCGAAGGAACAAGCAAATAAACAGGGAATGAAGACAAATTTGTAAACCATTAAAAGGACTCGTTCCGACCATAATTCTTCATGACATAACCGTGGTGGGTCGATATCGACCGATGATATATGGGCGAAGAATGAAAATCTAGGTAAAGAAGCAATTAGAGCAGAGGATTGACGAGCAATTCATACTTACCACATCAGTGACGAACTTGATAATCTTCCCCTTCTCACTGCCATAAGTAGCAAACGTAATACTAACACTCATCGGAGGGCAATTCACTCTCTCATTTGACTCCATCACCTTGGACCTAAGCTGCAATGGACCAACAATAAAAGTACCCGTAACCAACGTTGTAAACCTCACCGTAACTTCACCATCACCCCAACACCATCATCACTACCATACTACTCCCTCTTCTCATCCATATACACACGAAAATCATGTGCCCTATATTCCAAATCAGGAAAGCTACTACGTAAATCAAAGTAATGACCTGCAGTCAAATACTCGTTTTTAGTGAGGATTCCGGTCCGTCCATCGTTGATGTTGTTGCCGCTTACCCAAATAAAGTTTGTGTCGCTTAGTAGTGAGAAGGAGTAGGATGCCACTGTTGGAGACTTTTCGTTATTGGTGGAGGGAAGGGAAGGTGGAGTGTAAATAAAGTTAGTCAACAGAACATACATGATATTTCCATGAGATATAAATGTGGATAGACATATGTTCTCACCTGAGCCTCCTGGATACCAAAATCAGTAGCAATAAACGCTTTTACAATAGCAATCATTGCCTTCGGATTAGTCGGATCAAATATCAGTGGAGGTGGCGTTGGTGTCAACTTGTTCTTTTTGGAAGGTGTTCTCTCTGTGCTGCTTGTTGCTGCTGCCGCCATCAAGTTACCGCCGCTATTGATGCCTTTCAGCTCATCGGCCATTGCAGCTGCTGTTGTCTCATCGTTGAATGAGTCGGCGATAAAGTAGTCAGGTAATGATGGCGATGCTTCCTTTGATTGCAAGTCCTTGAGATCAGAGAGGAGTGCATTATTTGGTTGTTCGGCGTGCAGCTGCTACAGCAGTGATGAGAACTTTTGTCGTGGAGTGATGATTGGGGCGGCGCAAACGCTGCAATAAAGTAGCCGCCGCCTTAATCACCGCTGCCTATGTAGGCGGCAGTCAGAAGAAAGATTGCAACTCTCATTATTGTCGTCGTATCTGAATTATTGTTGTTGTTTATCTCTTACTTGATGTTTGCTGCCGTCTACTTCAACAACGTCATGGTCAAGAAGAGCATTCTTTCGTTGCAAAAATAATAATCCTACTGTATCCTTGCCCGACAAAATTAAGATGAGTGTCCTTGTGTTGGATGTTTGGAGTACCTGTCATAGTCAGTACAGTCGCTTTCTG
The DNA here is from genome assembly GCA_030544225.1 of Skeletonema marinoi. Taxonomy (NCBI): domain Eukaryota; phylum Bacillariophyta; class Thalassiosirophyceae; order Thalassiosirales; family Thalassiosiraceae; genus Skeletonema; species Skeletonema marinoi. The sequence continues at coordinate 965,416 of CM060506.1, forward strand.
TACTCCTCACGTCCATGAGATGACTACTTACACGGGCCGGAGGGATGACAGGCAAACGCACATCATCGTCAAAACATCATGTCGACGAAGCAGCAGTCTCAGAGCCAAGCTAAGAAGATGGCACCGAATAATAGTGGAGAGACGGATGATGATGATGTGGCTACCTTGATATACAGGGAGAGCCAGCTGAGGAAGGCGGAGGCGGAGGCGGCGGCGGCCGCAGCTAGCAAGAAGTCATCATCCGCATCAACCCATCACCGCACTTCAACTCGAAAGATAATAAACGTTCATAATTGAGATAACACATCCATGACGACCGCGGTAAGTCATAAATCATCAAAGAGGAAGAGGCCGTCTTCAGCAGAAGAGGAGGACCGAGCGCCAAAGAAGGTTGGGAGGGATGGAAGGTACAGAAAGATTTGCACCACTAGAGGATGCACAAATCATGTCGTGAAAGGAGGTGTGTGCATTCGACATGGGGCAATGGTCAAACGATGCAGTAGCGAAAGGTGTACAAAAATGTCAAGAGGAGGAGGAGTGTGCGTGAGACATGGAGCAAAGGTCAAACGATGCAGTAGCAAAGGATGCACAAATCAAGCTCAAAAAGGAGGAATATGCATTAGGCATGGGGCAAAAGTTGTAAAGCATAAGCAATGCGGCAGCGAAGGGTGCACAAATATTGTCATCAATGGAGGAGTGTGCATCCGACATGGGGCAAAGCTCAAATTATGCAGTAGTGCAGGATGCACAAACATTGTCGTCAAAGGAGGGGTGTGCGTCAAACATGGGGCGAAAGTGAAACGATGCACCAATGAAGGATGCCTTTGCTACAGGCATGGGGCATATCGCAATGCACAAGATGAATCTACTGCATTTGGATCCAAATTCGATGAGACTACTGCAACTCTATCCCAACCCAATCAGCTTGCTTCTAGAACAACCATCAGAGAAGAAGGAGGAAGAAACGTTCCAGGAGACGTGGCCATCCTCTGTCAAGAAGTCGTCGAGGTCTGATATTTTGCTGCATTTCTGCCTTCTGCAGTCATTGTGTCCACAAATAAATTGAGTTTTAGACCAAAAGATTTCCCGTTTGTCTGAAAACAGTTTGGAGACCTGTCATAGTCGATACAGTCGCTTTCGGTATCCAGCTTCAGTTTCGATTTACAAGGAAGAAAATATAGTGGCGCTTTGATAAGCCCTCAGCTGCATTTGATCACCTACATCTTGTCTAGGCCAGGTTAGGTTGATTGTCTTGCTCGATGCTCTCTCTAGAGTCCTGCGATGACTGAGATTGACTGCGACTACTACTTGCTCTCCAAATAAGTGGTCTGCACCACAAATGTCAATGTTAAAGAGACAGTTCGAAATACATCTGTGATTGGGCCTAAATCATGTATTTATTCTCTACTCTTTCTTCCGTACCTCTTCTCAAAAGCAGCCCGCTGCGGAAGTTGATTGCATGTAAGATGTCCAGGTGACCAATAACAGCATGGTACCAACAAAAAAACTGCAACATCATCCAACACTGTTTCAATGACATGTTGCAAGGGCAGCTGCGGCAAAGAGAGGTAACCATCGTAGAGGAGGCAGCAGACCATGATCGGGTCTCTCTTCTTCTTACGCTTTCGAGTCCGTTGTGTCAGTTGAAGTGTCTGAGTTGATATTTGGTCTCTATATTGATTTAATTGCCGCTGCTAGGTATGGCCATGATCGATGTGTTTTGAAAGTCATGAAAATGGCTCAAATTTTGCCCAAGCGCCCCCCAATAATTAATATCAAGTAATTATCCCCATCGCTGCCGATAATTACTACCCGCTTCCATCTTAGCAACAATATTATTCGGAGACAATGCATTACATACAGCAGACTGTCATTGGTCCTATCTGTACATCTCCCGGATGCCAATGTACAGTTAGCAATAAGACTAGATTATTCTCTTGTAGCGCCAACACAATCAATGCTCATTGGAAGGCGAAGAAATGTTTCAATGGCAAGCAAAGTGTAAGAGGTGTACACGCACAACTGAGAGAAAGACTCCGTTACCTTCACACAACATCCATCGGCAACAATGACATTGCATTCCAACACTTTCGAGTGGGCGATGAAGGAGTGACAAGAAGAATGCAATATCACTGTTCCCACTGCGGGTTAGTTGATAAACCAACTAGGCTACTCAGGCAACATTGTCGACCACCAATGAGTGACGAAGTTGAGGGGAGGAAGTGGAAGTGCCCTGGCACACCTGTGAATGATTACGTTCTGAAAAACAAGTACAATCAAATGGTGCCGGAGTCGTTCTTCATGGCTATGGTCGCCGGTGACTCACCTCTTCGGCGATTGCAACCTGACCTACTAATAGTTCCTCAAACTATTCCACCGCCACCGCCACCATCACCACCAACACCTGTTGGAGTTCAACAGCACATTGCAGGGGCAACACCACCAACATCATCAACATTGTCACGGCCCAAAAAAAGAATCAAAGTGTCACCGCGTCAACTAAGCGAAGTAACATCTCCACAATACATCCCTCCAACAGGCCGTCACCGTATTGTTATGGAACAGATACGGTTGTTGGATCATGTTGGAGCTGAAAACCATTACGATTTCTTTTTACACATCTGCCTCGGCACTGGAAATTTGACCCAAAGGTTGCTGGCAATGGCACTGACCTATCGTACTCCATTTGATCCCGATCGAGATGACCCTCACTTGAAAGTGGTGTTGAGGGCTGCTGATCTATGGTTTGTGTCACAGAGTGCAAACATCGACGTCAAGCTCATGAGTGCAAACATGCAAGCAGCGTTGTATCGAGTGGGGACCAATGTGGATAACGACGACTCGGATCTCCTTGGAGGGAAGACATTTGTTCCAACCAATGATCTCCAACATGTGAAGAAGGAGGTGAAGTATTTCCTACAATTTTTATTTCGAGAGGGCCATGTGCATCAGGACCTAAAGCAAAAGGTTTTTTTGCCCCATACTCCGTAGAAATCCGGAGTGTGGGGTACCCCATACTCCAAACCCTGGCCCCATACTCCGTACCAGCTACTGCTAACTGTTTTGCACTGTCTTAGCTCTTCAAGCAAATATCATCTCTGATCCGGTCAAATCTCCAATCTCGCTCACAGCACAAAGCTCACAAGATGGGGAGCCCATTCTCACTAGCTACAGCAAGTCACAATACCGGAGCAATTAATTATATACATAGATATACTTTGACGGCTGTCTTCACCATATTCGTGCGCAGCTGTCCGCCGAATATCATTCCCACCACTGATGTATCCGCTGCCGTATTACAGCACATCGGCAGCGGCGAGCACGAGATCGTCGCTCAACACGATCCCCCCAAAGACAGCGCCTCTCTGTCCTCCCCAATCAATTATCCCCATAGTAGCACCACCCCGCCCTTCACAACATCAATGCGGTTCCCCCCATTCAATAATACTTTCACAACTATTATTTTTACATTGTTATCTACTGCTTCACATCTGGAGTTTAATTACTATTGACTATTTATTATTTTTTTAAATACAGTAGTTAATGCATCTATTCAATATTATTAGTAGTTTGGTTGGCGTTTCGGTCAGTTAATGTTATCGCTGATATGTTGTTGCTGTTTTCATCTCTGTATATTTATGTGGAGCGTCATGTCACCTATGTGAACATGACGTCTCCGGGCGGATTGGATATCCTCATCCACGGATAATTGATGCACCGCTACTCATTCAACGCTGCTGACACGACGGCGATTGATTGCCGAATGGATCGCAATATCAACGAGCTTCAAATAGACGCGCTAACTGTCGAATAAATCCACCGAAACGCCGAGTACGATCACACAGCCGCAGCAGCTTTCTACCGTCATTCAATTAATTTTGGGAGTTTGCCGCGTAGTTGGTGCATAATTAACTCTGCCAATCAATTCCTTTGCATCTCATGTCGGCATTATCCATGCGGTCACGTTAATGCTATTTTTATATGTGATGTATTTGTGTGTAGTGTCTGTGGCTAGGGAGAGAGTGCTTCGGCAAATTTGACATGGTTGTTTTTCTTTCGAGGAGGGAGGGGGATGGTGTGGGCGCATTTTCTCATTCTCAAGAGAAATGGCCCATGAACTTTTTCACTTTTTGCCAACTCATCTCAATCGTCACCTCCACTCATCACCATCCTACCATAATGCAGCAACTGCTACAATGGTGGCGGCAAAACCCATGGCAGCCACAAGTTTTTAACAAGGTTCTGATGTTAATAGCGATGTCGATCCAATAGGAGTATCATATACAGGCATTGGTGTTGTATGGTTTTATACATATGCATTGGCCTACGTGATAGTTCTGGCGGTTTCCTTCTCTTGCGCATCACCACCTCAACTCTCATCAGTGACAGGCAGAGTAAATCAATTAATTCCATCCAATCCATTCAATAACAACCCTCCCCAACCCGCCCCAATACATATTCAACAAATCCTCGGTCCAACTATATCAAATCGGAGCAAATCTCAGTGGTGCGTTACTGAATACGTACAGTATCTATGGGTATTGAAGTCACGTAAGTACGTCATATCCCAACAAGGGAGATATCCCAATTATGATGGATGGCGAAGAAGCAACCACCATCAACACGTCGATCTACCTCCATGTGGATCGGTCTCATAATAATTCTTTTTTACCATGTAGATATTCGCCCTATGGCTGTATTTTGTGTACTTCGTTAGTCAAGTAGGGTTGTATAAGCATCATAGATCTATTGGAGATCTACGCCCACATTTCAAGTAGTCGTCGGAGAAAGAGTAAGTGATTCATTGTTGTATCTATCTTTCCAAGTGTCTCCGAATCTACAGGAAATGAATAGATTAACTTTGTCTCGCTAGTTCTAGATAAGCTACGTCGAAGCACAACAGTCCGCCGTGATTGTTTGTGGAAGCTTTATCGAGCATTAGATCAAGAGAAACATTCGTCAAGTGATTTGGAGTAATTCTCTGTTTTATATTTACACGGAATTACAGGAGACTATACTTCCATTCAATTTACCCATCGAACACCGTGAATGCCAGTGTCAAGAATGGCAGCTAATAGCCACCGTGCCGAGAGCAATGGTGCTGAGAGCAATGACATCGTTGATAACATCCGCGAATGCGTTTGTGTATGTGATGATACGATAGATTCTTTTGGTTACAAGAGTCACGTTACATTGAGCCTACGTCAGAATGAGGTCAATAATCTTCGTGTAATGATTGTATTTCAGAGGGATCATGTCCGATACCGGAAGAATAATTACAATAATAATTCACCGTATACCGACACACCCTTAGATCATGTTGCAAGGAATCTTCCTTCTAGTCTATACCCAGCAAAACCCGACATTCTGTACTTGGGAGAATTAATTCTTCTTCGGGATTCAATGCATGGGGATATCCTGGACCATGATTGCAGAGATTGCTTATGCAAATCCATCTTGATGATAATATCACAACCGTCGTTTTATGAGATTACAGGGAATCTAATTCTTGACTCAAAGGAGGCTGCGAATACTATTTGTTATAGCACAATAGATGGACACATCTCATGCAATGATAAGGAAGATAGCAATATTTTCTTGGGAGTGTTGTTTTGTTATGGTGTTTCGTCTACATCATGCATCAGGGGAATTTGGAAGTCGGATGCTATCACTATTTGGACGATTCCATATCATGTCACTATTTACCATTACCACCATGTTTCTACCACCGAGAGTCGCTATAAGATGATATTGGTTGTAATAGATAGAGGTGACAACTGTTATAGTGCTGCGGAGATATTAGACGCAAAGATGTGGAGTTCTGGTGTGTTCTATACTCATCGCCTTGTCCAACTATTGACACAGCATCTCAATCTTAACATATTTCATCATCGTGCTGTGTGGGGAGATGTTCGTGGACAAGTTGTCGTTTGTGGCATTAGTTACTCACAAGTCGCCGTTTGTGGCATTCTGGATAGTTACTCTGATCCTTGCGACAGCCACTATTGTATCACTGCGCATCTTCAGCTTATTACGATGTGTCACTGTGAGAGGGTAACAGAGCATTACAAAGTAACAGAGCATTGGATCATCGTCATACCGTGCCATTACTTTTCAGCAATAGGGCATTACGAAGTAACAGAGCATTGGATCATCATCATACCGTGCCATTACTTTTCAGCAACAGATCACAGGTACATCATCATTCCGTGCCATTACTTTACTATACCTTGTCAATACTTGATAGTTAAAGTGACAGTGCATTGGCTTATTGCCTATACTCCGGGTCTCATGGGTCTCATTATTGCGCATTGGCTCATTTCATGCCTTCATCTGACCGCAAATGGGTTAGTCACTCCTTTTGGATCGAGAAGTTATCCACCTGATCTATATTATTGTGATGTTCAGCGGTTCGGTTAGGGTTAGGGTTAGGGTTAGGGTTAGGGTTAGGGTTAGGGTTAGGGTTAGGGTTAGGGTTAGGGTTAGGGTTAGGGTTAGGGTTAGGGTTAGGGTTAGGGTTAGGGTTAGGGTTAGGGTTAGGGTTAGGGTTAGGGTTAGGGTTAGGGTTAGGGTTAGGGTTAGGGTTAGGGTTAGGGTTAGGGTTAGGGTTAGGGTTAGGGTTAGGGTTAGGGTTAGGGTTAGGGTTAGGGTTAGGGTTAGGGTTAGGGTTAGGGTTAGGGTTAGGGTTAGGTTAGGGGGTTAGGGTTAGGGTTAGGGTTAGGGTAGGG